>OY726520.1:63528729-64099271 GCA_963383655.1 Bathymodiolus septemdierum
ATACCAATATTCTATAAAAGTTCTAGTACGATACTGATCTTACTCAAACTAATCAATCTTAAAATTATCAATAGTATTAACATCTCAAGTATTTATGTTTCCTCCGAAAGTTGTGAGTAGATATCAGGGTCATGTGGTAAATTTAAAATTTAGTAGAATTCGTAGGCTAGTAGCCATTTGAATCAAAATGTCGTTGAAGTCAATACTGCAGTATAATAATTTTCACAAGAAACTAAATGTTAATTGTCAATTTAGCTCTAGGGTCTTAATCATTGACATTTTTATTGCATGATTAGTATATTTTGAAAGATGGTTTCTTTGTATTGACGAAACAAATGATACAAATGATACAAATAATAAAAAAGCAAATATAATATCACTAACCCAGTAATTCAGTCTTAAAATAAAGAAGCGACTTATCTAGACTTCCAAGATCAGCTACCATATCATAAAATGTACAGATTACTGCATAATCCACCAGTGTTTTCATTGAAACTTCCCAGTAAATCATACTGCATCGTTTTTTCTGCAAATAGATGTAGTTCGTAGTTATCTACATCATGATATTTGTTGTGTAAATGGACGGCATTACAGCTAATATGGACGTCTTTACAGTTATACGGGTGCTATTGCAGCTATATGGACGCCAATCAAAGTTCAAATAAAATATATTGATGCAATCCACGGTTAGTTTATCAGCTCATACATTTTCAATTTCGAATACTTAATTATTGCAAACATTTGAAACAAACAAAAAATGTAGGCACAGAAATATTTTTCACATGCCCGTGTATATCGCAAGAGTATTTTATGCGAGAAAATTAAAATAGCATAAAAAAATATGTATCTAATAAATTGTAATTATCATTAAACTAGAGAAAGTTGATCTGGTGATCATAGATACCCCCGCTTTCCAAATTTTCATCCAGAAACCTTTAATTTTATCTTTTAAGAGAAAAAGGGCTATAATTACGGTTACGGTAAATGTCAATTTCACCATAATAGAACTTAATCTGTATTTTATGGATATGGTACATCGCATTGTGTTAAACTTTGAAAAGATTTGATAGAGTCGTATCGTCACGATATGTGTTTTCATATGTCATATGTTTTCGTATCATCCATTTTATTTTGATTTCCAGTTCACGCGTTATTTTTGACGTGTCTTCCGGTTCCTATTTCTGGAACGTAAACAGGACTCCAACGTGACATCTGTCAAAAATGTTCAAGGTTACTTTTAAAGATGTAAGTACCAAAAATAGTGAACCTACCTACTGAACCATACTTTTTGTAATGCTAAAAATTTACTTCATTTAAAAAGTAGCTTGAAAAAAATCCAGAAGTGGTATATAAAATTGAACTATGTCGTCTGCCTCTCAGACACCGGCTCTTCCTGTCATGAGGTCACTGATCATACTTGTAAACAAAAGAGCTGACTGAAATGTGCCCGTTTCTTATAATATGAGGCAGGTGCAACCTGAAATGCTCCCGAAGAACAGTAATTTTTCTTCTTGTTTACAAAATATCAAGCTTAAAAATAACACCACCTAAAACTCCAAACTCCGGACAGTTTTCGTATCCGCTACCGAACATTGTTTCATTTTTATTTCGACAATTTCCGGTTTAGGTCACGTGATTTTTCTTTTAATTTATTTCCGGTTTGGCAGCCATATTGTTGAAGATTTTGAAGTGCCATAGTAGTACATATTCATACTTCTACCATTAACGCTCCCGAACTTCGGGAGCCTATAAAATACATGTCACTTTGCAGTGCATGTGGTTTCAGCACTAAAAAAAACCATCAAAAGTAAACACAATTTGAAAGTGGTCATTTTCAAACATTCTGTTATTTTATTTAGATGTAGTATGATTTGTAGATGGCCAGAACCATGAAATTTTAAAACCAGCCATTTCCGGATTTTATATTCGTTTCCATCCCGTATATCGACCCTGTTTTAACTTCATACGAAAACATATGGCGCCATTTTACTGACAGCAAAAGTTGCCAGATAATCGAGAGTATATTAAAATACAAGAATGGCGTTTAAAACAATCTTATGTATAAAGAAATATTTAACTAGCCATTCTTTGAAAATTCCAATCGTCAGATGAATGAAGGGTTAACACTGTTAAACGCTATATCGGAAAATCGATAATAGTACGAAAACCTAGAAACATGAAACATTGATTTACAGTGAGATTGTTGTAATTAAAAAAAAGAATTTATGGAGAGTTGGGAAGATATACTATATTGTGCTAGACGTAAAACTTAGAATCTTGTCGTTTTGGTCAAAGTTGTTCAACTTGTAAAAAAAAAAAAAAAAGAATTTACCGACTTTGGTTTGGCTTTTGTTTTGCAAATCGTTCAAGTTGCCACTTTTATTTCAACATCGTTTGAAGATGCATGGATAAATGAACGAAATTGCATTATAGTATATCGAAATGCCGCCCATTTTCTATATTTTCTGGGCAACAAGTCGGTTATTAATAAAAAGCAGCCCTTTTATCTTTCATGCAGACCATTCGTCTAATTCGACCGAATCGGGGATCGCCGGAAGTGCTCCTTGATCTACTACATCATTTTAAGTAAAGCGATTTTATTCTTTTATTTTATAAGAAATAATTATTAAGTTCTACTTTAGACAAATATTTGACAACACAATTCAAAATTTTATTTTAATCAACTTTATGGAGTACAACAACCCACGTGTTTTGGTTTGACCAATCTGCACAAGAGGCGCGAAATTTAAAACCCCCCGAACTATAGATAGGTGAAAAAAATTAGAAATTTTTGAAAATTGGTGGTTTTATAAAATTAAGAAAATTGGATAAGAAATAGTTTGAAAATAAGTGGTTTTATATAAACACATAGGGAAATATCTGTGTGTGGAAAGACTTTTGACCCGTGAAATTATGGGGTTCCAAAGGTAGATTTAGGGGAATTTGTCAAAATAAACAAATAATTTGATATAAGATCGTTGCAAACTTTATGTTTATAGAAATTGCAAGTGTACGAAAAAAATCCAGCGACCTATTTAAATGTGACCAAGAACAATATATTTCACTAGTGGAGAGAGTAGTATGCGGATCGGAGCTGTCCAGAACGACAAGGGAGTTTGATCTTAGCACTTTGACGTCAACTACTTTATTTTATGACGTTTAACGGATGCATTTCGGGAGTTTCACTTTCATAGGAAAATTCCATGAATGTAGCTGTTTGAAATAGCACAGTCAAGGTATGATATTAGTTATATTCTAATATATAATTCGTCTGAGATTTAATATTGCCAGAATAGCAATATATTTATTGAAAATACGATTTTAGATAGAAAAATAATTTATAAATAAACCACACAAAAAACCAAATGAAACATAAAGTTATAGACACATATTTAAAACGTTCTTCGCATCCTATATCGCTTCTTCAGTTCTTTTTCCTGTATTTATATATCCGTCCTTAGTGGTCGAAATTTAACTGAACCGGCGAACATTTGCATCTTGGTTAGTAACCCCTTTCATTCAGGAAAATGTTTGAATAATCTCGTGAAAATCGGCGAAAATTATACTCGAAATCCTCTGGAAATATCTTTTAAAAAATTCTGGATATTGCTGCTTTATTATAAGTAAATTAGATCAAATGCTAACTATGGTAATGTGTAGAATTCAGGGTTTTTCTATTAAATTTTCGTTCAGCCAATTTATTACAATTGTGCAAATTAGGCTTATTTGATAAAAGATCGCGTTAAATCTTGTCCTCTGAAACCGCTCAACCAAATCAAGCCAAATTTGACTGGGATGGACCGTGGTGAACAGTTTAGGGTGAACATGCCCATGCGAACCTCTAGTGTTGCAGCAGATACTATCTTAGAGGGTTCCTTTCATTGGTGACCACTACTGGCATTAGGTTTGAGTGAGTGAGTGATTGATGTTTAACGCCAATTCAACAATTTTTCAGCTATATCATGGCGAAAACAAGTTAATTTTCAATAAGATGTTGATGACTTCCGCTTTGTACTAGACCAGCACGCTGAGTTGGATTTTTATAGTGCTAATTCACTGAAACAACAGTCTGCGGGTAGACATGTCGCTCCACTCGGACACATTATTCTGATTCCGAGCCAACCAGTTTACCACAGGTTCAACATGAGCACGCCAACAATTACACCACCGAAGCGGTTCTAAGCAGTCTTAGATCTTTCCCCTTAACGTTGTGTGCTTAGCGGAGAAGCAATAAATACCAATTCCATAGTCTTTGGTTTGACCCGACCGGGGCTCGAACTCACGATCTACCGCACTAGAGGCGAGCACGCTAACCATTACGCCACCGATGCGGTCACTGGGTTTGAAAATTGTTTCTTAATTAACTTCTTATATCAAGCCAATGCTCTTATAAGATCATATTTGTACTTCATATGGGATGACTATAATACTAGAGAGGGGGATAACATGAATGGATATTGATTTGAGTTTTATTTGTTTACAGATGCCTGTTAACATTGTCCATGAGATTAGTCATTGTAAGTATTATATTGTAAAGCTATAACGTGATGATGAACTTGTTATGCAACCATGTAAACCGTAGCAACCAATTTTTGTGGACAAAAAAGACTTTATTATTATATTGTAAGGTTATAAAGTGATGATGAATTTGTTATACAAAGATGTAAACCATAGAAAGCAATTTTTGCGGATAAAAAAAAAGACTTGATTTAGTTTATTTAGAATCCAACTTTCTTCATAATTCTCCAGAAACCTGACTAATCATTGGTAATTTTATACATCCGTACACAAAATAATTGAATTGATGTATGTAAATGGTAATTACATTTTAGCTCATCACATCGTCCGACTTGGCATCAGAAGTGCATTTGATAGCCTCTC
The DNA here is from genome assembly GCA_963383655.1 of Bathymodiolus septemdierum. Classification (NCBI taxonomy): domain Eukaryota; kingdom Metazoa; phylum Mollusca; class Bivalvia; order Mytilida; family Modiolidae; genus Bathymodiolus; species Bathymodiolus septemdierum. Next base: position 63,533,611 of record OY726520.1, read on the forward strand.
CCTCTTGAAACTGGTTGTCATTACAATAAATAGAAATCTATTTAACTGGTCACCACTTTTATATTAATGTTGGAATGAGCTGATATATATAATTTAAGCTGATTAGTTGATTTGTTTTGATTTTTTTTGTGCACTTATAAAATACCATTTTGCAAATTTGACCCGAAGTCATTGTAAAATCTTCCCATTCGACCCTTTCCTAAATATATATCTGCAAGCCCTGTAGGTATCAATGCATGAAATTTTAATTTCTGAAAATAGCTGAAACCTATCTAACTACTTAAATAATGCAATGAAGTCGAATTCGTTTAGTCGTCATCACGCAACACTTACATCGCACACATTTTGAATCTATATCTTACTAGTATATCAAATAAGGGTAATAACAAACCATGTTGTTGCCTAAAAATTTCATCTTACCCGACCTAAATCCTTCGTGTTTATTTAATTAATTATTGCTGATAATTAACAAGTTCCGGGTTATGTCCGGTATTGCCTTATTTTTATATTACTACAAACAGTTTTACTACGACATACCTACCCCTGAGCACAGGGACTTGCTCCCGGCCACTAAATTTGCCCCACTGATTTTTTTACTGTCAAAAATGGGTAATACATTGACAGTAAACAAAAATTCAGTGGGGCAAATTTAGTGTCCGGGAGCAAGTCCCTGTACCATGAGTAAACCACATATGCGTTAAAAACGCGTTGAACGGGGTACCATTGTACACATACATGTATAAACACATTGAACATTTTAAAATATGAGGTCGCATGACACTGATCGCATGCAGGAGAGCTAGAACTTGCGCTAGGGACCCTGTTTTCTTCCTATTTCAAAACCCATCAGCCGCTGTGGAATCACTATTTCCCCTGCTGGAATGCCACTTGACGCCTAGGTGAAAATGGCACATGCGCCAATGATATTATTGAATTGAAAACTAAGGAGAACTTTAGAATTTAACAGAATTACAACCTAGTTTTGCCCCAAAAAAGTTAAGAAGAAAAAAAATACTACAAATAGGGCAAACAAAAAATATGTATGTTTACGGTCACCCAACTGACGGTGGCATTTTATGCCCCCGACTTTAGCCTTTAGGCATCCCAGGCATTAAACAGTTTTGCCTATGTCCATTCGTCTGTAGGCATATGTCCTGAAATTGGTTTCTGTTCGATAAATTGAGTTTGCCTTGACCAAATAATTTGAAATTTGGTAATATTATGTTGTTTTGAAACCGAGTTTCCGAGTTGTTGGAGTGTATCCACCAGTGGGAGTGGCATGTGCATAGGTTTTAATTTCAGTTATGGATGTGGGCATTGTTTTTAATTTCAGTAATCAATGTGGGCATTGTTTTTAATTTCAGTAATCAATGTGGGCATTGTTTTTAATTTCAGTAATCGATGTGGGCATTGTTTTTAATTTCAGTACCTATATGAGGATTGCTTTTAAATTCAGTACTTATATGGACATTGATTTTAATTTCAGTACCTATATGAGGATTGCTTTTAAATTCAGTACTTATATGAGGATTGCTTTTAATTTCAGTACCTATATGAGGATTGCTTTTAAATTCAGTACTTATATGGACATTGATTTTAATTTCAGTACCTATATGAGGATTGCTTTTAAATTCAGTACTTATATGGACATTGATTTTAATTTCAGTACCTATATGAGGATTGCTTTTAAATTCAGTACTTATATGAGGATTGCTTTTAATTTCAGTACCTATATGAGGATTGCTTTTAAATTCAGTACTTATATGGACATTGATTTTAATTTCAGTACCTATATGAGGATTGCTTTTAAATTCAGTACTTATATGGACATTGTTTTTAATTTCAGTACCTATATGAGGATTGCTTTAAATTCAGTACTTATATGGGCATTGTTTTTAATTTCAGTACCTATATGAGGATTGCTTTTAAATTCAGTACTTATATGGACATTGATTTTAATTTCAGTACCTATATGAGGATTGCTTTAAAATTCAGTACTTATATGGACATTGATTTTAATTTCAGTGCCTATATGTGCATTGATTTTAATCTCAGCACGTATATGAGGGTTGATTTTCATTGCAGTACCTATATTTGCATTGATCTTAATTTCAGTACCTATATCATGTATGGGGGGGGAAGGAGGGGGGGGGGGGGGGGGTTGATATTCAAACTGGAGCAGGAACATTACTTATGCTGGCGTGTTGTTTCTAATTTCAGTACCTATTGAATGGGTATTGATTGTAATTAGCATAGGAGCACTGCATGTGGTTGGTTGTGTCCTTGCTGTCATTTGCAGAAGAAGATTCTGGAAATGGAAAAATGGCACAAAAGAGCAAGCATATGAAAAAGTATATTGTGAGGAAGATCCTGTACCAGTTACAGAAAATATTTACACCGAAAATGCAAGGCCACAGGTGTGTATACATTATTAAGACTTTTTTTTGTTTTTTATAAAAAATGAGTTTAATGATTTATTTTTCAAAATGTTTTTGTGTTGGAAAAGAGTTTTTCTAATTACATGGGCTGTCTATAAAATATGACTCATCAATATAGACAAACATGGGTGTTTCTTTAAAAAAAACATGGCCAAAACAAGATGGCTCAAATTATCTGCAGCTCTGTAAAACACTTATTTCTCTATTGGGATTCCAATAAAACAAATGGTAGACCAAATTATGCTCTAGCGACCACAGTGTAAATAGTGCTACTATAATTAATTTCAAGATGAAAAATGTATGTTATCTAATTTGGTAAAAAAAAAAAAAAATTAAGTAAAAACATGAAATAACAATTACATCCAAAAATTGCTGATCAAAGCAAAGGTCAAAACATTGTCTGCAAAATTTTAAAGATGAATTCTATATTTATAATTATCATTTTATATGTATTAAAGAAGTGTTATACAAATGGTTAAATATATAAATGATCCCTTTACAGAATGGGTAACAATACAATGAATATTAGAGGTTCAGACAGGGTATCTTTAAAAATAATAAGTGAAACATTGCTCTTTAGTTTAATGTTCGATGTTTTATTATGAAAATTAAAGTAAATGAAGATTATAATATTGAAATCACAGAAGTCTGTATTTTGTTGATGGAACAAGAAACACAAAAAAAATTAAGATCAGCAAGAACAAAACGTTTTCGCTGAAGTTGTCAGATGAGCTCCCTAAAATAACAATTTTAGTAACCTAACAAAAATTCTTGAAACCCAGCAACTGACTTTGCACACACAAATTCAAAATTTCATTTGCCATCCTGGCTGCTGTCTGAACATTTTCAAGTGCCCAGACCAATGTTTAGTGGTTTTAGTGTACTTGGCCCTTGTTAAGTTTTAGGAGGGTTTTGGGTTTATGGTGTTTAATACAACTTCCAACACTATTGCAGTTATATCGTGGCGGGTTAAGCTTGATGGCAGTGCATCATTAGTTTGATTGTTGAATACTTATAGGTACATAATGTACAACAAGCTTTCTTCATGGAAGACGAAGAAAAGGGTGAAGCAAAACATGTAGAAGAAACAATATCTGAAATAAAAAGAGGAAATGAATTTTCAAAGGAAAAGGTAAGGCCCTCTTTGGGGGATGGTATATTCTATTTTTCATGGGTAGCATGTCCAACTGGGATTTTGATGACCCCACAATTCATATACACTTTTTTATTTCAAATTTCAGAAATATATACTTATTCATGTTTTCATTGGAAATACAGACCTTTTACTACATTTTCTATATTTCATAAAAGTAATAAAGTTTTCAGGAATCTATGTACAGTTTCATAGACACCAGCTAAGTAGATGATCCTTCCATATCAAATAGTATTATACGATCTGTTGATGAAAAACAAGGTCCATTCCTAAATAAGATATATAAGTAATATAGGTCTTTTCATATATGTCATCTGGAAAACAGCATCGCCCAATGACAACTAGTGGCGTTAAACACCATCACACCCACCCCCAATGACAACTTGATTTTGAATTCAAGAATTAGTCAAATTAATGTACCTACTTAACTTAGATAATTGGATTTATATCTACCTATTCCATCGGTGTCTCTAAGGCTGTGATTTTGATTCCATGCATGGCAAGGTGTACTATCTACAACCTTATGTGACAAAGTTTGTCATTGCTGATTAGAGATAAATTATTTATTTTTCATCTTTGTATATCCACATTTACTTCTTTTAACAATATAAATTAGAAAATATGTATTTTTTTTATATTCAGACAAGAAGACAATAACATGTTTATTCTTTGTTTTTTTTAGGATAACTTGGGAGAAGTTTGGCTTTCGATGGCGTACCGACCGACGGCTGGAAGGCTGACAGTTGGTATCTTTTCTGCAAGGAACTTAAAGAAAATGGATGTGAATGGCAAATCAGGTAAATGTGAAATGTTCTATTCATTTGAATTTGTACAAAAATCTGTTGAAATGGAAAATTAAATATGACTGGCACATGATAAAAGACAGCTTAAAAGTTAAGTTTAATAAATATATATATATATATATATATATATATATATATATATATATATATATAAAGGAAATTATTAAAAAAAGAACAAAACGGATTTGCAGTGAAAACGTTAATACAAGAATTTCATTTGACTTTTTAATATATATAATATTTATATATCTAATAACAATGTTGTTCTAACAAGAAGAAGTAGAACACATAGTTTGATCTGCTGATACCTGTAGTCTATAATTTACAGGACATTTTAATAGTTCAAGTTTTATTATTTATTTTGAATACCTCATCCATTTAAGAGGGCCCGGGTGACTCAATGAGTTAGGTAGTTGGATTACCTAACAACTCATACAAGCCTATCACCAATACGGCGTGGGTTCGTGCTCGGCTTTGTAAATTACAAAAAGGGTGCACTCGACTCACAGCCGCAAGTGATAAAGCTTACCAATTGCTTGTCCATGGTCGATGGTTCTCTCCGGGTACTCCGGCTTCTTCCACCACTAAAGCTGGTCGCCATGATATAGCTGAAATATTGCTGAAAGTGGCGTTAAAAACCAAAAATCAATCAATCAATCATTTACCAGAATCAACATATGTGGACATGGATCTACCTACACAGGAAATAGTATCAACTTAAATGTCACCTTTGCTTATTTTTCTGTCAAAAATTGCATTTAAGAATTGTTAAACAGGCGAAAATGTTTGATTTAGTGTTGGTTAATAGGTGTTTATGGCTGTCTAACTATATCTCGGCTATCATGTGACAGTCATGCAATTTCATTGGTGGAGGAAACTTTTTATTTGATTATATCCTTGTGTAAAAATATCATTGTACCAGAATATTAATCGTATTTCTTTTTGTTTTATAGATCCATCCGTGAAACTGTCATTGTACAATGGAGACAAAAGAATAAAGAAGAAGACAACGACAGTGAAGAGAAGTACCATCAATCCTGTCTACAATGAAACGTTCACATTTAAAGTTCCATCTAACAAGATTGGGGTATATATATATAAATCTTTATACATCTTTTGTCCTTTTTCATGCTTTACGACATGGAAAAGGACGAAGGGTTTTATATTAAATACAGTCAAACCTGCCCATGTGGTCACCTCTATTAAGCAGTCACCTGTATTAAAAGGTCACCTTTGTATTGTCCTGTCATAGACATTTTCAGATGAATTAAGAGGTCACCTGTCTTAAAAGACCACTTTTACTTTGTCCCAAAGATGACCTCTTAATACAGGTTTGATTGTAATCTGTTTTGTGTGTATTTTCTGAAATATTATTGTCAATTCATTGATTATTAGGTGTATTGTTCATGATTTTGAGAAATTCATAAATTTATTAACAACATTTTAGATGGACTAGAAATCTCCAATTTTAGATTATGGATCCCATTTTTGAGATTGAGATTGAATGTTGTTTAGATCTTAAGGTAATAAAATTCTCAAGTAGGACTTTCGTACTAGTACTCCCAAAATTTTACAATCAAAACACTTTGTTTATTTATTTACTGTCTGATTGGCTGGTATTTTTAGTACAATGCAACAAATATTCTGAAAAAGTTTTATGAGATAAGGCCTGATTATTTCAACCGCTTGAGCTCTAGGGTGAATAAGACCATTTTAAAAAAAAATTAGTATAAGCCATAATTCTAAGGGGTATAAAAGGCATATAGATTTTCTTTGTTTTTTTTTGTCCAATTTTGATGTTATATCGATATTTCCTTGAATTTATGGAGCAGAGAGCTTTTGATAGTATACAGGTGTTAACAATTATGTAAAATATCAAATTATTATAAAAAAAAAAAAATTATCAGGAAGACAACTGAATTTATGCAGTTTGAAAAATGACATTGTCAGTATTTTATCCTCATAATAAACTAATTTTGTATCGTTTTCTTCACAGGAAATTTCTTTGGTGATTTCGGTGTTGGATCACAACAGATTCCGGCCATCCAAGCCAATAGGACAATTTGTGTTAGGCTGTAAAAGGAAGATAATTTGCCAGTGGCATGAACTTCAAGCAATTAAAGATCTACCCGTACCGTAATACAAGGCTCAACAAATTAGGCGAAGTGGGTGAAAATATCTCCCCTAATTTGGCTGAAGTCGCCCTTCCTCTACTGCGAAGTGGGTGAAATTCTCGACCTAATTTGGCCGAAGTCGCCCTCCCTCGACTCCAAAGTAAAATTGAAGTTGCCGTGCTCCTTTCTTGCAAACAATCTACGACGCAATGACCTATGTATAATGGGCTAGATTCATTATTTTGCAGGAGGGTGCGCATTGATAACAAGAACAATGTGTTTCACTCTTTTGTTCAGAACAGGAAATCACTAGTTCGCCAATTTTTATGTTTACTATTTGTCATCTTGTAAAAGTGTCAACTGTTTTCATAGCGAGAATTGTTTGGACACTATTCCACAAAATTAAATGCATCTAATAAGTTTTAATTATTGAAGAACTAAGACTGTCTAGTGTAATTGTGTTATATATATGTTTACCGTTATTATAGACTATTTGACTTCTAGAAATGTTCAGAAAAAAATCTTTAAAATCCAGTTTTCAAATCAACAATTTGTTTCTAGATGTATATTAATATTTGATATATAAGAACTCTGACAATTAATTTCAAATAGGTCTCTAAGTTAATTATATTTTCTGAAGAGTAATAATGTAAGAGTGGAGTGAGTACAAATAGTGTAAGAGTGGAGTGAGCACAAATAATGTAAGAGTGGAGTGAGTACAAATAGTGTAAGAGTGGAGTGAGCACAAATAGTATAAGAGTGGAGTGAGTACAAATAGTGTAAGAGTGGAGTGAGCACAAATAATGTAAGAGTGGAGTGAGCACAAATAATGTAAGAGTGGAGTGAGTACAAATAGTGTAAGAGTGGAGTGAGCACAAATAGTATAAGAGTGGAGTGAGTACAAATAGTGTAAGAGTGGAGTGAGAACAAATAGTGTAAGAGTGGAGTGAGCACAAATAGTGTAAGAGTGGAGTGAGTACAAATAGTGTAAGAGTGGCGTGAGTACAAATAGTGTAAGAGTGGAGTGAGCACAAATAGTGTAAGAGTGGAGTGAGTACAAATAGTGTAAGAGTGGAGTGAGCACAAATAGTGTAAGGGTGGAGTGAGCACAAATAATGTAAGAGTGGAGTGAGCACAAATAATGTAAGAGTGGAGTGAGCACAAATAATGTAAGAGTGGAGTGAGTACAAATAATGTAAGAGTGGAGTGAGTACAAATAGTGTAAGAGTGGAGTGAGCACAAATAATGTAAGAGTGGAGTGAGCACAAATAGTGTAAGGGTGGAGTGAGCACAAATAGTGTAAGAGTGGAGTGAGTACAAATAGTGTAAGAGTGGAGTGAGCACAAATAGTATAAGAGTGGAGTGAGTACAAATAGTGTAAGAGTGGAGTGAGAACAAATAGTGTAAGAGTGGAGTGAGCACAAATAGTGTAAGAGTGGAGTGAGTACAAATAGTGTAAGAGTGGCGTGAGTACAAATAGTGTAAGAGTGGAGTGAGCACAAATAGTGTAAGAGTGGAGTGAGTACAAATAGTGTAAGAGTGGAGTGAGCACAAATAGTGTAAGGGTGGAGTGAGCACAAATAATGTAAGAGTGGAGTGAGCACAAATAATGTAAGAGTGGAGTGAGCACAAATAATGTAAGAGTGGAGTGAGTACAAATAATGTAAGAGTGGAGTGAGTACAAATAGTGTAAGAGTGGAGTGAGCACAAATAATGTAAGAGTGGAGTGAGCACAAATAGTGTAAGGGTGGAGTGAGCACAAATAGTGTAAGAGTGGAGTGAGTACAAATAGTGTAAGAGTGGAGTGAGCACAAATAATGTAAGAGTGGAGTGAGCACAAATAATGTAAGAGTGGAGTGGGTACAAATAGTGTAAGAGTGGAGTGAGCACAAATAATGTAAGAGTGGAGTGAGCACAAATAATGTAAGAGTGGAGTGAGTACAAATAGTGTAAGAGTGGCGTGAATACAAATAGTGTAAAAGTGGAGTGAGCACAAATAGTGTAAGAGTGGCGTGAGTACAAATAGTGTAAGAGTGGCGTGAGTACAAATAATGTAAGAGTGGAGTGGGTACAAATAGTGTAAGAGTGGAGTGAGTACAAATAGTGTAAGAGTGGAGTGAGCACAAATAATGTAAGAGTGGCGTGAGTACAAATAGTGTAAGAGTGGAGTGAGCACAAATAATGTAAGAGTGGAGTGAGCACAAATAATGTAAGAGTGGAGTGACTACAAATAGTGTAAGAGTGGAGTGAGCACAAATAGTATAAGAGTGGAGTGAGTACAAATAGTGTAAGAGTGGAGTCAGCACAAATAATGTAAGAGTGGAGTGAGTACAAATAGTGTAAGAGTGGAGTGAGCACAAATAGTATAAGAGTGGAGTGAGTACAAATAGTGTAAGAGTGGAGTGAGCACAAATAATGTAAGAGTGGAGTGAGTACAAATAGTGTAAGAGTGGCGTGAATACAAATAGTGTAAAAGTGGAGTGAGCACAAATAGTGTAAGAGTGGCGTGAGTACAAATAATGTAAGAGTGGAGTGAGTACAAATAGTGTAAGAGTGGAGTGAGTACAAATAGTGTAAGAGTGGAGTGAGCACAAATAATGTAAGAGTGGCGTGAGTACAAATAGTGTAAGAGTGGAGTGAGCACATATAATGTAAGAGTGGAGTGAGTACAAATAGTGTAAGAGTGGAGTGAGCACAAATAATGTAAGAGTGGCGTCAGTACAAATAGTGTAAGAGTGGAGTGAGCACAGAGTGTAAGAGTGGAGTGAGTACAAATAGTGTAAGGGTGGCGTGAATACAAATAGTGTAAAAGTGGAGTGAGCACAAATAGTGTAAGAGTGGCGTGAGTACAAATAGTGTAAGAGTGGCGTGAGTACAAATAATGTAAGAGTGGAGTGAGTACAAATAGTGTAAGAGTGGAGTGAGTACAAATAGTGTAAGAGTGGAGTGAGCACAAATAGTATAAGAGTGGAGTGAGTACAAATAGTGTAAGAGTGGAGTGAGCACAAATAATGTAAGAGTGGAGTGAGTACAAATAGTGTAAGAGTGGCGTGAATACAAATAGTGTAAAAGTGGAGTGAGCACAAATAGTGTAAGAGTGGCGTGAGTACAAATAGTGTAAGAGTGGCGTGAGTACAAATAATGTAAGAGTGGAGTGAGTACAAATGGTGTAAGAGTGGAGTGAGTACAAATAGTGTAAGAGTGGAGTGAGCACAAATAATGTAAGAGTGGCGTGAGTACAAATAGTGTAAGAGTGGAGTGAGCACATATAATGTAAGAGTGGAGTGAGTACAAATAGTGTAAGAGTGGAGTGAGCACAAATAATGTAAGAGTGGCGTCAGTACAAATAGTGTAAGAGTGGAGTGAGCACAGAGTGTAAGAGTGGAGTGAGTACAAATAGTGTAAGGGTGGCGTGAATACAAATAGTGTAAAAGTGGAGTGAGCACAAATAGTGTAAGAGTGGCGTGAGTACAAATAGTGTAAGAGTGGCGTGAGTACAAATAATGTAAGAGAGGAGTGGGTACAAATAGTGTAAGAGTGGAGTGAGTACAAATAGTGTAAGAGTGGAGTGAGCACAAATAATGTAAGAGTGGCGTGAGTACAAATAGTGTAAGAATGGAGTGAGCACAAATAATGTAAGAGTGGAGTGAACACAAATAATGTAAGAGTGGAGTGAGTACAAATAGTGTAAGAGTGGAGTGAGCACAAATAGTATAAGAGTGGAGTGAGTACAAATAGTGTAAGAGTGGAGTGAGCACAAATAATGTAAGAGTGGAGTGAGTACAAATAGTGTAAGAGTGGAGTGAGCACAAATAGTATAAGAGTGGAGTGAGTACAAATAGTGTAAGAGTGGAGTGAGCACAAATAATGTAAGAGTGGAGTGAGTACAAATAGTGTAAGAGTGGCGTGAATACAAATAGTGTAAAAGTGGAGTGAGCACAAATAGTGTAAGAGTGGCGTGAGTACAAATAGTGTAAGAGTGGCGTGAGTACAAATAATGTAAGAGTGGAGTGAGTACAAATAGTGTAAGAGTGGAGTGAGTACAAATAGTGTAAGAGTGGAGTGAGCACAAATAATGTAAGAGTGGCGTGAGTACAAATAGTGTAAGAGTGGAGTGAGCACAAATAGTGTAAGAGTGGCGTGAATACAAATAGTGTAAAAGTGGAGTGAGCACAAATAGTGTAAGAGTGGCGTGAGTACAAATAGTGTAAGAGTGGCGTGAGTACAAATAATGTAAGAGTGGAGTGAGTACAAATAGTGTAAGAGTGGAGTGAGTACAAATAGTGTAAGAGTGGAGTGAGCACAAATAATGTAAGAGTGGCGTGAGTACAAATAGTGTAAGAGTGGAGTGAGCACAAATAATGTAAGAGTGGAGTGAGTACAAATAGTGTAAGAGTGGAGTGAGCACAAATAATGTAAGAGTGGAGTCAGTACAAATAGTGTAAGAGTGGAGTGAGCACAGAGTGTAAGAGTGGAGTGAGTACAAATAGTGTAAGAGTGGAGTGAGTACAAATAATGTAAGAGTGGAGTGAGCACAAATAATGTAAGAGTGGAGTGAGTACAAATAGTGTAAGAGTGGAGTGAGCACAAGTAGTGTAAGAGTGGCGTGAGTACAAATAGTGTAGGAGTGGAGTGAGCACAAATAGCGTAAGAGTCAAAACAAATAAAACAGGCATGTGCTTTCCATGTATATCTGATAGTACCATGTGACATAGTACACTTATTAAAAGGCTACTCATTAGTTGACCATTAAGGTGATGGTCAATTGTTATTGATGTCCTTTAATATTTAAATGCCCAATGTCACATGGTACAATGAAGCAAATGGACCACATTTTTTAAAAATTAATTGTCAGGGTTCATATTATATCATATATTATTATATGACTTCAGATAATGTCTTTTCTGATTGGCTGACGTCCCCAGTAACAGTCGGGAAGCCACGCACAGATTCCGTACCTCCAACAATGCAAAGTCAAATCCCGAAATCAAAGGACGTATTTAGACATGACGCTTTACAAGTGAGCGGCCATGCATTGTTTACGTCGACACCCCATGCGTTTTTACTGAATATCTTCATAAATAAAACTGAAAGAAGTATTCATTTTTATTGAATCCATTTTTTAAATAAAATTGTAACGTGACTGACGCGTGAATACGTGTATTTATGATTTCGTTTGCTTGAAATCAACGTTGGAACTCGGGATACCGCTGCTGATGAAATGTTGTAAAAAAAAAAATGGCGCTAAAAATAGACTCTTTAATTAAGTGGAACAATTGCATTCCATTGGCTGTTTATTAATAAATTTGGTAAAAATAGCCAGAATCACGTATTAGAGTATGGATTATTTGCATATTTCCCCATCATTCGTCACTAGAATTCCATATTTGGATGTAAACAAGAAGCACTATATTTCGAGATTCTAACCAAATATTTCTGGGTTTTTTCATAGATTGATCGATCTATTAGGATGAATATGTGACTGTTTCTGTTTAAACACGAAAGAACCACTTGACCAATCATAGTCACACATATATAGAGTCATTTTATTCCATTTTTAACAACAAATCTTTCATTTTCGTTGACTCGTTCCATGGCATTTATGGACATGTCAAAATATTGACATAATTAATAAATACATTTTAGAAATAAAAAGGTCTGCATTATAATGTATGATCTTGTCATGCAGAGAATGGTGAAAGATTATGTTAAATTCACTCTAGATTAACATGGCATAGCATAAGGGTACATATTTAGTTCATGTCAAGCATTTACACCCCCCTTTTTTTCATTTTCAGTCTGTTTTCCTGAAATACTTATTGATGTGGTGTGTACATGCTACTTTTCAGTGCCAATGGTATTGACAACCTCCAGTTTTAATTAGTTTTAGATCATTGTAGGTAGATATATATATATATATATATATATATATATATATATATATATATATATATATATATATATATATATATATATATATATAGACTAGACATGGGATGTTTATTTTTTTTAACAAGAATCTGAAGATACCAAAGGGGCAAAGTTACAGATTCTATTAAATAAAATGGATGTTTATTTTCTGTTAGTTTCAGATTCTATGAGTATAAATGCAAAGTTTCCTGTGATGCTTATTGGTTGAATATTTGAATAAATAAAAATAAGAATATATGATAAGTCTTATATATATATTCATATAGGTTTGAAAATCAATATATATAGATATATATATATGGTTTTTTCTTCTAAAATATCCATGAAGTAATAAAAATGGACCAGCATTCCAATTATTTTTAAAGTACATCATCAAACAAATGCCATGAGCTTTCAAGACACCTTGTGTCATAAATTATAATAAAGTCATTCAGAAAAGAACTTTTTGATTGTGTAATTTGTGAAAATTCATCTGAAAGTCAAAAGGTTTATTTCAATTTCAATTGAAAACCAGGACTTGTCTTAAACATTTCAAGAATGAATTAAATTTCTGTAAAGAATTTGGCTCAGAAGATAAATTATATTGTGGTACATATTGTTATAACAGTTGCAACACATTTTCTAGGTCAGAAAGTGGAGCTGAAACAAGATCTCAAACTTTTCAATTTCTTATAGATATATTGAACCAGAACCAAGTTGTTGAACAAGTTTCTACAGACATTTAAACCTGTATACACTCCAACATGTTGTTGAATTTGTTATTCATGCTTTTTTTTTAGATGAAAAGGTACTTATGTTGCCTGTTGTTTATGAGAAATATAATTATCTTTTATCTATGAATATTAATGCCGAAATTTATAGATTTTCTTTTACAGAAAAGAATTTTTCAAAATGTGCCCATTTATTAACTTTTTTCCAGTCATTGGAACAAATAAAATAATTTTTTTAACTTCAATTTTAAACAATATTAACCAATACTTGGTTATTTTGCCAACAGAAAACATATTCATTCTATTCTAGTCATTTAATTTAGTTAGTGAAATTTGGAATTCTGGTTTGTCCTTTCATGTGAATGCAAGTATTCTGTATGTGTCTTAAAATTATGTGAATGGTAGTCATTCAATATGCTCTTTTATGTGAATGCTAGTTATTCTGTATGTGTCTTTTATGTGCATGCTAGTCATTTTGTGTCTGTCTTTTATGTGAATGCTATAGTCATTCTGTTTGTGAATGTCATGGTGGAAAAATTATTGCAATCTAAGTATCCATATTTGTAAATGCTGGTAATTTTGTGAATGTCCTGGAGAAAGAATTATTGCAAACTAAGTACCCATATTTGTAAATGCTGGTCATTTTGTGAATGTCCTGGAGAAAGAATTATTGCAACCTAAGTACTCATATTTGTAAATGCTGGTCATTTTGTGAATGTCAAGGGGAAAGAATTGTTGCAACTTTACCACCCATATATGTTATAAAAGCTAGTTTGTAGTTGTGTCAAACACATGAATATTCCAAATACATTGATATTTACATTGTGAGATAAACATGAAACTTGGTAGCTTTCATTCAGATAATATAATTTCCTAATTTCAAGAAAAATATTTGTTTCACTGATTTTTTTTTAATTTGCCTTGATATAATAGGAAGGGTTAAGATATCTGAATACAATTTTGTATGCCCCTTTTTGTCTCAAGGTTTCACTTTTTTTTTAGATTTAAAAAAATAATATTTTCATATTTTTTCAATTGGCTTAATTTTTGTTTACATGCTTTTATTTTTTCCACACATTTATTTCTTTCTATTTATCTTGTACCTGTTGTATTGAAATTAAATTAAATTGAAATTATTAATTGTTGTACATTCCCTGTGCAAGTCTAGTATCATAGATGATTTTTTTTTTAAATTTAAAGTGATAATAAATAGTAATTCCCCAGTCTAAATTACAAAATGCACAATGTCTAAAACAATATTGCAATACAAATAATTCAATTAAACTGAAAAATACGGTATTAATACAAGAAAATAAAAAATAAAAGACATAGAAACCCCTTTCCCAAATGAAATATACTCTTTCGGATGTACGCTTAGGTGTCGTTTATTGTTGATGTTAAGAAACCCCACCGATATGTTCCGAAAGACAATGAATTTCGATGTTTGGCAAATGGTCGATCCGATCAAGGTGGGTGTAGGGCTAAGTGGAACAATTGCATCCCACAAGACATTGACACTAGTTGACGGTATGACCATGATCCTAGATGATTTCCTCAGGCAATGTATGTTACAGAAAGCCATCATATTGTTTTAATTAAATTTTCTCTTTTAAATAGAACCACCTTGACATTTGTTTTGAAATTGAGTCCACTTCAAGTAGCAAAATTCGATGTTTGTACACAATATAAATAAAAACTGAAGTGATACAATAAATTTCTATTTATCCATAGACATTTTCCGTATATTTTAATTGATTTCAAGCATAAATATTTATTGTAAACCGACGTATTTTAAGCGAAGGGTTGAACGTCATTTTTCATCAAAAATGAAGCGAAAGTCACGTGACTGGGACTTGACTTTGGAGCTCTCCTGTCACGCTGGCTGTCCTACTGGTAACGTTCTTTGATAAAACGTTATAATCACCTCACGCGACGTAACGCGCGGTGAATATAACATTCCAACGTCTTGCACGAAACCAAAGAAAACATCGTGATAAAAGCTTATTTTAAGGGTAAAAGCAACAAATACAATGTGTCATATAATAAAACAATTAATGACTTTCAATTCGATGAATACCAGGATTTATTAACCCAAGAATAATATATTTACCTCGGCCATCTAGCCTCGGTAAATATAATGTTCCTGGGTTAATAAATCCTTGTATCCACCTCATTAAAAGTCATTAATTGTATATTAATATATATCTAGAAAAAAAAGGTTGAGATGAAAACTGGATTTTTAAGAATTTTTTTCTGGGCATTTATAGAAGTCAAACGAACTATACGAAAGTAAATCCAATATACTAAATATAGAAGTGTGACATAATCAATAATGTTTGCAATAGCCAATAAGATTCAGTGTATTTACATGTCTATGTATAAAAATGGCATAATTAAGTAGTGTATAATTAGACTGTCAGACTGTGTGTACACAAGTTTTTAATGATTGAAATAAAAAGAAAAGAAACAATCAAATGTATTTGTCAATTTTTATGCCAAGTATCCGATTAACAATACCAGTACACCATATTGGATGCTATTTCCAAACAAAAATTAATAGGGTTAGGGGAAAGGGTTATTGTGTTTAACGCCACTTTCAACAATATTTCAGTTATATCGTGGGGGTCAGTTTTATTGGTGGAGGCCGACCTGCCGCAAGTCACGGACAAACTTTATCACATAATGTTGTATCAAGTACAGCTCGCCAGGAACGGGTTCGAATTCGCAACTTAAGTGGTGATAGGAACTGATTGCACAGGTAGTTGAATATCCAACTACCATACGATCACGACCACGACGGCCCTTATCTGATTAACAATACTAGTACATAATACAATCTTAAAAACATCTTGGATGCTACTTCCAAACTAAAATTAATAGGGTTAGGGGTTATGATTATTGTTTAGTGGCGTTAAACCCCATAATCCTACGATGAGATCCGGATTTAAACATATATTTAATGATGTTGTACTAGTTTTTGAATCCATTACACAACATCCGGTCATTAAATAAATCGTATGAAAACGCCCATAAGAAAAGTTTGAAAATACCAAATGGGTAATCAGAATTCGTAAATCGGAGAAGGGCAGACAACACAATGACCAAAAAATAAGTACAAAAGGACAAACAACGATCTACAATACATTACACATAAAACTAAAGATCGAGAAACAAGAACCCCACTAATAGCCGGGGTTCCACTCAGGTACTCTGGAAGGGTAAGCAGTTCCTGCTCCACTAGTGACACTCGTCGTGTTACTCTCTAGATACAAACCCAGTGATAAGTTATGTGAATGAGGAAAGGACCGGGAAGTGTTTACGACAAATGAAACATATCAGTGGTCATTTGTGACACAGATACTCCGTAATGGATAACCAAGTCATGGTGGCGACCGTAAAACTTTCGAAGTGATGACTTCAACTTAATCAATAGGAACCCTTGGTTCAGTAGCTTCCTTGTTAGCAGCAACCCTCTATCACGGAAATCCTGACATGGACAACAAGCTCTGGAATATCGGATCAGCTGAGATATATATATATATATTGTATGGAACAAATAGTGGATTTCCCCACTCGACTTGACAACACCCAATATCTTGTCTTCACCACCCACAGATCACTGGTAAATAAATGTAAACCTCTGCTAGGAATAAGTGATCATGACATTGTCTTAGTTGACACCAACACCAGAATCGATAGAACCAAACAAACAAAACGTAAAATATATTTATGGAAATCAACAAATATGGATGAACTACGTACAGAAGTACAAACAACATTGAATGATTTCATGGCAGTATCTTTCCTCACAATTGACAACATGTGGACTGCCTTTAAAGACATCCTTCTGAATGCTATGGAGAAGCATGTTCCATCCAAGCTATCTAGATCAAAACAAACTTACCCCTGGATCACAACTGAAGTAAGGGAACAACCATAGAACTTGAAGGGGGGTTATGGTTTTTTGTACTGATCTGAAATTTGTTTTAAACAGTTGGACACATTTTTATTTTTTTTCAATTGCAATCAAACTAAATTATTTTTTTTCTTACCAAGTCAAAACAATTTTTTTTTTCTTCAATGCTTTGAATAAAGGTGTGAACCAGTATTCATTTTTAGATGCTATGCATATAGGTCATATATACCCGTTGATTTAACTTTTAACACTATTATGTACATGTAGACATGCTGTGTATGTTTGAAGACCAGTTTAGTTGAATATATTGAACAGTAACGTTCCATGTTTATTTTGACTGACTATTATTTTGTTATCCTTTTTTATTTTAGTTCCATAAGAAATGGAATACAATTGTGTTTTCTTCCTACTTTGCTTTTCATTAATACACATGTAGAATTTAAATTTGCTATCACTTGGCCAATATAATAAAATCTTGAAAGTGCGAAACCTATCTCAAATGGGAAGTCTGGGTGTCTCAATGAGTTAGGTCGCTGGATCTAACAACTCATACAGGCCTATCACCAATACGACGTGGGTTCAAGCCCAGCTTTGTACATTACAAAACAGGGTGCACTCGACTCGCAGCCGCATGTGATAAAGATTACCAGTTGCTTGCCCATGGTCGATGGTTCTCTCCGGGTACTCTGGCTTCCTCCACCACTAAAACTGGTCGCCATGATATAGCTGAAACATTGTTGAAAGTGGCGTTAAAACAACAAAAATCAATCAATCAATCAATCAATCTATAGTAATCAGGGGCGGATCCAGGATTTGTGGTTAGGGGGGCGTGAGTAGGCGAGGGGTCTGGGGACCGCTTAAGGTCCCCCACTGGTCCAGGGTAGAACCCTGGTAGGGGGCCCAGGGGGGCAAAGCCCCCCTGAAGCTCTGGGGATTTTAGGAATTACAGACATTTATTTAAACGACAATTTTGAACCAGCCACACCATTTTTATCAGACCAAAACAACTTGATTTTGAGTCTTAATTTTGTCGGATAATTGTTAACAGTATATTTTTGTCAGATTATAAGAACCTAAAGTAAAACTTTTTTTGAACAACCGTGATGCGAATTGTTCAACTCATGATTGATCGATCACGATATTTTAACCCTTCAAAGAACTATTGGTTTAGTTTTAACTCATTTCACTAATTGATCTGTACTTTCGGTGCTTGTCCTTTCGGGTGGTTCTAGTTAATACTGCCCGTCCGGATGAAGCTTTTTTTTTTCGTCGTTTGAAAACATATGATTCGACCGTTCTTGTTTCTAGACAAACAAAAACGGAAATTGTCGGCGAATCCATATAAGAATCAACGAACACACCCAACGTGTATTTACAATGTGTAGGAATATTTTACTACAGGTCACGAGTTAACCATTCATGAAAAAGTTGTTTGTTGAACTGCTTAATTAACGTTGTATATCATATGTTTTGCGAATTTTAGGGGGCGCACGCCCCGCACGCCCCCCTCTAAATCCGCCCCTGGTAATGCTACTGTCCGTCTGTCCTTCATTCTGTCAGTCTTTCTGTAACATTTTTGTGAACACTCTATAGGCCACATCTTTTATTCCGTTTTGACCAAACTTGGTCCACACTTTGTACATACATCTGGAATAATATTGATTTCCAAGTTCAAATGTCAAAGGTCTAGGTCACATTTGAACTTTAACCATTTTTTGGTGTTTATCCTTGTGAAGACACTAGCCTACATCTTTCAGTGGATTTTGACCAAACTTAGTCGACACTTATTTCATACAAAGCCTTGAAGCCTATCTTGAAGGTCACAGGTCAAAGGTCAAGGTCACAGTTGGACTTAAGTTTTAGCCATTTAACAGTGAGGGGATATGTCATGCTTTGCGTTGCCTTTGTTATAGTATTAAGTGTTTATTATCAAATGTTCATAGCCTTACAAGTGACAGTACATACATGAGGCAGCAATCCCTTTTAATAAGGGACACTTACAATATCTATTAAAAATAGAGCGTAATTAATGAAAGGTCAAGTACAGTTTGAAAAACTAAACGAAATCTTTAATATAAATTCAAAATTGAGTGAGGTGTATAGGTGTGTAGATATGGCATAAAGTATACATGTGTTTTATTGCACAACTCTTGGGATTTATTTATGTAAAGCAGAATATTTTTTTGTGGCCAATGCTGTGGCAGACTATTTAATTTATTTCCCTTCTAAAAAAACATAACCCCCCCCCCCCCCTTTTCAAGTTAAATAATCGTTCCCTAAGAAAAATTATCAACAAAAAGAACAAAGCTGGAAGGAAAGCTCGGAAAACCAACAACCAGAAAGACCGGTTTTTTTTCTAAAAATATATTATGATTCCCAATGTTGCTGAAAAAAATATTCTGATTTTGGTGGAGGAAAAAAAATTTATCCGATTCAGAGTGTTTGTCATATAACCTAATGTTGAATTCTGGAAAACAAAAATATTCTACTTCTTGTGTTGTCGGAAAAAAAATTCTGAACGAAACAAACCCCCCCCCCCCCCCCCCCCCCCCCACTTTCAAGTTAAATGGTCGGTCCCTAATGCACAGTTCAAATCAGCATATACACAGGAAGACCTAACCAATTTACCTGACATCGGGAGAAATACCATCCCAAAACTTCCAGAAAACAGAGTTATGGAAAAAGGCGTCTTAAAACTATTACAGAACTTGAAAGTTCACAAAGCAGCTGGACCAGACACCATCTCGCCAAGATTACTAAATAGCTTAGCCAGTGTCATCACGCCAGCTATTACAAGGATATTCCAGACATCACTTGGCGAGGGGACTGTCCCCAAGGACTGGAGGAAAGCTAACATCGTTCCTATTTTCAAAAAAGGTGACAAGTCTAAACCAGCAAATTACAGACCGGTTTCACTTACAGCAATCTGCAGTAAAATTCTTGAGCATATTATAAAACAGTAACATCATGAACCATCTTTCACAAAACAACTTATTATCGGACAACCAACATGGATTTAGAGCCCGTCGATCTTGTGAAACACAACTCATAACAACTGTACAAGAGCTAGCAAAGAACATGTCTAGTTGAAAACAGATAGATGCCATTCTCCTTGACTTTTCGAAAGCCTTTGACAAGGTTCCACATAAACGACTACTAATGAAACTTGACCACTATGGCATTCGTGGTACAACACTGAAATGGATACAAGACTTCCGTATAGGACGTACTCAACAGGTGCTACTAGACGGCACACACTCTTCCACTTGTGATGTAGACTCTGGGGTGCCTCAGGGCACGGTACTCGGACCACTGTTGTTCCTCATATTCATCAATGACTTGCCCGAATATGTCACATCAAATGCACGACTATTCGCCGATGATTGCCTCCTCTATCGTGGGATTAACAACAACAATGACCAGCATCAATTACAAAACGACCTACAACAACTAGAAATATGGGAGAAAAAATGGCAGATGCAGTTCAATGCAGATAAATGTTTCACTATCCACTTAACCAAAAAGAGGAACACAGCTGAATTCAACTACACTCTACACAACCACATACTAGAGGTTACCAAAGACAGCAAATACCTTGGAGTTACATTCAGCTCAGACTTAAGCTGGAACAGCCACATTAACAACATATCAGCAAAAGCCAACCGCATCATCGGTTTCCTAAGGCGCAATATACATTCCTGCCCAAAAGAAGTGAAAGCAGCATCATACACAACTTTGGTACGACCATCTATTGAATATGCAAGCTCAGTGTGGGACCCTTATACCCGGAATAACTTATACCAACTAGAGACAATACAAAGGAGAGCTGCAAGATTTGTATATAACAACTTTTATGATAGAGAACCTGGAGTAGTAACATCAATGATCTCCAGGTTATAGTGGGAGTCACTAGAACAACGAAGAGACAAAGCAAGAGCAACATGCATGTACAAAATAGTTAACAACTTAGTTGATGACTTTTAGGGGCCCGGGTGGCTCAATGAGTTAGGTCGTTGGATCTAACAAGCCTATCACCAATACGGCGTGGGTTCGCGCCCGATTTTGTAAATTACTAAAAAGGGTGCACTCCACTCGCAGCGCAAGTGATAAAGTTTACCAGTTGCTTGCCCAGGGTCGGTGGTTCTCTCCGGGTACTCTGGCTTCCTCCACCACTAAAACTGATCGTCATGACATAGCTGAAATATTGTTGAAAGTGGCGTTAAAACACCAAAAATCTAAATCTATCAATCTTTTCTTTTATATACGGTATACAATATATATCTATAGGAGGAAAACGTACATATATAATTTACTGTGCACGACACGTTTCTGGAATAATCTTCATCAGGTAACTTCAAAGTCAAAAGATTGGAAAGCCAAGTAACTGACAAGTTTGTTGGGAGCAGGATACAGAAGGGTCTCAAACAGAATACAAGTATCTATCCAATACATAAAACTATCCTTATTGACGTGCATGGTAGTTGGATGTACATCTCCCGATGTAATCAATGACTCAATATGACTATCACTGCTAAAGCTGTGAGTTTTATCCTTGACCTTGATATGATATAATCAATGTACTACGTGTATTATGTGATAAAGTGTTTTAGTGATTTGCGGGAATTGGTGATTTTCTCCTCTACACCAAAAAAAAAGTGACAGCCATATGATATACCAGAAACGGAAATATTCTGCTAAACACATATAACATAAGGAGACGGATTAGTATAAACCAAATTCTGTTTGCTTCTGAAATCTACAATATGGGTTAGGGGTATAGTTATGATGTTTAACGCCACTTTCAACAATATTTCGTGGTGGTCAGTTTTATTGGTGGAGGAACCCGGCGGATCCGGAGTTTCCAGAGAAAATCACCGACCTTCCACAAGTTCTACAATATGTATTAATTTTTTTTACATCTGTTATATTGAAGTCTGTTTCTTAAGTGAATAAATATGCTTTATTACCAATCAATCGATTAATGGTTACAAAACAAAACAAAAATCATAACACCTGTAATTAAACAAGACTAATTATTTGTGCTTTTCTGGTTAAAATAAACATTTAAAATTTAATATTGACAAATTAGGGCCTCACAGGGGCATGCACTAATAATTTTTGAATGATAATTACAATTTATTAGATACATATTTGTTATGCTATTTTAATTTTCTCGCATAAAATACTCTTGCGATATACACGGGCATGTGAAAAATATATCTGTGCCTGCATTTTTTGTTTGTTTGCAATAATTAAGTATTCGAAATTAAAAAAATGTATGAGCTGATAAACTAACCGTGGATTGCATCAATATATTTTATTTGAACTTTGATTGGCGTCCATATAGCTGCAATAGCACCCGTATAACTGTAAAGACGTTCATATTAGCTGTAATGGCGTCCATTTACACAACAAATATCATGATGTAGATAACTACGAACTACGTCTATTTGCAGGAAAAACGATGCAGTATGATTTACTGGGAAGTTTCAACGAAAACACTCTGGTGGATTATGCAGTAATCTGTACTGTTTATGGTATGGTAGCTGATCTTGGAAGTCTAGATACGTCATGGAAAAAAAGTCGCTTCATTATTTTAAGACTGAATTACTGAGTTAGTGATATTATATTTGCTTTTTTATTATTTGGGTACATGTACGTCTTTATATATTGTATCATTTGTTTCATCCATACAAAGAAACCATCTTTCAATTTGGTTTATGGTGTTTAACGTCACTTTCAACAATATTTCAACTATATGGGTTAATTTATAAGATACAAGTGTTCTTGTAAACTATTATATTGTAGCTACATAGATGATGAATGTGTTAACTAAGATAACGAAAAGCCACCAGCTAAAATATTGTCTTAGAAAAGTAGGATTCGTCCATAGTTTAGTTTTAATCGATCGAAAGATGAAAATCTACTTATATGTTTGTGTAGTGGATTTGGGTAGGAGGGGTGTGAATTATTAGCGAGGAATGACAACAGTTACAACATCTCTGTTAATTTCTGTTATTGCGAGTTTGTTAAGACAATTGTACATAGTAATCATTACTGTAATGTATTCATTAACATAACATGTCTTTGTGTTAACATTACAGTGCTTCCATTATGGTACATGTACCTGTTCTGGAAACGAATAAGAGAAATTAATGTAGAAATGACATATCATTATTTGTAATATTTACACATGTTTGTCAAGAGTGTTCATTGGAAAATAGTGACTTTCACATGTAATAGATATTTACAAGTTAATTCATGTAAGAATAAGTTACAAAGCAACGGACACTTTTGACATAACTAATGTGACCAATAGTCTGTACACAATAAGAACAAAAATAGGGTGAAACATTGAATATTATTATTTTCCTCCCCGGTTCGGTTGGTCTAATCGTTCATTATATTATATTCATTACAATATGCATTTTTGTCCCCCGTCCCCGCAAAGTGGAGCGGGGAATATGGAAATGCCGTCCGTTAGTCCGTCCGTCCGAGATATGTTGTAAGTGCTTAAGATTTTTATTTGTTGACCAATTGATTTCAAACTTACACACAAGCATTATATTAGGAATCTCTAGCTTAAGTTCGAAATTGGGCAAAATTTTTAAGATGTCTGCCAAAACACATCAAAATTTCAAAGTGCTACAATTTCAACGAAAATTGATATTTAGAAGATTTTCGACCTGAGGAATGTGATAGTGACAAATGCAATTTAAAAATAGCGGCCATTTTGGCAGCTATTTTCAATATGGTCGCCAAAATACATAAACAATTTCGAAATGCTCCAATTACAAAGAAAATTGATATGCCCAGTAGGGTTTTTCCCACATGAGGAATGTGATAGTGACAAAAGCGATTTGAAAATAGTTATTCTTTTACAGGTACACATGTTCTTGTTTATGTGATGTACCAATAAAAATGTAGATATAGTCAAACCTGCTTTTGTGACCACCTCTATTAAACAACATCTTGTATTATGTGACCTTATACAATTATCACCCTTGTTGGAGTGTGACCCGACGGTTTGTCTCCCAGAGAAAAGTAAGGTCACCCGAGAGTGACCTAACTTTTCGAGAGGAGACAAACCGTTGGGTCACACTCCAACAAGGGTGATAATTGGTATATTATATCAAATATTTTTGCATCAGACACCAAGTAATAGAATACCTGCGGATTTGCGAAAATACTCGATATAATATATAAAATTTCTTCTTCGCCTACAGCGACGAACCTGTCGCTGGACGCTATGTTTGTTGTCTGTTGAATCAAGGGAAGTAACTATAATTGGAAACATGTGAGGCTCACGTGGGAATTTTCTTGGGATTTCCTCGCGAGCGGTGGACCTTACTATGAGACCTTACGATTAGCGGTTGACCCAACGAATGGATAAATATCACGCGACAGTGTTTTATCAAATCAGATTCAAGATATTTATATGAGTATATAATATTAGATTTTATTTCCCTTCACAATGCCATTGTTTTTCTGTCTTCTTCAAGGGCTGATATATTCAGACTTTTTAATCTTGAAAACACAGTAGAGGGGATACCTTTACTGATATTAATATATCACATGGATAACATACTCACATTACACCTCTTTCTATTGCGGCGGAGGACATATGGCTACGTGTAGCAATCTTGTTATATATTGGTTGGTTTATGATGTTTAACACCACAATATATAAGTTATATCATGGGGGTCAGTTTTATTGGTGGAGGAAACCGGAGTACCCGCAGAAAACGATAGACTTGCCACAAGTCATTGACAAACTGTATCACATAATGTTGTATCGAGCACACCTTGCCTGAAGGGGATTCGAACTCACAACGTTAGTGTTGATAGGCTATGATTGCATAGGTAGTTATAAATCCAACTACCATGCGATCTGGACCACAATGGACCCCCCATATTTAGATAAGGAACAGAACTGTTAAAAATATATCTTGTGGAACCCTATTTTAGAAGTTCATTTGTAAAACATTTTCAGTTTCATTTCTGGCTTGAGCTTCACATAAAATCTGTCTAAAAGAAAGTTAATTGTAATCATGGGTTTCACTATATTTTTTTTTAGAGAGAATCAAGCACCAGAGGGCCAAAGTGATGACGAAAATGCTAGCAATGAAGGTATGTATATTTGAAGGACATTTGTAAATTATTTTTGTGTTCCTTCTTAAATAATTTATAGAGTGATGAACACAATATTGATTTGTTTGTTTTATTTCAAATTTGCAGATTTGCTACTTGGATATATTTTGAACAAACTTAATTAAAAAAAAACATCAGCTAAAACATTGGCCAAATTTAAATCAAACCTGGGCGAGGAATAAAGGCGGCATCCTCAACCTAGAACTACAATCTTAATATCCGCAGATGTTGATTTGAACCGTGATAATGATTTCAATTGCTATGTTAGACACTTACCCAGGTCTAGATGGTTCACCGGTTTAATTACCTGTTGCTTGCCTACCAAAGTATGTCCTGCAATCATGAAATAGGTAAACAAAATGCCGACAAGAACAAATAACCTAACACATCCTCCACCCACATTGACCAAATTTACTATAGTAGAAATTTCAAGTTTGTCTTCAATATTATGCTTCAATAGGCTTAAATTTGAGGTACAATTATTTATAAAAGGTATAATTTATTCCTTGTCGAAGGATTTCTTGAAGAGCAGTTGCCTCCCTTGTTTAGTGACTACGTTGAACATGTCAAGGACAACCTGTATTTAACAAGGTGAGGAAATACACTCTCAATTGAATAGATTTGATTGTTTAATTGTAATTAAGATTTAATGAATCCAATATAATATACCACATATCACTGTAATTGTAGTGCATAAATGGAGTTGTTTGTCAGTGACTTGCACCAGGTCGGTATTTTTCTCCGGGTACTCCGATTTCCTCCCCCAATAAAACTGACTGCCACGATATAACTGAAATAGTCTTCCAAAATAGGCGGTAGTCCGAAGACCGTGGCGTGTAAAATTGTACACGGGCGTATAAAATGAGTAGTTCCACAAGTCCGACGGGCCTGTGAAAAAAAGTCATATAGTTTCAAAAGTTGATTTCATTTTAAAGATACAAATACAAATACAAATATATTTATTTCCAATTAATATTGTGTGTAGATATTTAGTTTATTGTTCTCCGTTTTCAGCTGCTGCCAAGTCAATGCAAAAAATGGGTAGGCAAACAAGTCCTTTTAAGAATTTCCGATATTCGAAAAAGATTTAGGTGTGTCTGTTTTTTGCAATTTGATTGGTTGATATTTTTACCATCATGTAGGTTTTTGAAAAGGACGAGAAGCAGGGCTCACGTTAGAGGGCGAAGTAGTTGCCTTGTGAAGATTGACATCGATTTCTCGTTGGTCAAAAGCGAAGTTCAAGTAGCCTTGAAATTTTGAAGAGTCACCCTATGTTGCCCGCGTATTTTTGCCATGTGCCATTTATGAAAATATCGACATCGTGTTTATTGAATTCTATGCCATAGTATGGTATTCATTACCGTTCATTACGTATTTTGAAAGTGACTTTCTTGAAAAGTAATCCATTTCGGTTTAAAGAAACTTTAATTTCGTTCAATATCAAATAAAAATGGCACCACGAGAAAGGGGGCGCAATCAGACACTGTGCTACGGGAAATGTTGATCGAAACTACTTTTAACCAAGCAAACGTTTGATTTATTTTTTTCTCAACCCTGTGACATAAAGTCTGAGTTCTCATATTTAATATGTTCATATTTGAGAAGGTTGGTCATTCAAAATTTGTTGAAATGCACGGAGACACTTCAGATTTTTTTTCAATCCGCTTCCAAATCCGATCGGTATTTTTTTTTATTAATTGCGATCTATTTATAGAACTGTTGCTGACAGACCTGTGTCTACGTTAATACCTCTGCAGTTAGAAAATAGACTTTGAGCTACAGTAGTTTTGTTCCATTGTTGCCCTCTGATTTGAGGTCTGACAAATAATAATTACAATCTTTACTTGCTTCAGTTTATGACTGTCAGTGTCAATATACGTTCGTGCTATATTTGCTATATATATAGTTGGACCGTTGAGCAAATTGGCATATACATATTTCTTCTGCTGAAGGCTACACAAATATGACTTTTTGCAATTTGTGTGGTATTAATTCAAAGCATAGTGATGTTTAAAAAATAAAGGGGGAGGGGTACATATAAAAAATTATCACCAAATTATGTCACACGCAATGATGACACCACAAGTTTTTGTTATAAGAGTCTTATAACAATATTGGTTGTGATGATGATGAGGAGGAGGAGGTGGACAGTGATGATATGGAATATACTGAGGATCATATCCAGAAATTGAGGGTACCTTCCTCATAAATATTCATCATATTTAAATTAGATTTTGATCACGTGACTGCAGTTTCAAGCTTGATGGATCGTTTATTAGATTTGTCAAAAAATAGCCTATAGTACGGAAATTCAATGTGTCCGTCCATGATTCGAAAATTAAAAGTTATTGTTTATTTCCGCAAAGTTTTTCTTCTGTAATAATTCAAATATTTTTGTTTTGTAACGATTTTAGACATGTCTTTGATATCGCGAGCATGCAAAAATGATCATATTATATTTAAATTGGGAACCCCGAGTTTAGAAGCTAGAAATATAAGGTTAGTTAATATAATTACATATATTATTGAGGAATCTAAATTAATTTCAGAAAATATGTCGCCAAATGTCATTCAATGTTAAATTTTGTGTCACACGCCACCAGTTGCATGCATTTCAGACATTTTTACATAGACTCTTAAGGCCAAAAAAGGGTTCGTCGCCTCGGATTTACATTTAGTCCAGGAACCTCGAATATTTAATTGTTTTCGTTAATTTTTATTTCATTTAATTCAGCTTGATTCAATGTATCATTTTCAAGTTCAGAAAATGACACACATGCAATTATGAATGATATCGTCTATATAGATCATATGAAAATTGCAGACGTCCCGACGTCGCCATCTTAGATATGCAAATGAGCAAAGTACCCATCATTTCTGGCTATGTGCTATTCATTGACAATATGATTTTAGAACTTTGAGAAGATTAATATAAACATGAATCCAAAATAAAGTGTCTTTTTGATTTTTTTTTAATTTGCATTCTGGTCTTCCCTAATGCATAATTGACATGTCCACATAATATTTGGTACCTCATCATGTTTTGAGTTTTGGTGGTTTGAATTAATGGTCATTAATGTAGTTTTCAAATTCGGGCCTGTCGAATTGATGGTGGGCCTGTAAATATTTGAGTTTATAGGCCCGGTGGGCTTGTAAGGTAAAACGTTAAGCGTGAAGACTGAAGTCTACTCAAATATTGTTGAAAGTGATGTTAAACACCTCAAACCAAACCATAAATGGAGTTACTGATTTGTATACTAATGTGTTTTTATTTACACAGTAACATGTGAAAAAAGAATTACTAATGCTCTAGTCATGCTTACGACTTGGATTTGGAAGATCTGCCCATTAACCAACAATCACAGCGTAAAGATCAATTTACTTTGCAAGACTATTCTCATATCCGAACATCCGGGTATTTAATAATTCATTGGGGTGAGGTCAGCTGGAATTCTCTAGATTTTACCTAGATTCCAATGGAAAATTTGGATTTTATTTTCATAATTTAAAATAAACCCGTCTGATATAGATTGACGAAAATCAAACTAGATATCTGATTTAGTGTCTATAAGGACCAGAGGTGATTTTAATTACAATATTTAACTTCTGTTGGAAGATAGCGAATAAATTAATATACATTGGAGTCTATGTAGAATTCCGAGGATTTTGCTTGGCTTTGCCTCAAAAATTTTCTTCATCTCAAAATTGATAATCATTGATTGGTCAATTACATTGTGTGATGTCACTCCGAAATCGAGAATACAACGTGTGGAGAAATTACCTTATTAAGGCATTTCTATAATTTACGTCAATTGACCAAGGAACATGTAAGTAGTTAAATGAATCAAAGTTCAATAATGCCCATTATGTCATGCAAACCAATGCATGGTTGTATGAATTATATATTATTACTAGGGGCTGTCGTGGCCTTGATCGTATGGTTGTTGGATTTACAACTACCTATGCAATCAGTGCCTGTCACCACTGATCATGTTGTGAGTTTAAATCTTTTGATCAGTGCGAGGTGTACAACACTACCGGTAGCTGAAATATTGCTGAAAGTGGCGTTAAACACCAAGATCACTCCTATTCATTTTTACTGTAAATCAAATATTTTATCAGGAAGAAAAGAGTGCATCGAGTGCAGTAGATGATGAGTTCGAGTCCTTGTCAAAACAAGGACTATAACATTAGCATTTACTGCTTCTCTTCTGAACACACATCATTAAGGATCAAGAACAAAGACTGGTTTGTCTTGAATCAGAATAGAGTGTCCGAGTTGGACAACATGTCCTCCGATGACTGTTGTTTCATCGAGTTAGCACTATTAAAATCCAACTGATCATGTTGGTCTAGTACAAAGCGAACGTCATCATCATCATGTCATCGAAATACCACTGGATTCGGACCGCCTATTACTAGTATTATGTTATACCACGTTGAAATGTTTTTATGATGTAAATATGATTCTTATTGGGTTGAAAACTTATATACAGAGAATTGTTTATTTTAAAAAGGAAAAGCATGGAGAATTGAGGGGGCAGTGGGTTGACATAAACTGTACAGCATGCATTTGCCGGTAAAACGCACGTGATGTTTTTTGTCTTGCACTAGTGCAAGATAAGAAAATCTCACATCGCTAAAAATAGGAACTGGTCTGTCTCAAAAGTGAGAAAAGGATATCTCGCACGGCTAAACATAGGAACTGTGCTGTCTCATTAGTGAGAATTTAAGGTAGTGTTCAATTTTGGCAGTTAATTTTTGGAGTGTGACATATTTTGGTGTGTTTAATTTTGGCACTTCTTATTTAGGGGTCAAAATAGGCCAAAATAAAACCATGACCAAAATTTCCCCATTAACGGTATGTGATAAAGATTGTTCTGTGACTTGCTACAGGTCGGTGGTTTTCTCCGGGTCCTCCGGTTTTCTCCACCAATAAAACTGACCGCCACGATATACCTGAAATATTGTTGAAAGTGACGTTAAATACTATCAAACAAACAAACAATATAATATTACTACTGAAAAAATGCCACCTTTTTCTTGTCCTGTCATAGAAAACTTCACATGAATTGAAGCTCTTTTAAGCGGTCACCTGTCTTATGAGGCCACTTTTTCTTTCTCCCAAAGGTGCCCTCTTAAAGCATGTTTGACAGTATTATGATCAGAATGACACTTGAATAGGCATCAGTAGAATAAAAGAATGATAATAAAAATAGAGGCTCAGTGGGCTGAGCCTGTGTCGCTCACCTTTCATTCTGCTTTGAGTAAGTTTATTACAGAACCTTCCATAGGTGCTTCCCACCAAATACCGGTTCATTTTGGCAAAGCAGTTTCAGATAAGAAGATTTTTAGAAATTGACCAATCTAAAACAGGAATTGCCTGTGGCAGCCATGTTTGGAAATGGATCAAAACAAAATGAGTAATATCTATAGAGGATCTTCCATAGATGCTTCTTGCCAAGTTTCATATCATTTGCCCAAGCGGCTTCAGAGAAAAAGCTGTTTTAGAAATTGACCAATAAGAAACAAGACTTGCCTGTGGCAGCCATATTTGTTAATTGATAGGGACGAAATGAGTAATCTTTATAGAGGACCTCCATAGATGCATCCTACCAAGTTTCGGTTCATTTGGCCAAGCGATTTCAGAGAAGATTTTTAGAAATCGACCAATCAGAAACAAGAATTACCTGTGGCGGCCATGGTTTTTAATGGATCAGGACGAAATGTGTAATCGTTATAGAGAACCTCCCATAGATGCACCCTACAAAGTTTTGATACATTTGGCCAAGCAGTTTCAGAGAAGATTTTTAAAAATAAGCCAATCAGAAACAAGAATTGCCTGTGGTGGCCATGTTTGTTAACGGATCAGAACGACATAAGCAATCGCAACAGAGGACTTTCCATAGATGCTTCCTACCAAGTTTCGGTACATTTGGCCAAACAGTTTCAGAGGAGAAGAATTTTTAAAATCAGCCAATCAGAAACAAGAATCACATGTGGCGGCCATGTTTGTTAATGGATCGGGACGGAATGAGCAATCTTTATAGAGGACCTTCCATAGATGCTTCCTACCAAGTTTCGGTTCATTTGGCCAAATGGTTACAGAAGAGAAGATTTTTTTTAATCAGCCAATCAGAAACAAGAGTCGCCTATAGTGGCCATGTTTGTTAACGGATCGGGACGAAATGAGCAATGAGGGCCTTCCATAGATGCTTCCTACCAAGTTTCAGTTCATTTGGCTGAGGGGTTTTAGAGGCATATTTATCTGTAATTCAATTCATAGCCAACTGTATTTTACTAATATCTATATTTAAATTATAGTTATCTCCCTTTCCACAGAAAAACTTTTTTTTCAGAAAGCATACAATCATAAACATGAATTGCCTGTGGCGGCCAGGTTTGTTAATGGATAGGAACGAAATGAGCAATCTTTATAGA
Organism: Bathymodiolus septemdierum; assembly: GCA_963383655.1. NCBI lineage: Eukaryota > Metazoa > Mollusca > Bivalvia > Mytilida > Modiolidae > Bathymodiolus > Bathymodiolus septemdierum. Next base: position 63,565,268 of record OY726520.1, read on the forward strand.
GGACTTTCCATAGATGGTTCCTACCAAGTTTCAGTTCATTTGGCCCAGTGGTTTCAGAGGAAGATTTAAAAGAATAGGCCAATCAGAAACAAGAATTGCCTGTGGCGGCCATGTTTGTTAATGGATCTGGACGAAATTAGCAATCTTTATAGAGGACCTTCCATAGATGCTTCCTACCAAGTTTCAGTTCATTTGGATGAGGGGTTTCAGAGGAGAAGATTAAAATGTGAAAAGTTAACGGACGATGGACGCCAAGTGATGGCAAAAGCTCACATTGCCTTTGGCAAGGTGAGCTAAAAAATTCTAATAAAGATGGACGCCTTTAAAAATTGAACTCAAAGTACACGAATAATAATTACATGGTCCTTTACAAAGTTTTAATCAAAAATCCAAGATCGATGGCTACCAGTAAAGGACATGGTTTAGAATAAAAACCTTATAGAAATATGATTAAGATGAATAAAAGATTTTCTCACAGAAACGTGGGGGTATGAATAACCATGGATCTATTAAAATGTATAATTTATTAATAAAATCATATTCTGGCTACTTATGTTTTTTTTTTAAATCTTGCTGTCAAATGTTGATAAAACAATGTATCAGAATCCACATTAGAAGCCAGATCACAACATTAACATTAAAGACATGTGATTTTTTAAAATACAATAAAACGTTGTTAACAAATTGCAAACGTCGTGGTCATTATTGTACGAGTTAGTATTCCACTCGGGCAAGGTTTGCTCCATGCAACATTATGTGATAAAGTTTATCAGTGACTTACGGCAGGTCGGTGGTTTTCTTCAGGTACTTTGGTTTCCTCCACCAATTAAATGGACCGCCACAATATAATAACTGATATATTGTTGAAAGTGGCGTTAAACACCATAAACCAAACCAAATTGCAGGGAAACATATTTTGTCCTACATTTGACATTATTATCATTGCTTTTCAACTTTTATCAATCTAAATAAAATTGATGCTTGTTGAATCTTTTGTTATGTATATGTAATATTTTAATGACATTCTGTATAGGGTCATGTCAGGGATCATATTTGAAATTGACCAATCAACTACAAGTCTACAAAATCTGAAGGTATTAAAAATCGAGCACACGCTGAAAACTGTTGCCTGATTGTGATAATTATATTAAATATATAACTGTCTTGAATTTGATTGGACGGTCAATGATAAATGAAAGGTTACCTGACATGATCCTATAAGGGATGCTGTTTGATATTAGTGTATAGCCAAAAACCCAGTCAACAAAAGTAAAAAATTGTATTTTATTTTATCGTCTATAGTTAGAAACTACAAAGGACTTCCTACAGTTTAGTCTACTGACAGGGTATAGAATTAGAGTGACAGAAGATAATAATCCAGCTGACCACGAACTTAATCTCAACTATAGTATTGATGGAGAAATGCATAGAATAAAAACATCAGATTTATATGTTAAGTAAGTAGTATTATAGGATTAAACACTGTTTTTTAGGAAATTATCGCAAACTGTGAAGTTTGTGAGTGAGCTGCCGGAGTTTATACATAGATAATTTCCTAAAAAAAGCAGTGTTTAATCCTTATAATTCTCATTCTTGGACATCGAATTTGTTTTCGACGCTAAATATTAATAATTCTTGGTGGATTATTTTTTCATATTCCTACGCCGTAACGCTACAAAAAAAAGTAGTCCGACAAACGGAAATATTGATTTATAAATTCCTTTCGAATGACGTCGAATAAGTGACGATATAGTATAATAATAAACAAGTATTGCCTTCAATGGATGTAAACATCCAGAATTGTTAACCTGAAGGGGGTTGTTTTCCCGAGGGCTTTAGCCCGAGGTAAATAACCCCTTGAGGGTTAACAATTCTGATATTTACAATCCATTGAAGGCAATAACTGTTTTATTATACCGAACAACAGACCAAGGATTGGAGATTTAAATACATACATGTATTTAAACAAAATGTGTGTTTAATAACTTTTGACAAATTTTTAACAAATGTTAAACTATTTCATGTTTATATTAAAGTTCACAACACAACCACTGATATACGGCACAAACCGGCCATCAGTAATATGTTCAACAGATTTGAAATATTTGAATTTTTTTAATTTTTTGAAAATTTTAACTTTAAATTTATTTATTTTTATTGATTTTAGAATTTTTTTATTTTATGAAATTTTGGAAAGCGTTATTTCCCTTTTGAGGCACGCAATGGGTTGCTTACCGGGAAACAATAGGGTTGTTACCCGGTAAACAACTAGTTGTTTTACGTTTGGGTTAATTTTCACAAAACATTAAAATGGTTTCAGGTCATGTGATTTAATTGAAGCAAATGAGAAGTTAGTGAGGTATAATAATATTATTTGTCGGAATGTAGCTTAATGTTGCTTAGAGTTGTGTGGTAAACATTCAGATAAATATTACATGTTTGTGTTATATTGTTCGTTATCATCCATATTTATCTTAACATCTGATACTGTCTTGTTGCTATTTACACTTTCATTAATGAGTTATGCACAACCCTGGTTCTTCTTTGATTTTTTTCTTCTTTTTTTTCTTTTTCTTTTTAGAAACTAGAAAAAATTAAAAAAACAAATGAAGGAAATAATTTCATAATTAATCAAAATATAATGGTGTATGTGTCATGTGCTATTTGTTCCTTCATAATATTTGTTCCTCAGAACTTTTGTTATGTAATAATTGTTCCTCAGAACTTTTGTTATGTAATAATTGTTCCTAAAGGACTTTGTTTTTTCCTTTGTCATAATAAAAGTAGCCATGACAGGAATAAAATATTACATAAAACAAAGTCCTTTAGGAACAAATATTACATGATGAACTAAAATAACACAAATATGACAAACTGGAAGTAAAAGTATGTGGCATTTGATTTAAACATTCAAATTAGTTTTAATACAAAATTCACCCATAATATTATGACATGGTGATTCCCATAATATTATGACATGGTGACTCCTATAATATTATGATAAGAAGATTTCCATAATATTATGATATGATACCCATTGAAACGGAACCATCTTGCACGGAAACCCAACCGAAAACCCCTACCCCCACTTGAATTTTCTTGATATGATAATGTAAAACAAAAAGATGCATGTAAAAGAAATCTATGTTATATTTATTCATTTGTTTGATTCTGGAATATTGTTGATCATTGATTTAAACAAGAAAAAAGAGAAAAAGGGGGGCGAGAGGGGGTGCATTTTATTTGTGAAATTTTACAGTTAAATAAATGTTATGTTTTGACAGTTAAAGGGAAAATTGGTGCGACTAAAGCTTAAATCAGCATAAAGAATTGAACAAATATCAGTGGTTTTGTAAATGAGATTCATTTTTAATAGAAAATCTGAATTTATTATTTGTTAATTTTATATCCCTTGGGGGGGGGGGGGGGGGGGGGGCTATGTTGAAAATTTGAAATAAAAACACAGGACTGGACTTTAAGCAAAAATAATAATCTAGGATTAGTTTTTTATTAAAAAAATCCAGGACCCCTGTGTCCATGAAATTTGTTGTTTTTTTTAAGTTAGTAAATATGAAATATTGACATCCACACTTGCCTTTTGGAAGCACATTTCTGTGTCCACACTTGCTCTCAGGCAACACTTGTTATAGTATAAATAATCCATGCACGGCAATACCAGGTTTAATAATGCTCGTAGCTGATGATGTTATGTCGAGTGAAGACAAGCAAACATCTAGTTAATCACTTGATAAGGCTAATTTGGCACTTACTTATTATATACTTAAACACTTGTTACTGAATTTATGCCTTGTACATGTAAAAAGGAGAGAGTTTGTATAGGCATAGCCTGTTGCTCAACCCCATTCATATAAAGTTGTGAATTTTAAAACAAAACAATTTGTAACTTACTACATTCTTATAAATCAAATTCTAGAATTAACAGTATTCATTAAAAACGTAGATATCAAATCACAAAAAAAGACTGACGTTCAATTTACTCTATGCTAGACAACACTATGGCAATTGACATATGAAATTAAGCCGGATACAGAGTGACCTGGCACAGAGTGACCCGATACAGAGTGACCTGGTATGAATATATATTGGAATGATACAAATAACACTACTCACACTATAGTAAAATATAATAATTATTGCATCTAATAAGTATAACAGCACAAATTTTAAGGGAGAACACATGAACCAGAAGAGACATCTCATGCACTATTATAATTATCAACCTTGTAATTGGGAGATATATGACGGTTTGTCTACCAGAGAAAGATTATGTCACTCGAGGGTGGCATAAACTTTCGAGGGGAGACAATGCATCATATCACACTCTTACAAGGTTTATAATTGTTTTATTACATCGAATATCCTACACAGTGTCATAATTATTTGGTCTAGTTCATATCTGACAACAGATACCAAGTGATGACTCATATTCAGTACGTCTATACTTAATTTCACAATGGAGAATGAAATCGTCACGTGATATAAATAAATAATAAATAAATAATAAATAAGCTTTATTTAGAGTCGGCATGGTTAAAACAACATACAACATAAGCTCTGTTGAGCTTTTAACCGACATACACAGACACAGAATAAATAACAAATAACAAGCATGCAACATACAGCTAAAATACAAGACTAAGTAAGCACTACATGTAAAATAATAACAGTTACAAGATAAGCAAAAAAGCAGATTAAAAGCTGATGTTATAAGCTAAGCATACCAAGAGCTAATGTAGCAAACTATGAACAACTAAAAGCTGATATTATGAGCAGAGCATAACAATTTTATAAGCACAATAAATAAAAACTGGATATGACCTAGATGGTAGAAATTTAAACAAATTTAAAAGTCAGCACAAACTGAACATTTACATACATTTCCATTCCAAGATTTTAAAATATTCTTAAACTGATTAAAATTGGAAATTTTTCTAAAACCATCAGGTAGGTCATTCCATAAAACAGCTGCTGCATATTTAAAACTATTCTTACCGTAGGTAGATGTTCGCACCCTAGGTATATCTACAATATTGGAATATCTAAAATTATATTTACAATCTTTAAAAACAACTAAATCATGTAAACAAGATGGTGAAAGTTTGTTTAAAATCTTAAAACATTCAATAGCCATGGTACGCATTCTTCTAACTTTTAGAGAAGGAACTTTAGCTTTTTCTAATAACTCATCATATGTGCTCTCATAGTCCTCGTATATAAATCGTAAAGCCCTCGCCTGGATTTTTTCTAATTTAGAGGTATTACTTTTATTGCAAAAATGCCACGCCAAAGGACAAAAATTAAAATTAGACAAAATGAAAGTATGAAAAATTGTTAATTTATTTAATTTTGAAAGAAAACAACCAATGCGTTTTAAAACATTCAACTGTTGAGAAGCTTTACGACATATATTTTTAATATGATAATTGAAATTAAGTTGGTAATCAATATCTATTCCTAGTAATTTTACCACTTCATCACAAGTAATTTCAGCTGAATCTATTTTAAATACTGGTGTCTTGGCATGTGTCTTATTGCCAACTGCAATGGCTTGAAACTTATCTGGATTAGCCTGCATACAATTGAATTTGAACCAGTCTATCAATACTGAGCTTTCTTTTTCAAGTATATCAATTAATTTCTCATAATTATCATTTACATAAGACAAGGTGTTATCATCAGCATAATTATACAATGTACCATATTCAATAAAATAAAAGATGTCGTTAATAAAAATATTAAATAACAAGGGGCCAAGTATAGAGCCTTGAGGTACCCCTTTTTGTATATCAGCCCAACTGCTGAGATCTCCCTGAAGTTTGATTTGTTGTTTACGACCAGTTAAATAATTTCTAAGTAATTCCACAGATTTTGGAGATAGGCCGTATGCAGACAGCTTACAAAGGAGAATGTCATGTGGCAGACAGTCAAAAGCCTTCGAAAGATCCATAAGAATTGCTGCCACATATTGATTTTTATCTAGAGCTGTTTTCCAATCTTCAAGGAGTCTCAGCAAAGTTGTCTGACAACCATGACCCTTTCTAAAAGCGCATAAAAAAGTATGAAAAATATTTTCAAATAAATCAGTTAGTTGGTCAGATAAAACCATTTCATAAACTTTAGAAATTGTGGGTAAGATGCTAACTGGTCGGTAGTTCTTTTTGTCTAAAGGGTCATTTTTTTTATGTAGTGGCACAACCTGAGCTTCTTTTAACCTGGTTGGAAAAACACTGGTCTTGATAGTGTTATTAACAAGTGTTGTTATATGCTTGTTAAGTACAGGTGCACCAGCACGTAAAAGTTTAGATGAGATCTGATCTACACCAGTAGCTTTCTTGATGTTTATTTTGCTAACCAGTTTGTTTATAGTGTCAACATCTGTAGGTTTAAAATCAAACAGTGTATTATGTTGTGTATTGTTCTTAATTTTCAATATACTAGGGTGACTATTTCCATCAAAAATAACATCTTTGCCAATGTCATTTGCAACATTTACAAAAAAGGTGTTAAAGGTATCACATATATCTTTAGTGTTGTTCACAATCTTATCATTTTCTACTAGTACAATTTTCTGTTTGACTGTGGTGTAAAAATGTTTAGATTTTTGTCCACCAGTACATCTTTCTTGAAAATATGTGTTAATAGATTTTCTTTTTAGTTTGGTAACAAGATTTCTTTGTTTTCTGTATGCTTCCCAGGTTTTATTTGTTTTGTATTTCTCAAATTTCGATCGTAGCATTTGTTTTTTGTATATGGCTTTTCTCAGCTCTCTGTTCATATACGGTACTGAGTTTTTTCGAGGGTATCTATACTTTATGGGTGCATGATGATCAATGACCTGCGAGACTTTAGTTTCAAAATCATTATACATAGTGTTTATATCATCTACACACTCACTAGAATCATGTAAATAAACAGTATTATCTAGATCACTAATATATTTATTAACATCACAATCTTTAAAACTTCTATATTGTATCTTGCTGTTTACACAATTTGGTGTATTACCTTTAATAAATGTCGATATCATATGATGACAATCACTGACTCCAGTATTAAAATTAAGTGTCTTAAAACAAAGATTGTTTTTGTTAGTAAGTATAACATCTACTAATGATGGTTCATATCCTTTCATAAAACATGTAGGATTTTTAACAATATTTGTTAAATCAAAAATATCACATAAATCATCAAGTACCTGCGATTTATCAGGAGTCAAAATATCATAGTTAAGATCACCAATAACCATGTAATTTTCTATAAATTTAGAACCTTTATCTAATAAAATGTTCATATGGTTAGTGAAAATATCATTAGCCATTGATGGAGGTCTATAAATAGCATATATTAACCATTTGGTTTTATCAAGAGTAACTTCATACACAATATTTTCAAGAGTCTTACATTCAATGTCAAAACGTCTCCGTGTTCGTATGTCGGCACGCATGGAAGTAGCTATGCCCCCTCCGTGGTCAGTACGGTCTCTCCGCTGAAGTTTGTAGCCATCAACTTCAAATATGGAATCTTTAAAAGATGAATCTAATTTAGTTTCTGATATTATGAGACAGTCAACAACTTTATCTAATAAAATATCTTTGATTTCATCATATTTGTATCTCAGACTGTTTATATTCAGGTGACAAATTAGAAAGTTTTTCGTATGTTTCTTTCTGGCATCTATTAGTTCGGTGAAAATGTTAAAATTTGAACCTTCTGAAGATAATGACAGAGAGATTATATCTGCATTTTGTAACGAATTGTCAAAAAATGAATCAGTGAATTTGAAGGAGTTGCATTCACCGCATAGCCATGGCTCATCAGAATTACTCAACGATATATACTCGGTTGGTGAAACCTTAGCACATTTGATGTGGCTCCAGTAGTTGCAGGCCTCGCACAATACAGCACGATGATTTTTCGCAACTGGCTTATAGCAATAGCCGCATGGATGTTTGGGTGGTCCAGGATTTACCGAAATGTCACCACTGAGTATCAAGATAAGTAAAAGTCTATGGTGTCTTTGCTTTAACTCAACAGGGATTGAGAGTGGAACTATCCTGTTGTGTTTTAGGTGGTAGAAAAGTGTGGTAAAAATGTCAATATATAGGTCATTGGCAAATGTTACCTCATATGCACTTACAGACAGCTTGTTAAGTGTGAAATCTCGACTGTAATTATGCGTTGACACTATAAACAAATTTGGATTTCTGATCTGTTCATATTGTTGATAAAAATTGGCAGACAGTAGTAAAACAAACACTCGATAAAACAGCATTCTGAACAGCTGATAATGTGTTTACATCAACACCGGAAGTATCGTAAGTCAGTTTTTAAAGTTTCGAACTGCATACGTAAAAAATAAAACTCAAATAATTAACGATTAAAATGTTTTCACACAATTTGCATAGATAATAAGTCGTTTCTACACGTTTCCTCATCAAGCACAGTGATTTCAAGTTCTTTAGTTATCCAGAATTTTCATATTTTCTTAGAAAATTTGCGCTGGTTTTAAAATTGCCACTGATCTTTTCGGGCATGCGCAAAAACGTGATATTATACAATTATCGCGTGCGGTTGATATAACCATGTGACATAACGTCCAGCGGTTGATATAACGGAATGTCAAATGTCATTCTTTAGACTAATCAAATTCGAGAAATCTATATGAGTATGTAACCGCTGGGCGTTATGTCGCATGGTTATATCAACCGCACGCGATAATTGTATAATATCACGTATGGGAAGGAAAATATGAAAGACTTTGCGCTCACAAAGAACCATGATGAATTTTGTACTCAAAACAATTTACGGATGCACTTCTCTCATATGACTGCAATGAAGAATGTCAAATAAGAATGTTTACATTAAAATGAGTTGTGATCACTAGGTATCCTTGTGACTTGTAATATGCATATGAAATCAAAATGTAGAGAATGAAAACAAATCTGATTTAAAAAAATAAATCTTAGAACATTTAAATTCGCCATTAGAGGGTAAAGGTTAGGGATATAGTGTTTAACACCACTTTCAACAATATTTCAGTTATATTGTGGCGGGCAGTTTTATTGGAGGGAGGAAACCACTGACCTAGGCCCTGCCGCAAGTCACTGAAAAACTATCACAAAAAGTTGTATCGAGTACACATCGCCATGAGTGGGATTCGAACTCACAACTTTAGTGATGATATGCAGATTGCAGAGATAGGGATAAATCCAACTACCACACGATCACGAAAATTACAGCCCCCCTTCTCTCATCATTGAATCCAACCTAGCATCTTAGCGAATAATAAATGCAATCAGCTAATATTGTATGGAAACTATTTAAAGGCTGGTGTCATCTGTTGTATAGATGGAAAAATGACTTGTATGAATGATCAACTCCTATGTAACTGATATATATTCGTCATTTTGTTGATTTAATTAATAATGTTATTTCATAAATTTTGTGCATTAAAATATATGGAATTAAATTTATATTAATTAATGAAAAAAATGAGGTAAAGCAAATCACTTTGCATCGTTCATGATATCGTAGTGAAATCTTTTACATATTTAACGATTTTTCACTTTATCATTTTTTTTTTTATAATACTGATACTAAATCCTGTTTTACCTGGTTTACTAGATATTGGTGGCAACTCAGTCACCATGTTTCTAGACATTGGTGGCAACCTGTTCCCCAGTGTACTACTTTGTTGTTTCAGATAAGTTCCAACATTATCATTCTACAAAAATAATACTATAGTATTAATAAATGGGTGTTTTCATAATGGACCGGTTATATGTCCAAGGTTAGTCATAATGGCCCAAGGAAGGTTGTATTGGCCCGAGGCAACACCGAGGGTCGATTCAACCTTCCGAGGGCCATTATGACCTAACCGAGGACATATAACCGGTCCATTATGAAAACCATTTCTTAATACTTTTATTAACCATTCAATTTCAATTTTAGGTAATCTTCATTCTTTTTGAAGAAGGCTATAGTATTGACCGAAATGGTAAGCTATAATTGTTTTATCATTTTTCAATATTATTTAAAGAGGCATTAGCTACGATTTTGACCCCAAAAAAATGTTTTGGAAATTGGTAAATAGCTTTAAAATGATGAAATAAAGGTAAATATTTCACATTAAACAGCTTATCGTACCACTTTTCTCGCCTTTTCAGAACGAAAACTACCATCGATTTATTATTTCCTTGCAAGCAAATAATTTGACCTCACTTTCTCCGTATGCAACTGACCTTACTAGTGACAGGTAAAAACAAAATAATTTGTATTTTGTCGCTTATTAACTGCAAACTTGCATGGTTCTTTGTCCGTAATTAACGCCGACTAAAAGCAGATTCACAGAAAATAAGAAATAAGTGCATTTTTGTACTGATTTAATGACGATTCGGCAAACCCCGTAAACAATGCTGATAATTAATAAGATGGCGTCCATTTCTTGATCGATCTCAAAACACGAGCAGTTGCACCTTTTTCCCCTCGATGAGCGTACATTTCATAACATTTATAAGTTACAGAAACACGTTTTATTAAGACATCAATCATATCCGATAGTTTTTATGGGTAACAAAAATTTACGATTTTGGCAGATAATGCCCCTTTAAATATTAAAATTTTGAAAACTTAAATTTTTGAAACTTTTTGAAAATTTATCATTTTGAAAATTTTGAAACCTTGTGAAAATTTTGTGAAATTTTTTGAAATTTTTGAAATACATATAATGTATTGAAATTTTTTGAAAATTTTGAACTTTAAAATTTAAATTTTTTTTTTTATTGATTTTAGAATTTTGAAATTCTATGCTATGAAAATTTTGAAATTTTATGAAATTTTTGAAATTTTTAGGTAATCTTCATTCTTTTTTTAAGAAGGCCATAATGGACCGGTCCATTATGGCCTTAAAAGTCATACTAGACCGGCAAAGCATTTTGGAGCAAAATAATGTTCTTGCTGTATAAATACAAACCAGTCTAGTATTCATAATATAACCTACTGGTTAATAAAAGTAAATAATAGATAGATGCCATGAATTAATACAGCACATGTCCTAATCAAGAAGACGTAAACAGATGTCAATAAGACATTGATATGATTTCGACAACTTTGTCGTATCACAATTCTGAGCAATGCTGTGCCAAAGGATGTTGTGGCATCTACATAATATATTAGGGACGGACCATTTAACTTCCAGGGGGGGGGGGGGGGGGGGGGGAATGTTTTTTTTTCTAAACAAAATATTCTGATTCACAATGTTGCTGAAAAGAATATTCTGATTTTGGTGGAGGAAAAAAAAATAATTTGATTCAGAGTTTTTGTCATATAACCTAATGTTACATTCTGGAAAAAAAAATTTACGCTTTGCACGACAAAAATAATAAATATTGTAACTCTCGTGTTGTCCGAAAAAACAATTCTGAACGAAACAAAAAACCATAACCCCCCCTCTGCAAGTTAAATGGTCGGTCCCCTTTATATATAAAATCTATGGAAAACTTTTTGAAAGATAAAATGAGACAATGCTTAAAAATCCTTGATTTAAAAGTTTAGTACTCAGAATATGATGACGTAAAAAGTCTGAATACAAACTTCAAGTTCAAACATAGCTTACAAGTTGTGAAATATAAACTCCATACGCGGTTGTGGTTGGTATATTACTATCAATTAATTCTAAGTATTATACGCTCATGAGTGAGTGAGTGATAATACTGATTGTTGTTCAACACAACTCTGAAACAACAGTTCGCGGATATATAGGGTCTATCACCAGGAGAGGTGCAAGATAGTAAAATCTGTGACACCCGAGGATAAGATTTAAATCGTATCGGACGAGGCTTGTCCTAGTCGGATACGATTTAAATCTTACCCGAGGGTGTCACAGATTTTACTATCTTGCACCTTTCACGGTGTTTGACTCTTTTTCTCACCCCTTTCTACCGTGTCAATGTTTGTTTACTTTTTGTGTAGTTTGGCGCATTAATTTGCGAACCGCATCACAGGACCAAAATGCCACGTAATATGCGAGCGACAGCGAGCTCTTTATGGTATAAAATGTGCACTTAGGATTTTTTGACAAACATAGCTGCACATACTGATGAATAAACAAAAAATTCACGCATGGTAAACACGTTCCGTGTAGCACACTAACACACTCAACTAATGAAGATCTTCTTAACATAAAGTGCAAAGGTGATCCTAAGTCTCGTACCCTCTCTCGTACGTCCGATACCACTGAAACCCGGAACCCGTGTGTAATAAAAGTCATTTTGTTAGCTTGTTTTACTTATATTGATATTTTTATATTTATTAAATCTCTTCTGACATACTGACAAGAATTTTTGTTTCTACGCGGAAGTTAACTTTTGAGATTTCGTAAGGAACGACAGTCAATCGGCAAACCTCGGTTGAGTCCGCTTCGCTTCCTCAATACCTCAGCTGTAATACGGTATTTGATATGCGTCTACACGTCGCATTTCTTCGCCGGAAGACCGTATCACTTCAATCAAACATTGCGCACCGCGAATAAGTTCTAAAATGGCAACAATAGATGAGTGTATAGAGTTTGCTTTGAAACATATTGGTCTTTGATGAAGGTACGGAATCAGCCGATATTGCGACGAATGAAAATATATTATTATTGGACGAATATTCGAAAGTGAAATTATTTTTATACCTCCTTCATTGAAGATTTCCGAAAGTAGTTCCAATGGGAGCTATCGTAATACGGACGAGGTTTGATGAAGGTACGGAATCAGCCGAAGTTGCGACGAGTGGAACGACAGTTCGATTGAATGAGACTAGATTCGGCTCTAAAAAAAAGTCGTCCCCAATATACCTCGGCCCAAAAAATCTCGACACTTTTTGATGCACTGGATGAGCGTGAAATTGCCAGATCATTTTCATATGCGCAAGCATTCATAGCCGTGCCGGTTTCATATTAGATTCTACAATAACAAAATATTGCACCTTTTACGATGTTTGCCTCTTTTTCTCATCTCTTTCTATCGTGTCAATATTTGTTTACGTTGAGAAAATATAGAGTGCTCTCCCTTGTTAGGTAACTAACGTAAATAAAAAAAAATACCTCCCTTTCACCAACGTCAAATAACTTTTTTACAGGCATTTCTCGCTGTTGTAGTAGCCAGGAGCGGATTCAGGGGGCGTCCCCCCCCCCCCCCTAAAATTGAAAAAAAAAAAATTGGCGTAAAATCGTGATTTTTCACACGAAATACCCCAAAATTTTCGCGCCTCCCTCGGCAATTGGAAAAAATATGATTTTTTTGGCGTAAAATCGTGATTTTTCTCTCGAAATACCCCAAAAAAATTTGCGCCTCCCTCCGCTCGCCGCAATTTTATTAAGTGCGCCCCCCTAACTTGAAATCCTGGATCCGCCCCTGGTAGCATTTATAATATATTTATAAAATACATTGTATTTTTATTGTGAAATACATTTAAAATACTGCCAAGACACTATGAATCGACAATCTAATTCAACAATATGGACAACAATTTTGTGGGAAAAACGGCATGTAGCTTGTCTTACCCTGGATCCGGGGTAAGATAGAAAAATCTTTTTCACCTAAATTAATGGACTACTTTATCCAAGGGGTGAGAAAGACATGTCTCTCTAGTCAGACACATTATCCTGATTCCGAGCCAACCAGTCTTTGCTCTTTCTCCTTAATGCTGTGTGCTTAGCGGAAAAGCAACAAATACAAATTTAATAGTCTTAGGTTAGACCCAACCCGAACCCACGATCTACCACATTTGAGGCGAACACGTTAACCATTACACCATCGATGTGGTATATACATCTATGAAAACTTAAATAATTGATGAAATAAAACTAAATACCTTATGTTCGATATAATATTCTTTATTTGTCCATTCGTTGCTTGAATCTAAATAATAGAAAATAAAAATATTCCAAATAAAGACAAATATCAAAGGGGTAAACAGAATCCGTAAATTGAAGGACAGACAACACAATGGCCAAAAGATCAAAGGACAAACAACGATCTACAAAACATTACATATAAAACTAAAGAATTTTTTTTAGTGAGGTTTGTGTTGCTCGATCACTAGTTTTCTCTGTAGTGTTTTGTAGATCGTTCTTTGTTCTTTTGTCATTTTCTTTTGGACATAATGTTGTCTGTCCTTCTTCTTTTGGACATTGTACATGTGTTGTTTGTCCTTCTATTTATGTCTTCTAATTACTCCTTTTGTTTATTTTAATACAGAACAGTTGGAAGTCGAAATGGTTACTATATATGAAAACAAGCAAAAGCTATGTTGAACCAAATAGACTCTAAAACTAGACTAAACACATTGATATGTTAATATAAACATACAAAATGCACATTACATGTCAAGAAATGGATGAATAGGCTAATGATACCCTATTGTATGAACGTTATCATTAATTGAACAATCCTAAGGTCACTGACCACTTCTAGTTTACATATTACAGTAAACTGGTATATCAACCCAATTCTTGTATGTTGCACAAATGTTCAACTGAGTTATATAATTTATCAGAAACTAATACAGCACATAATTTATCAGAAACGTAATGGTTATAGTTATCACATAAAACATTTCCTTGTTAGATAGTAATATTCCTGTCTCGGTAGAGTCTACGTATCTCAGTTTATATAATATTTAAAGAAATGTTCCAATTAACATGACCTTATTAACATGTGCAGGCATCTGCCACAAAAATTACATGTTCAGTGATACCAACTACTAATGGTCATCATGATGAATTGGCCTGGTCGCTCAGACAAAAGACATGTTTCAGAACCCTTCCTTCTTTCCCTAGATGTTTTGTATACACAAACTTTGTTAATATGGATCTCATGATATGCGTCATTTTGTATGAAGCAGAAGATCCAACAAGTGCAGCAGGAACTGCTGATCCTTTCCGAGCATCTGTGTTTACCCCCGTTTTTAGTGGGGTTCGTGTTGCTCCATCTATAGTTTTGTGAGTAGTGTTTTGTTGATCATTATATTTTCTGTCTTTCTTCAATTTACGGCTTCTGATTATACCGTTGGTATCTTGTGATCCTTGTCATTTAGAAGCACCTATTCTGAATGTCTTTTTGTGTTAAAGAAAAACCAGAAAATGTAAATGGTGCTTGGCAACCATGTGAACTATACATCAGCAAGTGATAATAGGAACTAATGTGTTTACCTTTGGTATCTTGTGATCCTTGTCATTTAGAAGCACCTATTCTGAATGTCTTTTTGTGTTAAAGAACAACCAGAAAATGTAAATGGTGCTTGGCAACCATGTGAACTATACATCAGCAAGTGATAATAGGAACTAATGTGTTTACCTTTGGTATCTTGTCATCCTTGTCATTTAGAAGCACCTATTCTGAATGTCTTTTTGTGTTAAAGAAAAACCAGAAAATGTAAATGGTGCTTGGCAACCATGTGAACTATACATCAGCAAGTGATAATAGGAACTAATGTGTTTACCTTTGGTATCGTGTCATCTTTGTCATTTAGAAGCACCTATTCTGAATGTCTTTTTGTGAGTGTGCATGTTATTCGATCGTTCAATATATGATTTTGATATTGTTTGACTGGCGGAATACTTCCTATTCACAATGTGAAATTTGTAATTTTCCTTCTTGTATATTCTAAATATAGAGTGCTCCTCCATTAGGCATTAGGTGATCTTAGACGATTTTGGTTATCATTGTTTTGGCCCTTTTGGTCTCTTACTCCAAAAGACTTTTAAATAATTTGTCATTTCCAATCTTTCGAATAACAGTGTACTTGATGAAAGTAATACCAGAAATGCATCGAGCACATTAAATTAGATTAATGCTTTTATAAAATAAAATAACACTGGCATTAGACCTCACTGGTTTTAAGATGATCAAATTACAAATATTAGCATTCATTTTAACGATGTCTATGAATGGTTTCGTTATTGACAAAAACATTATATTAAAATAAAAAAGTAGATATCTAATTTAGTGTGCACGATGCGTTTCTGGAATAACCTACATTAGGCACACTCAAGTGAATAGAATAGAAAGCCAAATAACTTAAGTCTTTGTGAGCAATAAACCCAAAGGACTCAAACAGGACTGTCATAATCGGATAATGCCTGAGGGAGGAGAATCTTTAATAATAATAAAACGCTCAAAAACTCATTTAACTGTTTCATTGCACGAATTACCACCTTGGTATCTTCAAACTCTCATTAAATGAAAATGAACAAAATTCAGACTTCATTTTGGTGAATATAAATACATGTAGTTAATAATGATAAGAAAAACCAGAAAATGTTAAAGGGCACCGGACATGAATTTTTTTTTTTGGTTTTTCATTTGTTAATGTCAAAATTAAATGAAAGAGAACAACGGCATAGCAGTTATCTCTACCAAATTACTGTAGGAATGTACATTTCACACACGTTTTAATAAATCTCTGATGATCTCCGGAAACTGCCGACAATTAATAAGGTAGTGCACAAAAGTTAGCGTGACGTCACAGTTGCTGATCATTTATAACAACACACACTTTCACTTGTAAACAACACCACAAATTATTTAAAAAAATCAATTAATGGATTCATTGAGGGCTGCCTGAAGTACCTAAAATTTAAATTGTCTACGTATGTTTACCACAATCATCTCCAAATGCACGTATTTATTAATAAATCTATAAAATTACCTGGAATATAATTATAAAACAAAGGCTGGTATTAGGTGTGACCCTATTATCTTCACGTGGAGAAGTAAACAATTATTGTCATTTTGTTCAATCGGAAACATATGAAGCGTGTCCGGAAAAGGATTTTTATACATATATTTATTATTATTTTAAGTCCTGGATAGCTCTCAATAAAAAAAGCCTTATTGACATTGAAATTACCCTCTAAAACTGTACGTCCGCACAAAAATATTGAAACGTTTGTTCGAAATCTAAGTTGGAAACAAAAATTTTGCAAAGTACAAAATTATTCAAGTTTTTTTAAAATATTTTATTTATTTCACATCCAAAAATTATTTTAATGTTTTACTATTACTACAGTTTGCAAATGAAGTTATTATATATACCCTAAGAAACAATAACTGTGTTAATTTAATTAGAAACAGCCATAGACTTTATTTATCTATGATACAGTGTTTCTTATATCATATAGTAGAGTACAGCAACTGTGACGTACACAGCATGTGAGCCTCGTCATCAAGCTAAAAATATACATACTGAAATAAACAGATTCATCAGTGTTTACACACACTGTTATCAGACGCCACGAGTATAATTAGATACTGTAGAGTTCTTACACAAAATTTATAAGTAATATTGATGCAGTATTTATCTGAAAAAGGTGTCCGGTGCCCTTTAATGGTGCTTGGCATAACAGAGAGTACACAATGTACAACCATGTGAACTATACACCAAAAAGTGATAATAGGAGCTGATTTGTTTATGGTACATATTTGTATCCATTATAATTATAATAGTCAGTAGTGATAAATGGAGAATTACCTTCTGTTTGGTCAGATGAAATGGAAACATTCTGGGACGTAGTGTTATTGTATTGCATCCGCCCTGAATAATGTTTTAAGCGGGATTAAAATGAGGGAAAAAATACTCTTGGCCGACTTGAATTTGAAATTTAAAATTATATTGTCAATGAAGGATGGAGAAAATTTATTGATAAGTACTTATAATAATCTTTATATCTACAAGAAAATAACAGGCTAAAACAGCTTTAAACAATATTTCTAATCAACAATTTATTGTTAGAAGTGTAAATTCATCTTATTTAATGAGATGAACTATTTGTTAATTATTTTAGTATACATTTACTTAAAAAACAAACATTCAATTAATAAATCTTAATATACATGAAAATATTGTCAGCTGCCTTCTCTGAATATTATTTGTTAAATCAGCCATGTGTGAAAATAATTAAAGAAAAGCATAGCATTATCATAGTTCTAATATGGCACATAAATTAGATATCTATGTTTTTATTTCAACTAAGCTGAACCTATATCGCTCACCTGGTTATTCATGGAAATTAAATGTTCAACAAAGGCTCAGAAACAGTTATCTACTGACAGAAGTCTTTTGGAACTCAATGTTAAACACGAATACATACCAGACTTAAAAAAATTGTTAAATATCATTTTAGAAAGTTGTCCCTTTTGGCCCAATTTGATACTTTTTATCTTTGTAACCATAACATCTATGTCAAATCTGTCTGACAAAAGCAGAAAAAATCATAAGGAATGACAATCTACGGAAAATACACCTCAAAATCGGATTTAAAATAAGAATTCAAAAGTTTGGGTGTTGGACCCATTTTGACCCCCTTTTTAGATTAAAAACGGAAAGAGCAACACAAAATATGTCAGCATGACACAGAATACCATTTTTGCACTTTGGAGCCTCTTGTTTCTGCCATTTTGGATTCAGATCGGAACAATAAACATGAACCATGACCATTTCCTACCATATTTGGTTTCTGTTGGCCGAATGCTTTTTAGAGAATAATATAGAATTTTAAAAACTTAAAGAGGAAGACGAAGGATACAAAGTCATAACAATACCTCAAATCACCCATTGTGGATCCTCTGAACTAATGCAAATATGTGCAGCCAGAAGATGAACACTTGTTGTGTAAATGCATAGCAATTATTATACCAATGTGTAGTAATATAGTATACATCAAACCATGTGTACTCACCTTGTATTATACCAATGTGTAGTAATATAATATACATCAAACCATGTGTACTCACCTTGTATTATACCAATGTGTAGTAATATAGTATACATCAAGCCATGTGTACTCACCTTGTATTATACCAATGTGTAGTAATATAATATACATCAAACCATGGGTACTCACCTTGTATTATACCAATGTGTAGCAATATAGTATTCATCAAACCATGCGTACTCACCTTGTATTATACCAATGTGTAGTAATATAGTATACATCAAACCATGCATATTCACCTTGTATTATACCAATGTATAGTAATATAGTATACATCAAACCATGCGTACTCACCTTGTATTATACCAATGTGTAGTAATATAGTATACATCAAACCATGCATACTCACCTTGTATTATACCAATGTGTAGTAATATAGTATACATCAAACCATGTGTACTCACCTTGTATTATACCAATGTGTAGTAACATAGTATACATCAAACCATGCATACTCACCTTGTATTATGCCAATGTGTAGTAATATAGTATACATCAAACCATGCGTACTCACCTTGTATTATACCAATGTGTAGTAATATAGTATACATCAAACCATGCGTACTCACCTTGTATTATACCAATGTGTAGTAATATAGTATACATCAAACCATGCGTACTCACCTTGTATTATACAAATGTGTAGTAATATAGTATACATCAAACCATGCGTACTCACCTTGTATTATACCAATGTGTAGTAATATAGTATACATCAAACCATGCGTACTCACCTTGTATTATACCAATGTGTAGTAATATAGTATACATCAAACCATGTGTACTCACCTTGTATTATACCAATGTGTAGTAATATAGTATACATCAAACCATGCGTACTCACCTTGTATTATACCAATGTGTAGTAATATAGTATACATCAAACCATGTGTACTCACCTTGTATTATACCAATGTGTACTAATATAGTATACATCAAACCATGCGTACTCACATGGTATCATACCAATGTTTTAGTAATATACTATACATCAAGCCATGTGTACTCACCTTGTATTATACCAATGTGTAGTAATATAGTATACATCAAACCATGTGTACTCACCTTGTATCATACCAATGTGTAGTAATATAGTATACATCAAACCATGTGTACTCACCTTGTATTATACCAATGTGTAGTAATATAGTATACATCAAACCATGTGTACTCACATGGTATCATACCAATGTTTTAGTAATATACTATACATCAAGCCATGTGTACTCACCTTGTATTATACCAATGTGCAGTAATATAGTATACATCAAGCCATGTGTACTCACTTTGTATTATACTAATGTGTAGTAATATAGTATACATCAAACCATGTGTACTCACCTTGTATTATACCAATGTGTAGTAATATAGTATACATCAAACAATGCGTACTCACCTTGCATTATACCAATGTGTAGTAATATAGTATACATCAAACCATGTGTACTCACCTTGTATTATACCAATGTGTAGTAATATAATATACATCAAACCATGCGTACTCACCTTGTATTATACCAATGTGTAGTAATATAGTATACATCAAACCATGTGTACTCACCTTCTATTATAACAATGTGTAGTAATATAGTATACATCAAACCATGCATACTCACGTATTTTTCTTCTTTCTTTTTCATTACAGTGTTTTCTTCCAACAATTAAAATGGGTAGTAATATACATGTAGTATACATCAAACCATGCGTACTCACCTTGTATTATACCAATGTGTAGTAATATACATGTAGTATACATCAAACCATGTGTACTCACCTTGTATTATACCAATGTGTAGTAATATAGTATACAACAAACCATGCGTGCTCACCTTGTATTATACCAATGTGCAGTAATATAGTATACATCAAGCCATGTGTACTCACTTTCTATTATACCAATGTGTAGTAATATAGTATACATCAAATCATATGTACTCACCTTGTATTATACCAATGTGTAGTAATATAGTATACATCAAACCATGCGTACTCACCTTGCATTATACCAATGTGTAGTAATATAGTATACATCAAACCATGTGTACTCACCTTGTATTATACCAATGTGTAGTAATATAGTATACATCAAACCATGCGTACTCACCTTGTATTATACCAATGTGTAGTAATATAGTATACATCAAACCATGCGTACTCACCTTGTATTATACCAATGTGTAGTAATATAGTATACATCAAACCATGTGTACTCACCTTGTATTATACCAATGTGTAGTAATATAGTATACATCAAACCATGCGTACTCACCTTGTATTATACCAATGTGTAGTAATATAGTATACATCAAACCATGTGTACTCACCTTGTATTATACCAATGTGTACTAATATAGTATACATCAAACCATGCGTACTCACATGGTATCATACCAATGTTTTAGTAATATACTATACATCAAGCCATGTGTACTCACCTTGTATTATACCAATGTGTAGTAATATAGTATACATCAAACCATGTGTACTCACCTTGTATCATACCAATGTGTAGTAATATAGTATACATCAAACCATGTGTACTCACCTTGTATTATACCAATGTGTAGTAATATAGTATACATCAAACCATGTGTACTCACATGGTATCATACCAATGTTTTAGTAATATACTATACATCAAGCCATGTGTACTCACCTTGTATTATACCAATGTGCAGTAATATAGTATACATCAAGCCATGTGTACTCACTTTGTATTATACTAATGTGTAGTAATATAGTATACATCAAACCATGTGTACTCACCTTGTATTATACCAATGTGTAGTAATATAGTATACATCAAACAATGCGTACTCACCTTGCATTATACCAATGTGTAGTAATATAGTATACATCAAACCATGTGTACTCACCTTGTATTATACCAATGTGTAGTAATATAATATACATCAAACCATGCGTACTCACCTTGTATTATACCAATGTGTAGTAATATAGTATACATCAAACCATGTGTACTCACCTTCTATTATAACAATGTGTAGTAATATAGTATACATCAAACCATGCATACTCACGTATTTTTCTTCTTTCTTTTTCATTACAGTGTTTTCTTCCAACAATTAAAATGGGTAGTAATATACATGTAGTATACATCAAACCATGCGTACTCACCTTGTATTATACCAATGTGTAGTAATATACATGTAGTATACATCAAACCATGTGTACTCACCTTGTATTATACCAATGTGTAGTAATATAGTATACAACAAACCATGCGTGCTCACCTTGTATTATACCAATGTGCAGTAATATAGTATACATCAAGCCATGTGTACTCACTTTCTATTATACCAATGTGTAGTAATATAGTATACATCAAATCATATGTACTCACCTTGTATTATACCAATGTGTAGTAATATAGTATACATCAAACCATGCGTACTCACCTTGCATTATACCAATGTGTAGTAATATAGTATACATCAAACCATGTGTACTCACCTTGTATTATACCAATGTGTAGTAATATAGTATACATCAAACCATGCGTACTCACCTTGTATTATACCAATGTGTAGTAATATAGTATACATCAAACCATGTGTACTCACCTTGTATTATACCAATGTGTAGTAATATAGTATACATCAAACCATGCATACTCACGTATTTTTCTTCTTTCTTTTTCATTACAGTGTTTTCTTCCAACAATTAAAATGGGTAGTAATATACATGTAGTATACATCAAGCCATGCGTACTCACCTTGTATTATACCAATGTGTAGTAATATACCTGTAGTATACATCAAACCATGTGTACTCACCTTGTATTATACCAATGTGTAGTAATATAGTATACATCAAACCATGTGTACTCACCTTGTATTATACCAATGTGTAGTGACATAGTATACATCAAACCATGTGTACTCACCTTGTATTATACCAATCTGTAGTAATATAGTATACATCAAACCATGCATACCCACCTTGTATTTTACCAATGTGTAGTAATATAATATACATCAAACCATGTGTACTCACCTTGTATTATACCAATGTGTAGTAATATAATATACATCAAACCATGCGTACTCACCTTGTATTATACCAATGTGTAGTAATATAGTATACATCAAGCCATGTGTACTCACCTTGTATTATACCAATGTGTAGTAATATAATATACATCAAACCATATGTACTCACCTTGTATTATACCAATGTGTAGTAATATAGTATTCATCAAACCATGCGTACTCACCTTGTATTATACCAATGTATAGTAATATAGTATACATCAAACCATGCGTACTCACCTTGTATTATACCAATGTGTAGTAATATAGTATACATCAAACCATGCATACTCACCTTGTATTATACCAATGTGTAGTAATATAGTATACATCAAACCATGTGTACTCACCTTGTATTATACCAATGTGTAGTAATATAGTATACATCAAACCATGCATACCCACCTTGTATTATACCAATGTGTAGTAATATAGTATACATCAGACCATACGTACTCACCTTGTATTATACCAATGTGTAGTAATATAGTATACATCAAACCATGCGTACTCACCTTGTATCATACCAATGTGTAGTAATATAGTATACATCAAACCATGCGTACTCACCTTGTATAATACCAATGTGTAGTAATATAGTATACATCAAACCATGTGTACTCACCTTGTATTATACCAATGTGTAGTAATATAGTATACATCAAACCATGTGTACTCACCTTGTATCATACCAATGTGTAGTAATATAGTATACATCAAACCATGCGTGCTCACCTTGTATTATACCAATGTGTAGTAATATAGTATACATCAAACCATGTGTACTCACCTTGTATCATACCAATGTGTAGTAATATAGTATACATCAAACCATGTGTACTCACCTTGTATCATACCAATGTGTAGTAATATAGTATACATCAAACCATGCTTACTCACCTTGTATTATACCAATGTGTAGTAATATAGTATACATCAAACCATGTGTACTCACATGGTATCATACTAATGTGTAGTAATATACTATACATCAAGCCATGTGTACTCACCTTGTATTATACCAATGTGTAGTAATATAGTATACATCTAACCATGCGTACTTACCTTGTATTATACCAATGTGTAGTAATATAGTATAGAACAAACCATGCGTACTCACCTTGTATTATACCAATGTGCAGTAATATAGTATACATCAAGCCATGTGTACTCACTTTGTATTATACCAATGTGTAGTAATATAGTATACATCAAACCATGTGTACTCACCTTGTATTATATCAATGTGTAGTAATATAGTATACATCAAACCATGTGTACTCACCTTGTATTATACCAATGTGTAGTAATATAGTATACATCAAACCATGCATACTCACCTTGTATTATACCAATGTGTAGTAATATACATGTAGCATACATCAATCCATGTGCACTCACCTTGTATTATACCAATGTGTAGTAATATAGTATACATCAAACCATTTGTACTCACCTTATATTATACCAATGTGTAGTAACATAGTATACATCAAACCATGTGTACTCAGCTTGTATTATACCAATGTGTAGTAATATAGTATACATCAAACCATGCGTACTCACCTTGTATTATACCAATGTGTAGTAATATAGTATACATCAAACCATACGTACTCACCTTGTATAATACCAATGTGTAGTAATATAGTATTCATCAAACCATGCGTACTCACCTTGTATCATACCAATGTGTAGTAATATAGTATACATCAAACCATGCGTACTCACCTTGTATAATACCAATGTGTAGTAATATAATATACATCAAACCATGTGTACTCACCTTGTATTATACCAATGTGTAGTAATATAGTATACATCAAACCATGTGTACTCACCTTGTATCATACCAATGTGTAGTAATATAGTATACATCAAACCATGCTTACTCACCTTGTATTATACCAATGTGTAGTAATATAGTATACATCAAACCATGTGTACTCACATGGTATCATACTAATGTGTAGTAATATACTATACATCAAGCCATGTGTACTCACCTTGTATTATACCAATGTGTAGTAATATAGTATACATCTAACCATGCGTACTTACCTTGTATTATACCAATGTGTAGTAATATAGTATACAACAAACCATGCGTACTCACCTTGTATTATACCAATGTGCAGTAATATAGTATACATCAAGCCATGTGTACTCACTTTGTATTATACCAATGTGTAGTATTATAGTATACATCAAACCATGTGTACTCACCTTGTATTATATCAATGTGTAGTAATATAGTATACATCAAACCATGTGTACTCACCTTGTATTATACCAATGTGTAGTAATATAGTATACATCAAACCATGCATACTCACGTATTTTTCTTCTTTCTTTTTCATTACAGTGTTTTCTTCCAACAATTAAAATGGGTAGTAATATACATGTAGTATACATCAAACCATGCGTACTCACCTTGTATTATACCAATGTGTAGTAATATACATGTAGCATACATCAATCCATGTGCACTCACCTTGTATTATACCAATGTCTAGTAATATAGTATACATCAAACCATTTGTACTCACCTTGTATTATACCAATGTGTAGTAACATAGTATACATCAAACCATGTGTACTCACCTTGTATTATACCAATGTGTAGTAATATAGTATACATCAAACCATGCATACTCACCTTGTATTTTACCAATGATTAGTAATATAATATACATCAAACCATGCGTACTCACCTTGTATTATTCCAATGTGTAGTAATATAGTATACATCAAACCATGCGTACTCACCTTGTATTATACCAATGTGTAGTAATATAGTATACATCAAACCATGTGTACTCACCTTGTATTATACCAATGTGTAGTAATATAGTATACATCAAGCCATGTGTACTCGCCTTGTATTATACCAATGTGTAGTAATATAGTATACATCAAACCATGTGTACTCACCTTGTATTATTCCAATGTGTAGTAATAAAGTATACATCAAACCATGCGTACTCACCTTGTATTATACCAATGTGTAGTAATATAGTATACATCAAACCATGTGTACTCACCTGATAGTATACCAATGTGCAGTAATATAGTATTCATCAAACCATGCATACTCACCTTGTATTATACCAATGCGTAGTAATATAGTATACATCAAACCATGCGTACTCACCTTGTATTATACCAATGTGTAGTAATATAGTATACATCAAACCATGCGTACTCACCTTGTATTATACAAATGTGTAGTAATATAGTATACATCAAACCATGCGTACTCACCTTGTATTATACCAATGTATAGTAATATAGTATACATCAAACCATGCGTACTCACCTTGTATTATACCAATGTGTAGTAATATAGTATACATCAAACCATGTGTACTCACCTTGTATTATACCAATGTGTAGTAATATAGTATACATCAAACCATGCGTACTCACCTTGTATTATACCAATGTGTAGTAATATAGTATACATCAAACCATGTGTACTCACCTTGTATTATACCAATGTGTAGTAATATAGTATACATCAAGCCATGTGTACTCGCCTTGTATTATACCAATGTGTAGTAATATAGTATACATCAAACCATGTGTACTCACCTTGTATTATTCCAATGTGTAGTAATAAAGTATACATCAAACCATGCGTACTCGCCTTGTATTATATCAATGTGTAGTAATATAGTATACATCAAGCCATGCGTACTCACCTTGTATTATACCAATGTGTAGTAATATAGTATACATCAAACCATGTGTACTCACCTTGTATTATACCAATGTGTAGTAATATAGTATACATCAAACCATGTGTACTCACCTGATAGTATACCAATGTGCAGTAATATAGTATTCATCAAACCATGCATACTCACCTTGTATTATACCAATGCGTAGTAATATAGTATACATCAAACCATGCGTACTCACCTTGTATTATACCAATGTGTAGTAATATAGTATACATCAAACCATGCGTACTCACCTTGTATTATACAAATGTGTAGTAATATAGTATACATCAAACCATGCGTACTCACCTTGTATTATACCAATGTATAGTAATATAGTATACATCAAACCATGCGTACTCACCTTGTATTATACCAATGTGTAGTAATATAGTATACATCAAACCATGTGTACTCACCTTGTATTATACCAATGTGTAGTAATATAGTATACATCAAACCATGCGTACTCACCTTGTATTATACCAATGTGTAGTAATATAGTATACATCAAACCATGTGTACTCACCTTGTATTATACCAATGTGTAATAATATAGTATACATCAAACCATGCGTACTCACATGGTATCATACCAATGTTTTAGTAATATACTATACATCAAGCCATGTGTACTCACATTGTATTATTCCAATGTGTAGTAATATAGTATATATCAAACCATGTGTGCTCACCTTGTATCGTACCAATGTGTAGTAATATAGTATACATCAAACCATGTGTACTCACCTTGTATTATACCAATGTGTAGTAATATAGTATACATCAAACCATGTGTACTCACATGGTATCATACCAATGTTTTAGTAATATACTATACATCAAGCCATGTGTACTCACCTTGTATTATACCAATGTGCAGTAATATAGTATACATCAAGCCATGTGTACTCACTTTGTATTATACTAATGTGTAGTAATATAGTATACATCAAACCATGTGTACTCACTTTGTATTATACCAATGTGTAGTAATATAGTATACATCAAACCATGCGTACTCACCTTGCATTATACCAATGTGTAGTAATATAGTATACATCAAACCATGTGTACTCACCTTGTATTATACCAATGTGTAGTAATATAGTATACATCAAATCATGCGTACTCACCTTGTATTATACCAATGTGTAGTAATATAGTATACATCAAACCATGTGTACTCACCTTCTATTATAACAATGTGTAGTAATATAGTATACATCAAACCATGCATACTCACGTATTTTTCTTCTTTCTTTTTCATTACAGTGTTTTCTTCCAACAATTAAAATGGGTAGTAATATACATGTAGTATACATCAAACCATGCGTACTCACCTTGTAGTATACATCAAACCATGTGTACTCACCTTGTATTATACCAATGTGTAGTAATATAGTATACATCAAACCATGTGTACTCACCTTGTATTATACCAATGTGTAGTAATATAGTATACATCTAACCATGCGTACTTACCTTGTATTATACCAATGTGTAGTAATATAGTATACAACAAACCATGCGTACTCACCTTGTATTATACCAATGTGCAGTAATATAGTATACATCAAGCCATGTGTACTCACTTTCTATTATACCAATGTGTAGTAATATAGTATACATCAAACCATGCGTACTCACCTTGCATTATACCAATGTGTAGTAATATAGTATACATCAAACCATGTGTACTCACCTTGTTTTATACCAATGTGTAGTAATATAGTATACATTAAACCATGCGTACTCACCTTGTATTATACCAATGTGTAGTAATATAGTATACATCAAACCATGTGTACTCACCTTGTATTATACCAATGTGTAGTAATATAGTATACATCAAACCATGCATACTCACGTATTTTTCTTCTTTCTTTTTCATTACAGTGTTTTCTTCCAACAATTAAAATGGGTAGTAATATACATGTAGCATACATCAAACCATGCGTACTCACCTTGTATTATACCAATGTGTAGTAATATACATGTAGTATACATCAAACCATGTGTACTCACCTTGTATTATACCAATGTGTAGTGACATAGTATACATCAAACCATGTGTACTCACCTTGTATTATACCAATGTGTAGTAATATAGTATACATCAAACCATGCCTACTCACCTTGTATTTTACCAATGTGTAGTAATATAATATACATCAAACCATGTGTACTCACCTTGTATTATACCAATGTGTAGTAATATAATATACATCAAACCATGCGTACTCACCTTGTATTATACCAATGTGTAGTAATATAATATACATCAAGCCATGTGTACTCACCTTGTATTATACCAATGTGTAGTAATATAATATACATCAAACCATGTGTACTCACCTTGTATTATACCAATGTGTAGTAATATAGTATTCATCAAACCATGCGTACTCACCTTGTATTATACCAATGTATAGTAATATAGTATACATCAAACCATGCGTACTCACCTTGTATTATACCAATGTGTAGTAATATAGCATACATCAAACCATGCATACTCACCTTGTATTATACCAATGTGTAGTAATATAGTATACATCAAACCATGTGTACTCACCTTGTATTATACCAATGTGTAGTAATATAGTATACATCAAACCATGCATACTCACCTTGTATTAAACCAATGTGTAGTAATATAGTATACATCAAACCATGCGTACTCACCTTGTATTATACCAATGTGTAGTAATATAGTATACATCAAACCATACGTACTCACCTTGTATTATACCAATGTGTAGTAATATAGTATACATCAAACCATGCGTACTCACCTTGTATCATACCAATGTGTAGTAATATAGTATACATCAAACCATGCGTACTCACCTTGTATAATACCAATGTGTAGTAATATAGTATACATCAAACCATGTGTACTCAACTTGTATTATACCAATGTGTAGTAATATAGTATACATCAAACCATGTGTACTCACCTTGTATCATACCAATGTGTAGTAATATAGTATACATCAAACCATGCGTTCTCACCTTGTATTATACCAATGTGTAGTAATATAGTATACATCAAACCATGTGTACTCACCTTGTATCATACCAATGTGTAGTAATATAGTATACATCAAACCATGTGTACCCACCTTGTATCATACCAATGTGTAGTAATATAGTATACATCAAACCATGCTTACTCACCTTGTATTATACCAATGTGTAGTAATATAGTATACATCAAACCATGTGTACTCACATGGTATCATACTAATGTGTAGTAATATACTATACATCAAGCCATGTGTACTCACCTTGTATTATACCAATGTGTAGTAATATAGTATACATCTAACCATGCGTACTTACCTTGTATTATACCAATGTGTAGTAATATAGTATACAACAAACCATGCGTATTCACCTTGTATTATACCAATGTGCAGTAATATAGTATACATCAAGCCATGTGTACTCACTTTGTATTATACCAATGTGTAGTAATATAGTATACATCAAACCATGTGTACTCACCTTGTATTATATCAATGTGTAGTAATATAGTATACATCAAACCATGTGTACTCACCTTGTATTATACCAATGTGTAGTAATATAGTATACATCAAACCATGCATACTCACGTATTTTTCTTCTTTCTTTTTCATTACAGTGTTTTCTTCCAACAATTAAAATGGGTAGTAATATACATGTAGTATACATCAAACCATGCGTACTCACCTTGTATTATATCAATGTGTAGTAATATATATGTAGCATACATCAATCCATGTGCACTCACCTTGTATTATACCAATGTGTAGTAACATAGTATACATCAAACCATGTGTACTCACCTTGTATTATACCAATGTGTAGTAATATAGTATACATCAAACCATGCATACTCACCTTGTATTTTACCAATGAGTAGTAATATAATATACATCAAACCATGCATACTCACCTTGTATTATACCAATGTGTAGTAATATAGTATACATCAAACCATGCTTACTCACCTTGTATTATACCAATGTGTAGTAATATAGTATACATCAAACCATGTGTACTCACCTTGTATTATACCAATGTGTAGTAATATAGTATACATCAAACCATGTGTACTCGCCTTGTATTATACCAATGTGTAGTAATATAGTATACATCAAACCATGTGTACTCACCTTGTATTATTCCAATGTGTAGTAATATAGTATACATCAAACCATGCATACTCACCTTGTATTATACCAATGTGTAGTAATATAGTATACATCAAACCATGTGTACTCACCTTGTATCATACCAATGTGTAGTAATATAGTATACATCAAACCATGTGTACTCACATGGTATCATACCAATGTTTTAGTAATATACTATACATCAAGCCATGTGTACTCACCTTGTATTATACCAATGTGCAGTAATATAGTATACATCAAGCCATGTGTACTCACTTTGTATTATACTAATGTGTAGTAATATAGTATACATCAAACCATGTGTACTCACTTTGTATTATACCAATGTGTAGTAATATAGTATACATCAAACCATGCGTACTCACCTTGCATTATACCAATGTGTAGTAATATAGTATACATCAAACCATGTGTACTCACCTTGTATTATACCAATGTGTAGTAATATAGTATACATCAAATCATGCGTACTCACCTTGTACTATACCAATGTGTAGTAATATAGTATACATCAAACCATGTGTACTCACCTTCTATTATAACAATGTGTAGTAATATAGTATACATCAAACCATGCATACTCACGTATTTTTCTTCTTTCTTTTTCATTACAGTGTTTTCTTCCAACAATTAAAATGGGTAGTAATATACATGTAGTATACATCAAACCATGCGTACTCACCTTGTAGTATACATCAAACCATGTGTACTCACCTTGTATTATACCAATGTGTAGTAATATAGTATACATCAAACCATGTGTACTCACCTTGTATTATACCAATGTGTAGTAATATAGTATACATCAAACCATATGTACTCACCTTGTATTATACCAATGTGTAGTAATATAGTATACATCAAACCATGAGTACTCACCTTGTATTATACCAATGTGTAGTAATATAGTATACAACAAACCATGCGTACTCACCTTGTATTATACCAATGTGTAGTAATATAGTATACAACAAACCATGCGTACTCACCTTGTATTATACCAATGTGCAGTAATATAGTATACATCAAGCCATGTGTACTCACTTTCTATTATACCAATGTGTAGTAATATAGTATACATCAAACCATGCGTACTCACCTTGCATTATTCCAATGTGTAGTAATATAGTATACATCAAACCATGTGTACTCACCTTGTTTTATACCAATGTGTAGTAATATAGTATACATTAAACCATGCGTACTCGCCTTGTATTATACCAATGTGTAGTAATATAGTATACATTAAACCATGCGTACTCTCCTTGTATTATACCAATGTGTAGTAATATAGTATACAACAAACCATGCGTACTCACCTTGTATTATACCAATGTGTAGTAATATAGTATACAACAAACCATGCGTACTCACCTTGTATTATACCAATGTGCAGTAATATAGTATACATCAAGCCATGTGTACTCACTTTCTATTATACCAATGTGTAGTAATATAGTATACATCAAACCATGCGTACTCACCTTGCATTATACCAATGTGTAGTAATATAGTATACATCAAACCATGTGTACTCACCTTGTTTTATACCAATGTGTAGTAATATAGTATACATTAAACCATGCGTACTCACCTTGTATTATACCAATGTGTAGTAATATAGTATACATCAAACCATGTGTACTCACCTTGTATTATACCAATGTGTAGTAATATAGTATACATCAAACCATGCATACTCACGTATTTTTCTTCTTTCTTTTTCATTACAGTGTTTTCTTCCAACAATTAAAATGGGTAGTAATATACATGTAGCATACATCAAACCATGCGTACTCACCTTGTATTATACCAATGTGTAGTAATATACATGTAGTATACATCAAACCATGTGTACTCACCTTGTATTATACCAATGTGTAGTGACATAGTATACATCAAACCATGTGTACTCACCTTGTATTATACCAATGTGTAGTAATATAGTATACATCAAACCATGCCTACTCACCTTGTATTTTACCAATGTGTAGTAATATAATATACATCAAACCATGTGTACTCACCTTGTATTATACCAATGTGTAGTAATATAATATACATCAAACCATGCGTACTCACCTTGTATTATACCAATGTGTAGTAATATAATATACATCAAGCCATGTGTACTCACCTTGTATTATACCAATGTGTAGTAATATAATATACATCAAACCATGTGTACTCACCTTGTATTATACCAATGTGTAGTAATATAGTATTCATCAAACCATGCATACTCACCTTGTATTATACCAATGTATAGTAATATAGTATACATCAAACCATGCGTACTCACCTTGTATTATACCAATGTGTAGTAATATAGCATACATCAAACCATGCATACTCACCTTGTATTATACCAATGTGTAGTAATATAGTATACATCAAACCATGTGTACTCACCTTGTATTATACCAATGTGTAGTAATATAGTATACATCAAACCATGCATACTCACCTTGTATTAAACCAATGTGTAGTAATATAGTATACATCAAACCATGCGTACTCACCTTGTATTATACCAATGTGTAGTAATATAGTATACATCAAACCATACGTACTCACCTTGTATTATACCAATGTGTAGTAATATAGTATACATCAAACCATGCGTACTCACCTTGTATCATACCAATGTGTAGTAATATAGTATACATCAAACCATGCGTACTCACCTTGTATAATACCAATGTGTAGTAATATAGTATACATCAAACCATGTGTACTCAACTTGTATTATACCAATGTGTAGTAATATAGTATACATCAAACCATGTGTACTCACCTTGTATCATACCAATGTGTAGTAATATAGTATACATCAAACCATGCGTTCTCACCTTGTATTATACCAATGTGTAGTAATATAGTATACATCAAACCATGTGTACTCACCTTGTATCATACCAATGTGTAGTAATATAGTATACATCAAACCATGTGTACCCACCTTGTATCATACCAATGTGTAGTAATATAGTATACATCAAACCATGCTTACTCACCTTGTATTATACCAATGTGTAGTAATATAGTATACATCAAACCATGTGTACTCACATGGTATCATACTAATGTGTAGTAATATACTATACATCAAGCCATGTGTACTCACCTTGTATTATACCAATGTGTAGTAATATAGTATACATCTAACCATGCGTACTTACCTTGTATTATACCAATGTGTAGTAATATAGTATACAACAAACCATGCGTATTCACCTTGTATTATACCAATGTGCAGTAATATAGTATACATCAAGCCATGTGTACTCACTTTGTATTATACCAATGTGTAGTAATATAGTATACATCAAACCATGTGTACTCACCTTGTATTATATCAATGTGTAGTAATATAGTATACATCAAACCATGTGTACTCACCTTGTATTATACCAATGTGTAGTAATATAGTATACATCAAACCATGCATACTCACGTATTTTTCTTCTTTCTTTTTCATTACAGTGTTTTCTTCCAACAATTACAATGGGTAGTAATATACATGTAGTATACATCAAACCATGCGTACTCACCTTGTATTATATCAATGTGTAGTAATATATATGTAGCATACATCAATCCATGTGCACTCACCTTGTATTATACCAATGTGTAGTAACATAGTATACATCAAACCATGTGTACTCACCTTGTATTATACCAATGTGTAGTAATATAGTATACATCAAACCATGCATACTCACCTTGTATTTTACCAATGAGTAGTAATATAATATACATCAAACCATGCATACTCACCTTGTATTATACCAATGTGTAGTAATATAGTATACATCAAACCATGCTTACTCACCTTGTATTATACCAATGTGTAGTAATATAGTATACATCAAACCATGTGTACTCACCTTGTATTATACCAATGTGTAGTAATATAGTATACATCAAACCATGTGTACTCGCCTTGTATTATACCAATGTGTAGTAATATAGTATACATCAAACCATGTGTACTCACCTTGTATTATTCCAATGTGTAGTAATATAGTATACATCAAACCATGCATACTCACCTTGTATTATACCAATGTGTAGTAATATAGTATACATCAAACCATGCATACTCACCTTGTATTATACCAATGTGTAGTAATATAGTATACATCAAACCATGTGTACTCACCTTGTATTATACCAATATGTAGTAATATAGTATACATCAAACCATACGTACTCACCTTGTATTATACCAATATGTAGTAATATAGTATACATCAAACCATGTGTACTCACCTTGTATTATTCCAATGTGTAGTAATATAGTATACATCAAACCATGCATACTCACCTTGTATTATACCAATGTGTAGTAATATAGTATACATCAAACCATGCATACTCACCTTGTATTATACCAATGTGTAGTAATATAGTATACATCAAACCATGCGTACTCACCTTGTATTATACCAATATGTAGTAATATAGTATACATCAAACCATACGTACTCACCTTGTATGATACCAATGTGTAGTAAAATAGTATACATCAAACCATGCGTACTCACCTTGTATCATACCAATGTGTAGTAATATAGTATACATCAAACCATGCGTACTCACCTTGTATAATACCAATGTGTATTAATATAGTATACATCAAACCATGTGTACTCACCTTGTATTATACCAATGTGTAGTAATATAGTATACATCAAACCATGTGTACTCACCTTGTATCATACCAATGTGTAGTAATATAGTATACATCAAACCATGTGTGCTCACCTTGTATTATATCAATGTGTAGTAATATAGTATACATCAAACCATGTGTACTCACCTTGTATCATACCAATGTGTAGTAATATAGTATACATCAAACCATGTGTACTCACATGGTATCATACTAATGTGTAGTAATATACTATACATCAAGCCATGTGTACTCACCTTGTATTATTCCAATGTGTAGTAATATAGTATACATCTAACCATGCGTACTTACCTTGTATTATACCAATGTGTAGTAATATAGTATACAACAAACCATGCGTACTCACCTTGTATTATACCAATGTGCAGTAATATAGTATACATCAAGCCATGTGTACTCACTTTGTATTATACCAATGTGTAGTAATATAGTATACATCAAACCATGTGTACTCACCTTGTATTATATCAATGTGTAGTAATATAGTATACATCAAACCATGTGTACTCACCTTGTATTATACCAATGTGTAGTAATATAGTATACATCAAACCATGCATACTCACGTATTTTTCTTCTTTCTTTTTCATAACAGTGTTTTCTTCCAACAATTAAAATGGGTAGTAATATACATGTAGTATACATCAAACCATGCGTACTCGCCTTGTATTATACCAATGTGTAGTAATATACATGTAGCATACATCAATCCATGTGCACTCACCTTGTATTATACCAATGTGTAGCAATATAGTATACATCAAACCATTTGAACCCACCTTGTATTATACCAATGTGTAGTAACATAGTATACATCAAACCATGTGTACTCACCTTGTATTATACCAATGTGTAGTAATATAGTATACATCAAACCATGCATACTCACCTTGTATTTTACCAATGAGTAGTAATATAATATACATCAAACCATGCGTACTCACCTTGTATTATTCCAATGTGTAGTAATATAGTATACATCAAACCATGCGTACTCACCTTGTATTATACCAATGTGTAGTAATATAGTATACATCAAACCATGTGTACTCACCTTGTATTATACCAATGTGTAGTAATATAGTATACATCAAACCATGTGTACTCGCCTTGTATTATACCAATGTGTAGTAATATAGTATACATCAAACCATGTGTACTCACCTTGTATTATTCCAATGTGTAGTAATAAAGTATACATCAAACCATGCGTACTCGCCTTGTATTATATCAATGTGTAGTAATATAGTATACATCAAACCATGTGTACTCACCTTATAGTATACCAATGTGCAGTAATATAGTATTCATCAAACCATGCGTACTCACCTTGTATTATACCAATGTGTAGTAATATAGTATACATCAAACCATGTGTACTCACCTTGTAATATACCAATGTGGAGTAATATAGTATACATCAAGCCATGTGTACTCACCTTGTAATATACCAATGTGTAGTAATATAGTATACATCAAACCATGTGTACTCACCTTATATTATAGCAATGTGTTGTAATATAGTATACATCAAACCATGCGTACTCACCTTGGATTATTCCAATGTGTAGTAATATAGTATACATCAAACCATGTGTACTCACATTGTATCATACCAATGTGTAGTAATATAGTATACATCAAACCATGTGTACTCACATTGTATCATACCAATGTGTAGTAATATAGTATACATCAAACCATGTGTACTCACCTTGTATTATACCAATGTGTAGTAATATAGTATACATCAAACCATGTGTACTTACCTTCTATTATACCAATGTGTAGTAATATAGTATACATCAAACCATGTGTACTCACCTTGTATTATACCAATGTGTAGTAATATAGTATACTTCAAACCATGTGTACTCACCTTGTATTATACCAATGTGTAGTAATATAGTATACTTCAAACCATGTGTACTCACCTTGTATTATACCAATGTGTAGTAATATAGTATACATCAAACCATGTGTACTCACCTTGTATTATACCAATGTGTAGTAATGTAGTATACATCAAGCCATGTGTACTCACTTTGTATTATACCAATGTGTAGTAATATAGTATACATCAAACCATGTGTACTCACCTTGTATTATACCAATGTGTAGTAATATAGTATACATCAAACCATGTGTACTTACCTTCTATTATACCAATGTGTAGTAATATAGTATACATCAAACCATGTGTACTCACCTTGTATTATACCAATGTGTAGTAATATAGTATACATCAAACCATGTGTACTCACCTTGTATTATACCAATGTGTAGTAATATAATATACATCAAACCATGTGTACTCACCTTGTATTATACCAATGTGTAGTAATATAGTATACATCAAACCATGTGTACTCGCCTTGTATTATACCAATGTGTAGTAATATAATATACATCAAACCATGCGTACTCACCTTGTATTATACCAATGTGTAGTAATATAGTATACATCAAACCATGTGTACTCACCTTGTATCATACTAATGTGTAGTAATATAGTATACATCAAACCATGCGTACTCACCTTGTATTATACCAATGTGTAGTAATATAGTATACATCAAACCATGCGTACTCACCTTGTATTATACCAATGTGTAGTAATATAGTATGCATCAAACCATGCGTACTCACCTTGTATTATACCAATGTGGAGTAATATAGTATACATCAAACCATGTGTACTCACCTTGTATCATACCAATGTGGAGTAATATAGTATACATCAAACCATGTGTACTCACTTTGTAATATACCAATGTGTAGTAATATAGTATACATCAAACCATGTGTACTCACCTTGTAATATACCAATGTGTAGTAATATAGTATACATCAAACCATGTGTACTCACCTTATATTATAGCAATGTGTAGTAATATAGTATACATTAAACCATGTGTACTCACCTTGTATTATTCCAATGTGTAGTAATATAGTATACATCAAACCATGCGTACTCACCTTGTATTATACCAATTGTAGTAATATAGTATACATCAAAACCATGCGTACTCACCTTGTATCATACTAATGTGTAGTAATATAGTATACATCAAACCATGCGTACTCACCTTGTATTATACCATTGTGTAGTAATATAGTATGCATCAAACCATGCGTACTCACCTTGTATTATACCAATGTGGAGTAATATAGTATACATCAAACCATGTGTACTCACCTTGTATCATACCAATGTGGAGTAATATAGTATACATCAAACCATGTGTACTCACCTTGTAATATACCAATGTGGAGTAATATAGTATACATCAAACCATGTGTACTCACCTTGTAATATACCAATGTGTAGTAATATAGTATACATCAAACCATGTGTACTCACCTTGTATTATTCCAATGTGTAGTAATATAGTATACATCAAACCATGCGTACTCACCTTGTATTTTGCCAATGTGTTGTAATATAGTATACATCAAACCATGCGTACTCACCTTGTATTATTCCAATGTGTAGTAATATAGTATACATCAAACCATGTGTACTCACCTTGTATTATACCAATGTGTAGTAATATAGTATACATCAAACCATGTGTACTCACCTTGTATTATATCAATGTGTAGTAATATAGTATACATCAAACCATGTGTACTCACCTTGTATTATACCAATGTGTAGTAATATGGTATACATCAAACCATGTGTACTTACCTTGTATTATACCAATGTGTAGTAATATAGTATACATCAAACCATGTGTACTCACCTTGTATTATACCAATGTGTAGTAATATAGTATACATCAAACCATGTGTACTTACCTTGTATTATACCAATGTGTAGTAATATAGTATACATCAAACCATGTGTACTCACCTTGTATTATACCAATGTGTAGTAATATAGTATACAACAAACCATGCGTACTCACCTTGTATTATACCAATTTGTAGTAATATAGTATATATCAAACCATGCGTACTCACCTTGTATTATACCAATGTGTAGTAATATAGTATACATCAAACCATGTGTACTCACCTTGTATTATACCAATGTGTAGTAATATAGTATACATCAAACCATGTGTACTCACCTTATATTATACCAATGTGTAGTAATATGGTATACATCAAACCATGCGTACTCACCTTGTATTATACCAATGTGTAGTAATATAGTATACATCAAACCATGTGTACTCACATTGTATCATACCAATGTGTAGTAATATAGTATACATCAAACCATGTGTACTCACCTTGTATTATACCAATGTGTAGTAATATAGTATACATCAAACCATGTGTACTTACCTTCTATTATACCAATGTGTAGTAATATAGTATACATCAAACCATGTGTACTCACCTTGTATTATACCAATGTGTAGTAATATAGTATACATCAAACCATGTGTACTTACCTTCTATTATACCAATGTGTAGTAATATAGTATACATCAAACCATGTGTACTCACCTTGTATTATACCAATGTGTAGTAATATAGTATACATCAAACCATGTGTACTCAGCTTGTATTATACCAATGTGTAGTAATATAATATACATCAAACCATGTGTACTCACCTTGTATTATACCAATGTGTAGTAATATAATATACATCAAACCATGTGTACTCACCTTGTATTATACCAATGTGTAGTAATATAGTATACATCAAACCATGTGTACTCACCTTGTATTATACCAATGTGTAGTAATATAATATACATCAAACCATGAGTACTCACCTTGTATTATACCAATGTGTAGTAATATAGTATACATCAAAACCATGCGTACTCACCTTGTATCATACTAATGTGTAGTAATATAGTATACATCAAACCATGCGTACTCGCCTTGTATTATACCAATGTGTAGTAATATAGTATGCATCAAACCATGCGTACTCACCTTGTATTATACCAATGTGGTGTAATATAGTATACATCAAACCATGTGTACTCACCTTGTATCATACCAATGTGGAGTAATATAGTATACATCAAACCATGTGTACTCACCTTGTAATATACCAATGTGGAGTAATATAGTATACATCAAACCATGTGTACTCACCTTGTAATATACCAATGTGTAGTAATATAGTATACATCAAACCATGTGTACTCACCTTATATTATAGCAATGTGTAGTAATATAGTATACATTAAACCATGTGTACTCACCTTGTATTATTCCAATGTGTAGTAATATAGTATACATCAAACCATGCGTACTCACCTTGTATTTTGCCAATGTGTTGTAATATAGTATACATCAAACCATGCGTATTCACCTTGTATTATTCCAATGTGTAGTAATATAGTATACATCAAACCATGTGTACTCACCTTGTATTATACCAATGTGTAGTAATATAGTATACATCAAACCATGTGTACTCACCTTGTATTATACCAATGTGTAGTAATATAGTATACATCAAACCATGTGTACTCACCTTGTATTATACCAATGTGTAGTAATATGGTATACATCAAACCATGTGTACTCACCTTGTATTATACCAATGTGTAGTAATATAGTATACATCAAACCATGCGTACTCACCTTGTATTATACCAATATGTAGTAATATAGTATACATCAAACCATGCGTACTCACCTTGTATTATACCAAAGTGTAGTAATATAGTATGCATCAAACCATGTGTACTCACCTTGTATTATACCAATGTGTAGTAATATAGTATACATCAAACCATGTGTACTCACCTTATATTATACCAATGTGTAGTAATATGGTATACATCAAACCATGCGTACTCACCTTGTATTATACCAATGTGTAGTAATATAGTATACATCAAACCATGTGTACTCACATTGTATCATACAATGTGTAGTAATATAGTTTACATCAAACCATGTGTACTCACCTTGTATTATACCAATGTGTAGTAATATAGTATACATCAAACCATGTGTACTTACCTTCTATTATACCAATGTGTAGTAATATAGTATACATCAAACCATGTGTACTCACCTTGTATTATACCAATGTGTAGTAATATAGTATACATCAAACCATGTGTACTCACCTTGTATTATACCAATGTGTAGTAATATAATATACATCAAACCATGCGTACTCACCTTGTATTATACCAATGTGTAGTAATATAGTATACATCAAAACCATGCGTACTCACCTTGTATCATACTAATGTGTAGTAATATAGTATACATCAAACCATGCGTACTCACCTTGTATTATACCAATGTGTAGTAATATAGTATGCATCAAACCATGCGTACTCACCTTGTATTATACCAATGTGGAGTAATATAGTATACATCAAACCATGTGTACTCACCTTGTATTATACCAATGTGTAGTAATATAGTATACATCAAACCATGTGTACTCACCTTATATTATACCAATGTGTAGTAATATAGTATACATCAAACCATGTGTACTCACCTTGTATTATACCAATG
The DNA here is from genome assembly GCA_963383655.1 of Bathymodiolus septemdierum. Classification (NCBI taxonomy): domain Eukaryota; kingdom Metazoa; phylum Mollusca; class Bivalvia; order Mytilida; family Modiolidae; genus Bathymodiolus; species Bathymodiolus septemdierum. Next base: position 63,607,174 of record OY726520.1, read on the forward strand.
TGTAGTAATATAGTATACATCAAACCATGCGTACTCACCTTGTATCATACCAATGTGTAGTAATATAGTATACATCAAACCATGTGTACTCACCTTGTATTATACCAATGTGTAGTAATATAGTATACATCAAACCATGCGTATTCACCTTGTATTATACCAATGTGTAGTAATATAGTATACATCAAACCATGCGTACTCACGTATTTTTCTTTTTTCTTTTTCATTACAGTGTTTTCTTCCAACAATTACAATTGATATCAAGATTAACGAAATAGTAATGCCTAGCAGAATTATAAGTATCTTTTCTCTACTTGTCCATTCGTCTTGTACTGTAGCTAAATAATTATTTGTATGGAAGATGATAAGGGCGTCATAAATTAAATAAATAAAAATAAAGACATATTATAAACAAAAATATTCAAATGCATTCTAACATCTGGTCGGTAGTGAATATGCCATCATATCACGAAACTTTCATCGTGGCAGTCAGTTTTATTGATGGAGGAATTTGGAGTACCCGGAGAAAACCACCCACATGTCGCAAGTCTTTGACAAGCTTTATCACGTAACGTTGTATCAAGTACACATCGCCATGAACGGGATTCGAACTCACAACTTTATTGGTGATAGGCACTGATTGCACAGGTAGTTGTAAATCCAACTACCATATCATGACGACCACGACGGCCCCTCAACAACAGTTGATTCAGGTAGAAACAATTATAGGGGCATCTTAAAACAAGAAATCGTGCTTAGCCCAAATAAAGCTATGGAACGCAATTGCAATTAAACTTATGTTGGTGGCTAATTAGTTAAGTAATCACGTTGAAAGTTTTACTGTCACCACCATGACACCATTACGGGATATCTGTGTCACAAATGACCACAATCCAGTCCTTTCCTCATGTCTGACTTATCACCAGCAATGTAATAAGAGTTACACGATGGGTGTCACACGTGGAGCAGGAACTGCTTAGCCTTCCGAAGCGCATGAGTTCACCCTGGTTTTTAGTGTAATTCGTTTTCGATCTTTAGTTTTTTGTGTAATGTTTTGTAGATTGCTGTTTGTCCTATTGTTCTTTTTCCTTTGGCCATTGTGTTGTATCTCCTTCTTTAATGGCTTGTCGATTACCCGTTTGGTACCTTTCTTTAAACATTTTGATATTATTAACTTAGAGTATATATTTTTCATATGCTATATTCTTAACTGATTACAAGAAAATTTTAAAAATAGCCGGCAGAGTGAAACAGTTGACTGTTCCCCTATTTCCGGATCCGAACTGTTCCATGCCCGAGAACAATGCGCAGTGCGTCATTCCTGTCAAGCGCACCAGTGACCATTCAGTTCATTGATAGACCAGGTTTGAAGATGTGTCTGATGAAGACATCGAGCTATTATTGAAGAAAAGGGACTCGAATATCACAAAACATGTGATTAATGGTGCAGTTAGGATTTTACAAACATACTGCTTGGAAAAGAATTTCGATTTTCCTGTGATATTTCTTGAATTCAATTCAACTTGTTGTGTTCATTGTTCAGCTGAATAATTAATCAACAAAATGCTGTATTTCTTTCAAAACAATGTTGTGTCCCAATGTTTTAATGGTATGATATGCTGACATTATCATCTACAGTGGATTTGTGGTTATGTGCATGTATATAAGATAATAAAACAGTTATTTCATGCCAGTTCAGGGAACAGTCAAAACTATTGTCCCTCAGTGCTGGAGATGACTTGGGAACTGTTGCCTTCGGCCTCAGGCAACAGTTCTCAAGTCATCTCCAGCACCTCTGGTCAATAGTTTCGACTGTTCCCTGAACAGGCATGAAATAACTGTATACTGTTAAATACTTACATTATTTTTTAAATACATAAATTCCAAAATCCAACCAAATAATTGTAGAAACAGTGAATAATTGATAGCCCTAACACATATACAAATATCTGCTCGTGTTCCTGGCTTGGTGCATGCATTTTGTGATCTTCTTGAAAATCTGCTCTGAGAGACTTCTACATTGAAATATACTACGAGTATTAAAACTTTTTATAAATTGTCCCCCATCTTATATACTGTAGCATTGAATGTGTGAATTGTGTTTGATGAAACTACAGAATAAATAATGGTAATTGAATACAATAATCTTATTAATGAACAAAATATACCTGCGCCTGTTGTTGACACACTGATTATATCTGTTTTAGCACTGTTGCCAACTGTATTTCTAGCATACATTTGTATATCATATACGCTGCCTGAACTTAATTCTGATAACTCAAAATATTGTGGATCTTCATCTAAACCGGTAAATTTGGGATAAAAGGTGTTCCATGATGTTGTTTTCAATAATCGATACTCTAATACAAATGTCTGGTCAACGCCACCATTAAAACCGGCCACCCAACGAACCTCGATTGTTGTAGCATGAACTGTGATGATTTGCATGCATTTCGGTTTTGCTGGTGGACCTAAAATATCAACAGAATATATTTTAATGATAACATTATCTTAGGGCCCGGGTGGCTCAATAAGTTAGGTAGTTGGATTACCTAACAACTCGTACAAGTCTATCACCAATACGACGTGGGTTCGCGACCGGCTTTGTAAATTACAAAAAGGGTGCACTCGACTCGCAGTTGCAAGTGATAAGTTTACCAGCTGCTTGCCCATGGTCGGTGGTTTTCTCCGGCTTCTTCCACCATTAAAACTGGTCGCCATGATATAGCTGTAATATTGCTGAAAGTGGCGTTAAAACACCAACAATCAATCAATAACTTTATCTTTTATATAGGAAATAAATCAAATTGAAGTCATCACTTCGAAATCTTTACCGTCGTCACCATGACTTGGTTAACCACTATAGAATATCTGACCACATATACGTTTCTTTTGTTGTAATCACAAAGCCTATCGTTTCCTCATTCATGACTTACCACCGTGTTTTTGACAAGAGTAACACGCGATGAGTGCCACTATTAGAGCAGGAACTGGTTACTCTTCTTTAGGTATCTTTGTAGAATTGTGTAGATCATTGTTTGTTGCTTTGTCCTGTTTCTTTTGGCCATTGTGTTGTATACGCTTTGTTAGAATTATGGCTTCTGATTACCCCTTTAGTATCTTCTAAATTTTCTTCATAAATAATTGGGTTGAATTAATATTTTATAAAATGCTAATGGTTTATTCCCATAAAAGTGTGTTTTTTACACTACCACACAATTATTATCATCGTACATACTTACATTGGTATTCTGTTTGTGATTGATTGTAATTATCATGTGTAGACACGTTACTGAAACATAAACAAATAACAGTTATGTGTGAGCACACCATGTCTTTCTTAAAGCATAACAGTCATAATAGTTATCATGTGTATACACGTCTTACCTGTTACTGAAATATAAATAAATAACAGTTATGTGTGAGCACACCATGACTGTTACTTAAAGCATAACAGTCATAATAGTTATCATGTGTATACACATCTTGACTGTTACTGAAACATAAACAAATAACAGTTATGTGTGAGCACACCATGTCTTACTTAAAGCATAACAGTCATAATAGTTATCATGTGTATACACGTCTTGACTGTTACTGAAGGATCAACAAATAACAGTTATATGTGAGCACACCATGTCTTACTTAAAGCATAACAGTCATAATAGTTATCATGTGTATGCACAACTTGACTGTTACTGAAACATAAACAAATAACAGTTATGTGTGAGCACACCATGACTGTTACTTAAAGCATAGCAGTCATAATAGTTATCATGTGTATACACATCTTGACTGTTACTGAAATATAAACAAATAGCAGTTATGTGTGAGCACACCATGTTTTACTTAAATCATAACAGTCATAATAGTTATCATGTGTATACACGTCCTGACTGTTCCTGAAACATAAACAAATAACAGTTATGTGTGAGCACACCATGTCTTACTTAAAGCATAACAGTCATAATAGTTATCATGTGTATACACATCTTGACTGTTACTGAAATATAAACAAATAACAGTTATGTGTGAGCACACCATGTTTTACTTAAAGCATAACAGTCATAATAGTTATCATGTGTATACACGTCCTGACTGTTCCTGAAACATAAACAAATAACAGTTATGTGTGAGCACACCATGACTGTTACTTAAAGCATAACAGTCATAATAGTTATCATGTGTATACACAACTTGACTGTTACTGAAGCATAAACAAATAACAGTTATGTGTGAGTACACCATGACTGTTACTTAAAGCATAGCAGTCATAATAGTTATCATGTGTATACACATCTTGACTGTTACTGAAACATAAACAAATAACAGTTATGTGTGAGCACACCATGTCTTACTTAAAGCATAACAGTCATAATAGTTATCATGTATATACACGTCTTGACTGTTACTGAAACATAAACAAATAACAGTTATGTGTGAGCACACCATGACTGTTACTTAAAGCATAACAGTCATAATAGTTATCATGTGCATACACGTCTTGACTGTTACTGAAATATAAATAAATAACAGTTATGTGTGAGCACACCATGACTGTTACTTAAAGCATAACAGTCATAATAGTTATCATGTGCTTACACGTCTTGACTGTTACTTAAACATAAACAAATAACAGTTATGTGTGAGCACACCATGATTGTTACTTAAAGCATAACAGTCATAATAGTTACCATGTGTATACACGTCTTGACTGTTACTGAAACATAAACAAATAACAGTTTTGTGTGAGCACACCATGTCTTACTTAAAGCATAACAGTCATAATAGTTATCATGTGTATACACGTCTTGACTGTTGCTGAAACATAAACAAAGAACAGTTATGTGTGAGCACACCATGACTGTTACTTAAAGCATAACAGTCATAATAGTTATCATGTGTATACACGTCTTGACTGTTAATGAAATATAAACAAATAACAGTTATGTGTAAGCACACCATGACTGTTACTTAAAGCATAACAGTCATAATAGTTATCATGTGTATACCCGTCTTGACTGTTACTGAAATATAAACAAATAACAGTTATGTGTGAGCACATCATGACTGTTACTTAAAGCATAACAGTCATAATAGTTATCATGTGTATACACGTCTTGACTGTTACTATGTCTTACTTAAAGCATAACAGTCATAATAGTTATCATGTGCATACACATCTTGACTGTTACTGAAGCATAAACAAATAACAGTTATGTGTGAGCACACGATGACTGTTACTTAAAGCATAACAGTCATAATATTTATCAATTGTGTACATGTCCTGACTGTTTCTAACAGACAGCAGCCATTTAAATAGCTATCATATATCATATATGCGCAAGTGATCAAGTTTACCAGTTGCTTGCAAATGGTCGGTGGTTCTCTCCGGTGTACTCCGGCTTCTTCCACCACTAAAACTGGGCGCCATGATATAGCTGAAATATTGCTGAAAGTGGTGTTAAATGTCAAACATCAATCAATCATTATATCATATATGTACATGTTTTGACTGTTAGTAAAACACAACAGTCATTAAAATAGCTATCAAGTGTGTATACGTCTATTGTGATTCTGATGTTTTGATATCATTTTTCTAGATTTCACTTCCTTTGATTGTTATCGTATTTATTTTACCAGTCTTTTTTTTTCTTAAAGTCTTGTTTCGATCTTTTTGATAAGTCTATTACTCTTTCATGTAAATTCATGTCTTGGTGCCGAACTGTCTTGTTTCCCGTCTAGGCTGTTACTAAAGTGACAAAATAATGTGATGGAGATGACTGCATTTGATTTATAGCAGACACAACATCTTTATATACCTGACATACGTTATACATTTAGATAGATGAACTAAAGGCATTAATTGTTTACATGCACTAATTGTATATATCCTCAAAATATATTTCAAAGTATATTAAAGTGCTGATGGTGCATGATATGATTGGAAGGAAAACACATATATAACCATATCACAAAAGTAAGAAAACTAGAAATATAAAACCAATTTCGGCGAAGTACGACTCTTAAATATTATATTCTTGCTTTTTGTGAGTATTGATTTCCTCCCTCTGGTTATTCCATTTAGTTCTAATGTTTAAACAATATATACAAATTCATACAAATTCGTTTAGCACAATATTTCGCTAAATCCATTTTTTTTTATATATTATACATACGCCAGTCCGTTTTCTCTAACAAAGGTAAGTGAACGACATCGATTATAACATTGTATCTCCATGTCGATTGATGTGTCATTATTTATCCAGGCACAGTGTGGATCTTTAACACAAGAGTCAATCCACCTGTATTGTTCACAGTTAATTATTTTAATTTGTCTAACCAAATAATCTGTTCCAATGTACAAAGAATCGTCCTGAAAGAAAAAACAAACCCAACAAATATCACTACAACGTCATTATCAACAAACGTGAAAAAAAAATCAAATATTTTTTATTATTATTGCCTGCTGAACGAATATTGCAGGATAAAGAGGCAATCAGGAATTGAGACTCCAAAGACACTGACAACATTGGGCACACAAGACACGAACACAACACAGAAAACTATAAAGATGAGCAACACGGATCCCAAAAAAAAAAAAACGGAAGGTGGCCCAGGTACTTACTAAGTGTAAGCAGTTCGTAACAGCACCTGTTCTGATTTACCAGACGTTTGGGATTATAACTTTAATTACTGTAAGTTATCATTTATCTCTCACTATCAAACATAGCCGTAACTTGTACAGCTGTAGAATTTGAACATTTTGATTTTGGTTACGTTTTGTTTTCAAACGTAGTTTTCAAATGCCTTCTATTGACCACCATTGGAGAAGTTACGCATCTGGTCAACTAATCAAGATAAATATAATTAATAGTTACTTAATGTATTCCTATTGACTAAAATATACTATATAGCATACGCAATTGACCGCAAGATCATCATTTCATACGTTTTGGACAAAGTACATCTTGAATGTATACGTTCTTGCAATTGACAGCAAATAAACGTTAGAGAATACCAAAGGGACAATTAAAAATGGATAATCAAGAGAAATTGGCAACATAGGGTACACAAGACGACGACAAACAAAGCAAAAACACAACGCAACATGTGTTGGACACCACTATGAACACACACAAACACAAATAAGGTAATTAAAACATGAACTCTCATACAGACAACTGGAGGTATAGACAACCCGAACATAGTTTTAATGCAATCGTCGTAATACGTCTTCTGTCCAGATACTCTGGACTTAATATGTTTTAGCAACAATATCTTGACTTAACTTAAATGCTAGGTATATTTATAGTTATAATGATTTTTACACTCACTTATATTCCATATTCATGGTATTTATAATAAAAACGTAGATATCAAATTTAGTGCACACGATGCGTTTCTGGAATAACCTTCATCAGGTACATTCAGAATAACCATCATCAGGTACACTCAGAATAACCATCATCAGGTACACTCAGAATAACCTTCATCAGGTACATTCAGAATAACCATCATCAGGTACACTCAGAATAACCATCATCAGGTACATTCAGAATAACCATCATCAGGTACACTCAGAATAACCATCATCAGGTACTCAGAATAACCATCATCAGGTACACTCAGAATAACCATCATCAGGTACATTCAGAATAACCATCATCAGGTACACTCAGAATAACCATCATCAGGTACACTCAGAATAACCTTCATCAGGTATGCTCAAAGCCAAATAATTTAAAAAATCTTCTTGAGCGAGAAACCGAAGGGTCTAAACAGGATAGTCAACATCGGCTACGGTTACCTATGCTTACTAAGCTATACTTACATACTGCTGCATAGACCATATTACTTCAGAATTCTTTGTTGGTGAATATGTACTCGACACATAAGTTTCTTCATCTTTTGAAAATAATTTGTAGACTTTTCCTGTATCTGTAAATAAATAAAAGCATTGCTGTCTTAATGATTGATTTATCATAAAGTTTAAGTTTAAGTGGATGGCCAAAGAAACGATAATACAGCCAATAGATTGATCATCTTATGATAACTATATGTCACCCTCTATGGTGAAATGGAGTTAGGGTTATGGTGTTTAACACCACTTTCAACAACATTTCAACTATATCGTGGCGGTCAGTTTTATAGGTGGAGGAAACCACCGACCTGTTGCAAGTCAATGACAAACTTCATCACATAGAGTCCACCTCGTTTGAGCAAGATTCGAACTCACATCTATGGTGAAATGTTAGCGTGTTCACCTCCGAAATGACATATCTGAACTGTTGTTTCTCTTAGCTATCACTATTACAGTCAGTTCGCGTTGGTCTTGTATAAAGCAGGCTTTGTCGTTATCACATCAAAATATCTAAATTGCACGCCATGATATAGCTGATAAATGGTTCATTTGAAATTAACATTTTCAATACAAATAAATTAACAGCTTCTAGTTAACATTAACATAACCTTTGAACAATGTATATGCTTAATAATAATAAAGACACTGGCTAGATGAACTATTTTGGTACATTATTCTGTAGTAATTCATTGCTTAATTACTATCTTGGCAACATTCCAGCAGCCCCTGCATATGGAGTATATATCTCTCAGTTGATTAGATATTCTAGACTAGTGGTTCAGATCGGTATTTCTTTGAAAGAGGGTTGGTGCTAACAAGGAAGTTACTGAATCAAGGGTTACTATTGGTTAAGTTGAAGTCATCACTTTGAAAGTTTAATGGTCGCCACCATGACCTGGTTGACCGCTACGGAATATCTGTGTCAGATATGACCACGGGATACTTGTACTCACTTACTGGTCTTCATTCATGACATATCCCCAGTTTTGTAACAAGAGTAACACGACGGGTGTTCCTAGTTGAGCAAGAACTGCTGACCATTCCAGAGTACATGAGTTCAATCCCAGTGTTTAGTGGGGTTCGTGCTACTCAATCTTTTGCTTTCTGTGTAGTTTTTTGTAGGTCGTTGTTTGTCCTTTTTCTTTTGGCCATTGTGTTATCTGTTCTTCAAATTACGGATTCTGATTACCCTGTTGGTATGATCTTCATACTCTTTTTATCAAGTTCATTATAAGTTGTATTTGAAAAGTCAAATGGCTGATTTTTTTCACAATAAGACAAGAATATTTTAACATATAAAATGTCTTACAAAATGTAAATATCATTTCTAATGTAAATTTTTTGCTAATTACATTTATGTTTTCATTTACTGTTTGCACCAAACAGATTGGTGAATCAAAACGGAGAGGCTTAAAGTCAATTAGTGAAATATGTTAACATACTTGAAGCTGCATAGAATACAAGGTCTGACATATCGTCATGTAATGTGAGAATTTGTAGTTCTTCATTATTTAAGACGAATATCGGTTTATCATACAATGGTTGAACCGATTCATGCATTAATGGATGTTCACCAATAAAAGTGAGAACATCATCTGGAGTAGACATGGAGTCATTTGTGCACTGAAAACAGAACAACATTTAGTTAAGTTATAACCGAAACAGCCGAAAGACTTGTCTACTTTTACAGAATTTAAATACGCAATAATATTAAATTTATTATTTATGTTTCTTTATCTTACTTCCGGTTTTGTCCCATTTGTGTTTTTGTCCAACACTTGACTCTGTTGTTTTTGTATTTTTATTGTGCTGAAGTGTCGTGATTTGGTCTTGCAACTGAATTATTCATTGATTTCTTTAAAATGTAAGCCCAACCCCAAAAGTAATAGTCCCAATTTCAAATTTTCGACATATTAAGTCCCCCCCCCCCCCCCCATATTTGTCTGTTGCATATATTGCCTATGACACAACGTTTAGCAGCATGGTTTTCAATTTCGCAAATCTGCTATGTAAAACAAATATAGACGTATTTTGCTTTCATTGTCACTTATTGTTCTATTATAATTCCTGATTTAGTATCCTTCTTCCCAAAATGTTTTCATTATTTGGCTTTTAAAATGTGTGGTCTTTCAATAATTTTTCCTATTCATTCCTGAAACGTGTCGTGCGAACTAAACGAGATTTCAAAGTGTTTATTAGTATTGTGTCTGGTAATCATCTCTTGTTGCTATCAGTTGCGAGGTGTACTTGATACAACATTATGTGATAAAGTTTGTCAGTGACTTGCGGCAGGTCGATGGTTTTCTCTGGGTATCCCGGCTTCCACCACAAATAAAACTGACTGCCACGATATGGCTGAAATATTGTTGAAAGTGGCGTTAAACACATTAATCTTATCTAATAACCATAAACAACAAAAAACTTCATAACCACTCAACTAGAATGGCGGCTAAAATGTTGTATTTGTAACAGAACCACGTGGTATGATTTGTTATAGGTTTGGTTTAATCTAGTCATTTGAAGGATGTTAAATTCTATTTGTTTCTGATAATATAATAAAGTTGTTGTTTACTTGATGAAGAGTTTGAAGATACCAAAGGGGTAAGCAGAATCCATAAATCGTAGAAAGACAGACAACACAATGGCTACAAAAGGACAAACAACAATTTACAAAGCACTACACAGAAAACTGAAGATCTAGCAACATGAACCCCACTAAAAACCAGGTGTGAACTCAGGTGCTCCAGAAGGGTAAGCAGTTCCTGCTCCACCAGTCATGAAATAGATTTATCATCTGTCGTTAATAATACATTTTTATGTATGTGTAATTGACGGCAGTATCTAGTATCATTATTCTTTCTTTTCATTTCTGTTTAATGCAGTTGAGATTACAACCACTGCTACGTCAACAAATGTTCCAGAGATACAAAAGTACAAAAATCAAATTGGAATATAATAAATGTTTTGATAGGGATTTCGCCTGGAGTATGATTTTTGTACATCTTTCCACTGAATCTATGTATACTCTTTAAACACCAATCAATCAATCAATAATGGTTTAAGAAATATAACTCTTACCTGTCCTGGTCGCGGTGTTGGAACACTTGTGGCCTGTGTCCAAATAGACGTCGAACTCTCCTGAGTTTTAAAAGGACCATTGAATACTCTATCTATTTCAGATAGTTTAAATGCACATATTGCTGAAGCCGGTATGCCAGTTCTAAAAATATGTCAATAGTGCAAATTGAATATTTTATATTGCAACACGATAAACAGCTAATTAACTGCAGCACTAGGCAGAACTATTTCATCACATAAACTATAGTTAATTATAATTAACTTTCAATTGTAATAATGTTATCAATTGCAACAACAAAATTATATTGACATTGAATAAACAAATAATGTGTTGTATTTTTTTGTTTTTCATTTTTTTAGTCGATTAACTTAATTTTTTCCATGATTAAAATTATGGTAAAGGTATTTGAATTACAAACGAAATATTAGAATACATATGAAGTTGCTATAGCATATAGCATGAAGTCTGTAGATTGCGATTTAATTAGAAATGTGTTATAAATCTTCACCAGAATTTTGTAATATACTGTTTAGAAAAAAAGAAACCCATAACCCACTTTTATTTTTCAAAATGCAAATTCTGCGATTTACCAGGTAAAATTAAATGGGCAATTTAATCATTGATTCTTTGAAGGTAAGTTTTAAATTTTAAATGCCTGTTCATTAGATTTGGCTCTCTTCCACATGTGCACATCGCCTCTGAAAAATGAATATCCCATGTATCGCACCGAAAATTTGGTAACGTTTTTCACGGGGATTTCGTGGTTAATTCAACTGTTAAACAAAAGCGCATAAAAGGACCAAGTTTGAAGTTTTACTTTCATTACCAAGTTCATATGCTGCCATGCCAAGGTTAGACCCTGCCACTCACAATATCACTATCGGTCGTCTCCAAGCCGGAGAGTCCCGAAATGAGGTAGCACGAACTTTCAATGTTAACCAGAGCACCATTTCCAGGCTATGGAACAGATTCTAACAAACTGGTTCAACGAATGACCGCCAACGGAGTGGGAGACCTCACATAACTACTCCGGGGCAAGATTGGTACATCCGGGTCTTTCATCTACGGAATCGAACCGTTGCCGCATCAACCATTGCAGCCGGAATACCTGGATTGTGAAGATTCAGCTCACAAACAGTCCGCAACCGGCTTCGACAGCATGGCATTAGACCCAGAAGGCCGTATTTCGGAGCGGTATTGATGCCGTTACACAGACGTGAAAGAGTTCGTTGATGCAACAGATTAAGAGGCTGGACATTCCGAAACTGGCGAAGAATTTGGTTCACCGACGAGTCTCGTTTTCTGCTGCAGAAGCGTGATGGCAGAATACGTGTATATAGGCGCCGGAATGAACGTTTCTCTTCCTCCTGTGTTCAAGAAGTGGATAGCTTCAATGGAGGTAGTGTCATGATGTGAGCGGCTATCTCAAATGACCACAAAACAGACCTAGTGCATGTCCCGGACAATTTAACGGCTGTAAGGTACAGAGACGAAATTCTCCAACCTCACCTCATGCACGTAATTGACCGACAGAGGGAGTTATTCCAACAGGACAACGCTAGGCCACACACAGCGCGTGTAGCAATGGACTACCTTGAGCAGAACAATATCAATGTGCTTCCATGACCTTCGAAACCGCCCAACTTGAATCCCATTGAACACCTATGGGATCAGTTGGATACACGTGTGCGCCAGCGACAACCTCCACCTCAGACCCTCAATCAACTCCACCAAATGTTGCAACAGGAATGGCGAACAATTTTTTTTGCTTATCCTCTGAAGTATGGACTATTAATTTTTTCAATAATAAACATTCTGAGTCGATATCTAAAAGTGTAACTGAAAAATTTTGATTTCAAATACATGTATTAAAATACCTAAAATCCCCTTATGCGTTTCTTTTTTTGCAGAGTGTAGAATATAAAGTAAACTCCCAAAGGAGTAAAACCATGAAATACCTAATATTCAAGAAGTCGTAAAAGAATAAAATAATATTCAGGATCTCCTAAATGTTCAGCTATAACATGGTGAGAACAGGATATTTTTCAATGAGATGATGATGAGGTCCGCTTTGTACTAGACCAACACGCCTAGTTGGATTTTTATAGTGCCCCGCGGATAGACATGTCGCCTCGCTCGGACACCTTATCCTGATTCCGAGCCAACCAGTCTTTACTCTTTCACCTTTATGCTGTATGCTTAGCAGAGAAACACCAAATACCAATTTTATAATTTGAGCCAAGAAACTATATTTTCTAATTTAAACTCACCCGCTTGTAAACAGTCCATAGAAAATATTATCTTTAGTAACAACGTCCTCTGTAAAATACCATGTGTTCAACATTAATATGTACTCCAGATGTTCTAGTAGTTAAGTTTTCAAAATATTTTGTTAAAAGAGCATGTTTTGGGTGAAGTTGGCAGGCATATTATCTATTGTTGAGGGAGGGAAATGACAATTTTGTTTAGAAAATGATATTCATTGTGCACACGTTCCATTAAAATATAACTTCTAAACAGTTACCAATGATATTTGATATGATACTGAAATATTGCCTAGTTTTTGGACTGCGTGATACAACCCCCCCCCCCCCCCCCCCCCCCCCCCCTATGCATGGAACTTTAATCAGCATTTTCCATCGTATCTTGAGATGTCATGCTTCTTGCAAATGATAACACAACTCAGCCCAGCTCCTAATAAGCAACCAATTGGTCAGAGTGGCAGTAAAATTGTGTTATATGTTAACCTTAATGACTCATTACAATATATTTTCATATCTTTATTCTTCCTATATACACTCATTTACATAACTTGTCCATATAACTGCATCTAACTGTAACAGTATTCACATACAAATACCGGTAAGGGGCCAGTGGGCCGTCGTGGTCATATGGTAGTTGGATTTACAACTACTCATGTAAACAGTGATTATTACCACTAAGGTTGTGTCTTTGAATCCCGCTCATGTCGAGGTGTACTCGATACAACCTTATGTGATAAAGTTTGTCAGTGACTTGCGGCGGGTCTGTGGTTTTCTCCTTCTACTCTGGTGTCCTCCACTAATAAAACTGACCACCATGAAATAACTGAAATATTGTTTAAAGTGGCGTTAAACACCATAATCCTAACCCTAACCCACATACAAGTAATAAAATATACATATAGATTAGATACATACGAATCACGTCAAAATAAATAGGAAATTCCCCAGGAATAGAACAATCCAGTCTTGCTTTCTGATACCCAGTCCATGTATTTCTTAGTTTTCTAACTCCACCAATGTCTCTCTGTAATATGCATACTATTATTGTTATTATTATCATTCATTTATCTTGCACATAAATTTTAAATTGATCAACAATGACATTTTAAGAGAATACCTTTTGCTAGAAAAAAACCAGTTATGAAGTATCTCCCTCGGTATTTTATAATATACTTTGTGTTTCAAACTTACTGTGAAGCAAATAATATAGCACTCACAACCAGTATTTTCATTCTCATTGCACAGTGATTTCCCATTGCCCAGTAATGTCACCCCATAACCTAATGTACTCCCTCCACACAAACACCCACAATGAATACTAATGCCTAAATGTTGCTTATTTTTTTTATTTTTTTTTGTGTTGTCCTATTATGTGTCTTTATGTTCTGAGTTATGCACTGTGATGTCCGTTACGATTTCCGTATAAAAACGATGTTCAGATGTCTTTGCCTCCAATCATTTGTAGGAGGGTTCATGTCTTATTTACATTATTTGTGTTTGTTTGCGTATAGTGGTGTCCAACACATATTGTGTTGTGTTTTTGTTTTGTTTGTCTTCGTCTTACCCAATGTTGCCAGTTTCTCTGGATTGTCCATTTTTGATTGCCCTTCGGTGTTCTCTTATGTTTATTGTAGGTGAACAATAAATTGACAATTGTTTACCTTGCAGACTTTTGCCACTCTTGAGTATAATTTGTGATCGGGTTCTACTTCAATGGCCGTTTCTCGAAAAAAGAACAGAACTCTATCTACTACATCAAATGACCCGACAAACTGAGGAGCTACAAAAGATATAAATAAAATAGTCTATAAATATACCCTAACATATAACGTACACAATGTATACAAATGAAAACAACTCGAATTATCTGATATAAAAAAACCGCATTGGTGGCGTAATGGTTAGCGTTGTCGGCTGGAGTGAGGTAGATCTTGGGTTCAAGCCCTGATCAGGTCAAACTAAAGACTATAAATTTGGTATTTATTCCTTCTCCGCTAATCATGCAGCATTAAGGAGAGTTGTGTAGAGATCATATTAGCCTTTGTAGTGGCTACAATGGGCCAAATCATTTTCTAAAACTGCAAAAGAAGTTTTTTTAATATGCAGGGAATAGGGCACTCTCCAAGTAAGTTATAATTACCCACTAATGGCACTATATGGGCCATATTGTCTGCCACCCCACCCACTCACCAAAAAGGGCACCTCCTATCCATCCCTGGGGATGTGTTGGGAATCTCTGAGTCTAAAGCCGTGTGTACCACCATTAATATCCAACAGTTATGTACTATTAATCATTTGTAAGGCTATTATTCACTTCTACTAAGACGAAAAGATAAGGTTAAAAGGACAAAGTATCACTCTTCACTCTGCAGCATTTGATCATGAAAACTATTGCAGCAGTTACAAATTACAAATTACAAAAGGGGTACCCCCTACGGCATTAGCTGACCAAAAATGTCTAAGTTCCACAAACACACATGTGCATTTGTTTAATAAAGTTGTCAAATCTGACAATAATAGTAGTCGATGGTGTATATACATCAATCCCTTTTTTTTCTATTGTGGCACTCAAAACATATGTTCTTCATAGAGTTATTTGTTTGATAGGGATGGTGTTCTAGTCATGAAGATAACTTTAACATGATACTAAGCACCAATCAATCAGTCAATCAATGTTAGCGATAAATTGTAAACAAAGATATATATTAACATTTATCATTAAGAATCTGCAGTAAATTTAAAATAGGGGCCATCATGGTCCTGATCGTATGGTAGTTGGATATACCAATGCAACAGTGTCTATCATCACTGATGTTGTGAGTTCGAATCTCGATCAGGGCGAGGTGTACAGCATTATGTGATAAAGTTCGTCAGTGACTTGCGACAGGGTTCTCCGGTTTCCTCCACCAATAAAACTGACCATCACGATATTACTGAAATATTGTTGAAAGTGGCGTTAAGGACCATCAAACAAACAAAACAACAAACATATATTTAAAATAAAAAGAGCTTTGTTCATTAAAGTTTTGTTACCTTTCAACCACTTAGTGCTGACAATACTTGTCATATAACCCTCAACAGTTCCATTGGTTTCATATATCGGTCTGGATATTTTAGGATCTGTAGTCGTGTCGGCATAGTACATCAATGTTTGATTATCAGGATTGTTTGATGCTAGGTGAAAAATAGTAAAGTAGTTATTATATGTAATGTCATTCTATTACTTTCTTGAAGTTGGAAGATACTAGTACTAAAGGGGTAATTAAAAGAAGGAAATCGAAAAAGGACAGAAAATGGCCAAAAGAAAAAAGATGAACAATTATCTACAAAACACTACAAAGAAAACATGAGGAACATGAACTACACTAAAACAAGGTGTTGAATTCAGGTGTCTTGGAAGGAAAGCATCATCTATTTGCTCTGATTTTGATACTCTACCTTCATCATCTTGTATCAATATATTGTCGACCACCTATCAAGAAGAGTTTGAAGATACCAAAAGGTAATCAGAATCCCTAAATCGAAGAACAGACAACACAATGGCCAAAAAAAAAAACTACAAAACAACGATCTACAAAACATACACATAAAACTAAAGATCGAGTATGAACTCAAGTGTTTTGGAAGGGTAAGCAGTTCCTGCTCCACTAGTGGCACCCGTCATGTTAATCTAGTTACAAACCTAGTGATAAGTCATGAATGAGGAAAGGACCGGGAAGTGTTTACAACGAGCGGAACATATCATTTGTGACACAGATATTCCATAGCGGTCAACAAAGTCAAATCAGTGCTCATATATATGTAATAATTGCTGTGAATTGGTGTCCATTTATATGGAGCTCTGCCATTTAACGTTTTTTTCTATGTTGTGTACATGTGGTACATTAATAAATTCTTTACAACACATGCTTACATTCCATATCAACTATTTAAAATTTAACTTACACACATAAATAGCAGTAAAATTGTCAAATGGATCCTTAGAAGAAGGAATTTCACCATCCACTATAATGTAAGTATTATCTGTCATATTAAACTCATATCTAGTTGGAGAATTGGCATTTGTTCCAAATAAAATCAGTGTCTGGTCATTCTTCCTTGTAATAAATCTTATGTGGTTCTGGCAATATGGTACCTACAAAAGTTAAGATAAGTTGTAATTGTCTTTGGTTTTATTGCTAACAAACCTTTAAATTATTTGGTTTTCCAATCTTTTGATTTTGAGCGTACCTGATGAAGGTTATTCCAGAAATGCGTCGTGAGCAGTAAATTTGATATCTACGTTTGTATGTAATCATGTTAATATTAAACAAGGAATCTATCTAGAATGCTTGACACAAAAACCAATGTGACGATCATTCTAACATTCTTAAATATTTCGTGTTTATGTACCCGATATAACATTATATGATTAAGTTTGTCAGTAACTTGCGACAGGTCAGTGGTTTTCCCCCGGGTAGTCCGGTTTCCTCCACCAATAAAACTGACGGCCACGATGTAATTGAAATATTGTTGAAAGTGGCGTTAAACACCATAGCCCTAACCCTTCTTAATTCTTTCGAGAAAGATACCTTGTAATTCCCTTTGAAATAAAGGAGGATACATGCGTATAAATTTTGCCGTAACGATTTGCGATTATTGATATGGTAATAAGCAAGTGTGCAACGGTGTAATGAATATCCATTTAAAATGTGCCTGCAAACATGTATAGGCAGACGGATTAATCAGGGCCGCCAAGAGAATGTTTGGGCCCAAGGCAAAAGAAAACTTGGTTCCCCCTCCTCCAATTCTCCAAATAATGATACTCAAGCTAAGTTCACCACGGTGTGTCATAAGCAATGAATCAGTACAACAGGGGGCATATATACATTATATACGTCTTTTTTCTCATTGGTTATGTGGCAAAGTAATATTATCATAGGCGAACAGTGTCTCATTAATTACTTGACCACGACTAGGTAAGCAATACGCAAGTCATCGCCCCAGACATTCACGAATTCTTTGGTTGATGCATATGCAAGACATAATTTTTTCCGGTTGAAATTTTATCCGGTGGAAAGAATTTAATATTAAATTTTATGTTACGGTAAATATTTTATAGTAAAATGCTTTCCATTGCTATAAAAAAAAGTATCCTAGTGTACAATAAACAAGTACATAATATTATTTCAGACGCTGATTATTAAACCATGAGACGCATCTGTAATATTATTTTCGACGATTAATGATAAATCACCTGAACCATCAAATGAGATAATCCGGATAATGTTTTATATTAAGGTATATAATATTATGTCCGACGCTGATATATTAAATCACGAGACGCATCTACAATATTTTTTCCGACGCTCGTTGATAAATCACCCGATCCATCAAATGAACTAACCCGGATAATATTTTATACTAAGGTAAATATATACATACGGAAAATATATTATAGCCAGAACACTGTCAATTTAAATGACAGATTGAGTAATCTTCAAACCCATTATAAAATCAATAGAGTCATGTAAGTTTAAATATATTAAAAATTTGATTCATTGGTAACAGTCGATATTGAATAATGGAAGAAGACGAGTACAATGATATTGTTACATATATACATATTTTTTCCGGTTGAAAAGTTATAATGAGCAATGCTATCCAGGGATATATTTTGATATTAAATTTCTTCCACCTATCTGGAAAATATATATTAGCATTGGAAGAAATTTAATATTGAAATATTGTCCATGGATAATATTTTTTATCGGTAATTTGTTACAGTTTCCTTTGATCTTTACTACCCGATAAATTTAGTAACAACGTTCAGTTGACCACCGACTCATGATACTATACAATTAATGACTTTGGATGAGGTTAATACCACGATTTATTTATCAACCCCAGAGAACTGATTATCACCGAGGCCATCGTGGTATTAACTGAAATGTATGAGTCGGTGGTCAACTGAATGTTGTTACTAAATTTCCGGTCGCCTTTTAGAAAAATCCATATTACCCTCATGTATTACGGCACACATTATTACCCTCCCTCCCCTCCCATGTAATACGGATCAGGTTATTACACCCCTGGGAAATATGACTTATTGCATTTCGAATTTATCACATATGTAAAAATTAAACATATCTTGAGTAAGTATATGATAATTAAGAAATAATTCATGGCAGGCATAGAATTGTGCAAATTTACACATGGGCTGGGCCTTTATATTCGAATTTTACCCCGAGCGATAGCGAGGAGTAAAATCTAAGAATATAAAGGCCCAACCCATGTGTAAATTTGCACAACTCTATGCCTGCCATGAATTATTTCGATTCTAATAGGACAAATACGGTGATTTTTAACCATTCGTGAACTGTATACACACGGCATTTGGTGGATGTTCATTTACCTCCTTCGGAAATTTTGAATTGATTTTGAATTATTTGTATTTGAACGAGATATTTTAAAACAAAGATATGGATGTTAACACGAAAAACATATTTATTGTGTATTTTCCAACATAGATTCGATTGAACAATTCCTGCGTAAAAATATTTAAAAAAAAAATCGGAGTTCATTCGTTCATCATTTCGTGCGCTAACAAGATGGCGGAGCGGAGTTGTCAAACATAATATCGAACACTTGAACAGTTGTTAATA
The DNA here is from genome assembly GCA_963383655.1 of Bathymodiolus septemdierum. NCBI lineage: Eukaryota > Metazoa > Mollusca > Bivalvia > Mytilida > Modiolidae > Bathymodiolus > Bathymodiolus septemdierum. Next base: position 63,627,025 of record OY726520.1, read on the forward strand.
ATCGACAATCATTGTTAGATATGAAATAAAAAAAAATAAATGCCAATAGAAAAAAAAGCTTGTATTGTTGACATAGAAAAAAATTCCGGAATAAACACTTAAGACAACCATCTATCGACTTTGACTTTTGTAATATATCGTCATCCTGTGACGTTGTTTACAAGGAACGCTGATTGACACAAGCTGGTTACTGATTTATTTAACGATTGTGTGAGCATTTTACTTGTTTGAGTAGCAAAATTCAAACTGCCATCAAATTGGAAAATATCAGTAACTTAATTACATCACCGTCCAGTTATCAATGTATACGTAGGAAAACCTGAAGGTTAGTGCATTTTCCGGTTATTCATGGCCGACACATATCAATGGAATGTATGTGTGCGTACTGGGGATCCCCAAATGTAAATTTTCAAAACAAATGATAAAAAAATACTTAGTTACAGAATATTTATTTATAACTGAGGGAAAATTTTTATTTTAAGGACTTTAAAAATACGTTATATGCCAGTGTTTTGTTTGTTTACACTCGGTCGTCACGGTAATTTCACAGCGGGAGTCACATCGGAACAGCCAGATTTGTTGTGTACTGCACTTGCGCTAAATATAGAGTTGTTGAGTATTATCGTGTGTGCCGTATTAAAGACGTCATATTAGAATTATAGATTATTATATGGCATTTTTCATATCACATGTCATATCAACCCGAGACGCCCATATGGCATATTAACCCAAGGGCCGAAGGCCCGAGGGCTAATATGGGTCGAGGGTTGATATGGCATGTGATATGAAAAATGCCATATCATACCCTATTTATCATACTTTATTGCGTCTTTCTTCATATTTGTGAGAGCTGATCGTTTTCAGAAGCCATGTAGCTTGATTTGGGAAATGATGCAATAATATCATATTATATCTACGTTTTTATTATATTTATTTAGAGACATAATCCTTATACAGTTACACTTTTCATACAACAACACCATATCTTCAATCAAAAGTGTCATTATTTGTTGTATAACGAACTTTTTCCATGTTTTCTTCGTAATCCATTTTGACAGTAACGGACGACGGAAGTAAGCAACGATACATTAATAACGAAAACTGATCGGACCGGAAAACGTGAATTTTGGAAGAAAACATTTTTTTTCTCTCCAAATTTACATAAAATTTCAAAACTTTCAAAAATTTCATATAGAGATTTCAAAATTTTCATAAGATTTCAAAAAAATTCAAAAAATTTCAAAAAAATTCAAAAATTCAAAAATGTCATAAAATTACAAAATTATAATGTTTTTTTCAAAAAAAATTCAAAAAATCCATATTAGGAAATTATCTATGTATAAACTCCGGCAGATCACTCACAAACTGAAGGACTTTATGTAAAGTTTGTGAGTGAGCTGCCGGGGTTTATACATACATAATTTCCTAAAAACACAGTGTTTAATCCATATAATTCTTATTCTTGGACATCGTGTTTGTTTTCGACGCTAAATACTATTAAAGAAATACCCAAGGAGAGCCTCAAACAATGGACATCTACAAGCAATGATACTAAGGGGTTCAGCTGGAAGGATCTGCCATCTTGAAAATGTGAAATCCTACAAGTCATATTTACAACAATACACAAAAATAATTAAAATGCTTAAATTGAAAACTTATTTTAGTTAAAGTGTATCAAAATTGAAGCGTACACGAAGCCAAATAACGTCTATTATTAATTAACCTTGATTTATTAGCCTTAATATTGTCAAATCTGTCAATACAATATAAAAACTTTCATTGGGCCAATACGACAAAAACCAGTCCTTACGGATAGCTTCCGTATTGGCCCGATTTCGGTTCGTCCAATAACAACTAGATCGGAATCCGCTAGACGTTTCGACAATCGCACGGAAAAGTCCCGAGAGTTGAAAATGGAGAGACGCAGACCAAACAGAGAGTTGAAAAACTCTGAAGATGTGCAGGATGCATTTATTGAAGATTATTTTAAATACGACGATCTGTCAAGAATGGAAGCAGATGATATATTAATGAATATATCTGAAATTGAAAGCCCAAATTACGAGTACGTTGAACTTGATCTGCTGAACTTACCCAGAGATTTGTCAACAAACATGAACGAGGATTCCGACAATCAGAAAGAAAATGTCGTACCAAACAAAAGGTTTCGTATGGTAACAGATGATGAAACTGGTGTTTTTCTTAGAGGAAAATTTGAATAAAAACACTAAGACAAAGACAACAAGTGACATAAAAGTGATCACAGACTTGTTCGTGAACTTCTATTGGTGAGGAAAGAGCACCGGGACAGATACCCCCCAAAGATCTTGACAGTATTATGGCTAGATTCTTCCTGGGTGTACTCAAAAAGGATGGTACTGAATATGAACCAGATTCTCTGGGTTCCATGTACAAAAGCCTTGAGAGATACTTGAGAGACATGAAATCTCCAATCAGGTATGTATACTGTCACTGACATTTTTGTCATTCAAAATAGTAAACATTCATCATAAATTTGCCTGGTATTTATAGGATAATTAATTAGGCATTGTGAATATTGAAAATAATATCATGAGTGCCGAACAACACTGTGTGTTTCAGAACTTTATAATTAGGGCCCCGCCAAGTTTTGGCGGACACCTGCCCTATACATAGCCAGAAATGATGGGTACTTTACTCATTTGCATATCTAAGATGGTGACGCCGGGACGTCTGCAATTTTCATATGATCTATATAGACGATATCATTCATAATTGCATGTATGTCATTTTCTGTACTTGAAAATGATACATTGAATCAAGCTGAATTAAATAAAATAAAAATTAATGAAAACAATTAAATATTCGAGGTTCCTGGACTAAATGAAAATCCGAGGCGATGAACCCTTTTTTGGCCTTAAGAGTCTGTGTAAAAATGTCTGAAATACATGAAACTGGTGGCGTGTGACACAAAATTTAACAATGAATGACATTTGGCGACATATTTTCTGAAATTAACTTAGATTCCTCAATAATTGACTAACCTTATATTTCTGGCTTCTAAACTCGGGGTTCCCACATTAAATATAATATGATCATTTTTGCATGATCGCGATATCAAAGACATGTCTAAAATAGTTACAAAACAAAAATATTTGAATTTTGACGTAAGAAAAACTTTGCGGAAATAAACAATAACTTTTAATTTTCGAATCATTGACGGACACATTGAATTTCCGTACTGTAGGCTTTTTTTTTGACAAATCTAATAAACGATCCATCAAGCTTGAAACTGCAGTCACGTGATCAAAATCTAATCTAAGTATGATGAATATTTATGAGGAAAGTACCATCAATTTCTGGATATGAGTAATCACTCTGTCCGTCCACACTTTCTGTCGTACAATAACTCATGATCATATGATCTTTCAACAAAATGTTTACAGATACATTGTAATTCATCAATCAATCAATCATTTTACTTGTGTTATCTTGAAACAGTTTATACTACATTGATAGTACCAGTTGCAACATGTAAAAATGAAAAAGTAATTAACAAATATGAATATAGATAATAATTTTATTTTTTATATTTCATTTTCAGACAACCCAGAAGCTTTAATTAATGCAATCTTTCTAAACAATGGTGCATACTTTGGGTTAAGAGGAAGACAAGACCATGTAAATATGACATGGGGTGATATACAGCTGAAAAGTACTTCTGGAGGACAAAAATGACAATCCATTGGCCCTCTTTTGTGGGGCAACTGTTTCGGGTGGTGTAATTAACATTAATGTATACTCTGGAGATAGAAAGAGCACAATTAACTGTAGTCAGTAACTGTAACGTGGACTCTTAAGTCATTTCTAACAATATTTGACTCTTAATATTTCTAATTCAGATATTCTGCAGGTTGTTTGATTCAGTAATGTTGTTTTATTGATTTTCTTGAATTTGCTTTGAATGAGTTATGCAATGCCTAAAAAACTTGTCATTTGATGGAAATCACATGTTTTCATATTGGCCTATATAGTTAACATCATATTGGACTGGTTAATTAAAAAAGGTAACTAGTTATAGGCCAATATGCGCCTCATGCCAATACAGCAGACCGAGGACCTATAACTAGGCCAATATGAAAAACATCACGTAATAATACTATAATCTTTACGTTTCAAACTGGAAGTCTTCATATGACGTCAATGATGTCATGTTGGTTATGTTCCAAAGTCGTCAATAACATTTCGCGGAATTTTTTCAGTTTACAATCGTATGTGTATTCACCGTAACACCACAAGGGACGTAACCACCACACTTATAGTTGTGTAAAAGTAGTTCCGGCGGGAAAAAACTGATATTTCACATATGAGATATCGGAATTTATTTCACGGATAAATCCCCATAATTCACACCTATCTATATAATAATATACAATTATGGCCCTCGGAAGAGGTGAATATCCAAAATTGTCAACCCCACTAGAGTTTTTTCCCCGAGGGCCGTGAATATCCAAAATTGTCAACCCCACTAGGGTTATTTCTCCGAGGGCTTTAGCCCGAGGCAAATAACCCTAGTGGGTTGACAATTTTGGATATTCACCGATTCAGAAGTCCGTAACTGTTTTATTATACCGAACAAACAGTTGAAATATACTGTTTAATATTTGAATTGTTAAAGTATTATTCCATTAGGGTTATTCACTGGACGTTGTAATTTTCGAGGGTTATTACACCGTTGAATAATAGGGTTATTCAATGGACGTGTGTAATTCTTGAGGTTATTCAACGTTGGCGGCGATTAGAAGCAAAAATATCCAGATTATTTTATGTCATGTGATTATCTTTTAACCAATATAATTGATTCTTTATTATGTGAGGTATAATAATAATTACGAATCGGACTGGTTTAGTCAGGATTATGGTGTAAAACAGGGATGTGTCTTGTTACCAACATTGTTTTCCATTCTCATGAATGATTTTGTTAGTATGTTAGATAAAGCGGGTGTTGGTGTCCAAGTTTCAAACCAGATAATCAATTCGCTGCTCTTTGCCGATGATATAACTTTGATTGCCAACTCAGAGCAAGAGCTTAATACACTATTAGACATTACGTCAAAGTTCGCAGATAAGTGGAACTTAAAATTTAACGACACTAAATCTAAGGTAATGGTAGTCGGCAAACGGATTGACAGAGAAAAAGTATGGAAATTAGGTGATAACTGTATCCACGAAACAAACGAATATAAATATCTGGAAGTATATGTAACAAGAACTCTGAAATCAAACTATCATGTCCAAACGTATATCCAAGATAATATGAATAACAAAACTAATGTCATGTCCCGTATTCTTGCTGAACACGGCAATTTTAATCGCATTGAGTTCGGAGACGCGTTAAGGAATTCAGTTCTCCGACCTTCAATTTCACATTGTTGTGGAGCTTGGCTTACATCTTCTAAAGTAAACGAAGATTTGTTAAGTAGCATACAATTTCGAGCGGCGAAGATCATAATGAAAACAAAGGTGAATATGTCTAAAGCGGCTCTTCTTCTCGAGCTTGGGTGGGAACCTATCAATGATTTTTTGAATAGACAGAGAGCCTCATATTTTTCTTATATAAATAACTTACCAAATAAAAGACTCTGCAAGATAGTTTTTGATGAGATGCACGCTTTTTCCGCTCATGCTTGGGACTACTTACCTGCTTTGAAAACCGTATTTGAATCAGTAGGACTTGACTATTTGTATCATGTAAACGACTTTAACAAAGAAAGGTTTAATGCTTTTATGGGTCAGTTCTCCTCCACAAAACTAAGAAAAGAAATCATGAGTAAAAGTTCTCTTCTTGAATATATTACATTCTATAGACACAAAGGGAAGCAACCCTATCTCGAAGATATGAGAGATTTTGAGGGATCTAGACTTAAACTTCTTTGTCGAACCAATTCGTTGTGCTTAAATAATTTGTTAAACAAAATGAGTTTAAACAACAGTAACAAATGCTCTCTATGTGACTGTAATGTAGTAGAAGATTTATGTCATTTCCTCTTGTTATGTCCTGCATTAGAAAAAGTAAGAAGGCCTCTTTTAAATGATATCTCGTTTAACACTGTGGAACTCGATTTTGTGGACCTACTTAATTATATAAAAATTAAACTGTTGATTGGAGATTGTGGTTTTTATATAAATGAAATTGAAGGCATGTATTTAGATGTAATTGGAAGAAATCTTTTAAAGAAGTTATACCATGAAAGAAATATAATTTTAGCACAATCAAATGTTTTATGACTTAACTCGTTGTTTCTTTTTTCTATTATTTTTATAGATATCACTTGTTTTATTCATCATGTATGTTTGTATTCATCATGTATGTTTGTATTCAACTATTGTCTGTATTTTACTTTGAGACATGTGTTATACATTATGTAGATTTTTGTAGTTTTATGTATATGATGACTTTTTATGTATTGCCAATTTAATAGTATACTTATATTGAAATACTAATTTCATACTATGAACATTTTATTCTACATATTTTCGCTTTTATACTATGTGTCATTTGTAAATATAACTTTGTATCTACTGGACGCAGCCACTATTACCCCGGTAGTGGTTGCCCCCGTTGTAAAGGGGTAGATTTCCAAATAATTTATATATATATATATATATATATATATATATATATATATATATATATATATATATATATATATATATATATACGTCTAAAATAATTTGTAAAACTACACCAAGTGCACAAAACAAAGTGATAAAGAATTAAACACTTCGTTGAATGACAAAATTTTCGTCCCACCGAGGGACTTTATCAATGCCTAATTAAATAAAATCTCGAAACAATAAAGCGACTTTCAAATTTCAAAAAAAGTTTTTGACGGTCCATGTACGGCACAAAAGAACCAGAAGATGCACATATGAAACTACATGCATAAAAGAATGGAAATCCTACATATAAATTAATAAAAGTACAATAACAATAATATAAATATACAATAGGGCTACACATTTAAATAAATGTTAAATTAGAAATAAAAATAAATATAAAAATGAGACATTATTGGTAAATGTATCAAATAGCACTGTCAAAATATTGTTGAAAACGGTATAATACCCAAACACATTAAAAAAAAACGGCCCGCCACAGTGTGGAATATATACTTTGGGCCAATAGAGCAAACTGTATGTCCTAATACGACTGGAGGAGACCAACACGAATAGGAGTCAAGAGAGGATATTACTTTTTCTCATTGATTCCATTCGGTGATAAGGTCTTAAGTTTTCTAATCCAGAAGCTTTCCCTTTCCTGTCTGCTTTTATCATCCCACTTGAGGTTATGGTCAATTATGGTGACCTTCAGTTTGCCGAAAGAATCATGGTGGCCCGTCGATCTGAGATGTCTGCTGAGTGGAAGGTCAGGTTTGCAATTTGCATCGCTTCTGTTGCCATTAGGGCGTTTACTAAGTTGTTGCTTAGTTTCTCCGATGTATTGAAGACCACAAATTGCACATTCCAGGAGGTAGATAATATTTTCTGTCTTGCAGTTGGCATTGCAGTATATGATGATTTTTTCTCCTGTATGTGCTGCTGCTGAATGGTTGTGTGCATTGGATGTTTTTGCACGTCATACATCGTCTCGAATCACATTTTTGACACTGACCATTGTAGGCAGATCGAGGGGAGATGTCAGCTCTCACCAAGATGTCTTTCAAACTTTTGGGTTTCCTGAAGGCCAAGACGGGTGGTTCTTTGAAGATTTTACACAGTTCTGGGTGTTTTTGTATGGTTGTCTAGTGCTCACGAACGATGTTGGATAAATTACTGAGCGCAGGATGGTAAGTGATGACAAATGACACTCTGTTGTTCGCGTTCTTTTCTTTATATTGGATGAGGTCTTTTCTGTCAATACCACTTGCTTTGTTAAAACAATGGTTAATGCTCGCATTGTTGTAACCCCTCTTTTTCAGATGACATTTCAGTTCCCCAAGCCGTTTTATGGTGGTTTGTTCGTTAGAGCAGTTACGTCATTATACACTAACATCCCACATAGTGACGGTATCGAAGCATGTCGAGAGGCCTGGGACCAAAGAGCCGTTAAAGAACCACCAACGGAATGTCTTGTCCAGTTGCTCACATTGGTACTGAAGCATAACAATTTTACATTTAATGGAGAACATTTCTTACAAATCAACGGAACAGCTATGGGAACAAAGATGGCACCTTCATACGCCAACATCTTCATGGGGAAACTTGAAAAACTAATCATACAATCTGCACCTCACAAGCCACTTTCCTGGTTTCGTTTCATAGACGACGTTGACATGAAGTGGACCGAGTCGGAAGAAAACTTCAATCGTTTCTTTGACCATGCCAACAATGTTCACCCCACTATAAAATTCACCCATGAAACATCTAGAAATAACATCTCCTTTCTGGATACTTACACCACCTGTGAAAATGGTATTATGTCAACTGACATATACAACAAACCGACAGATAAACATCAATACCTGTCCCCACAGAGTTGTCATCCTAAACATTGCACCAAAAGTATTCCGTACAGCCAAGCTCTCCGAATCAAACGCATCTGCTCCAACGAACAAACCACCAAAAAACGGCTTGGGGAACTGAAATGTCATCTGAAAAAGAGGGGTTACAACAATGCGAGCATTAACCATTGTTTTAACAAAGCAAGTGGTATTGACAGAAAAGACCTCATCCAATATAAAGAAAAGAACGCGAACAACAGAGTACCATTTGTCATCACTTACCATCCTGCGCTCAGTAATTTATCCAACATCGTTCGCGAGCATTGGACAACCATACAAAAACACCCAGAACTGTGTAAAATCTTCAAAGAATCACCCGTCTTGGCCTTCAGGAAACCCAAAAGTTTGAAAGACATCTTGGCGAGAGCTGACATCTCCCCTCGATCTGCCTACAATGGTCAGTGTCAAAAATGTGATTCGAGACGATGTATGACGTGCAAAAACATCCAATGCACACAAACATTCAGCAGCAGCACATACAGGAGAAAAATTCATCATATACTGCAATGCCAACTGAAAGACAGAAAATATTATCTACCTCCTGGAATGTGCAATTTGTGGTCTTCAATACATCGGAGAAACTAAACAACAACTTAGTAAACGCTTGAATGGCCACAGAAGCGATGCAAATTGCAAACCTGACCTTCCACTCAGCAGACATCTCAGATCGACGGGCCACCATGATTCTTTCGGCAAACTGAAGGTCACCATAATTGACCATAACCCCAAGTGGGATGATAAAAGCAGACAGAAAAGGGAAAGCTTCTGGATTAGAAAACTTAAGACCTTATCACCGAATGGAATCAATGAGAAAAAGTAATATCCTCTCTTGACTCCTATTCGTGTTGGTCTCCTCCAGTCGTATTAGGACATACAGTTTGCTCTATTAGCCCAAAGTATATATTCCACACTGTGGCGGGCCGTTTTTTTTTTAATGAGTTTGGGTATTATACCGTTTTCAACAATATTTTGACAGTGCTATTTGATACATTTACCAATAATGTCTCATTTTTATATTTATTTTTATTTCTAATTTAACATTTATTTAAATGTGTAGCCCTATTGTATATTTATATTATTGTTATTATACTTTTATTAATTTATATGTAGGATTTCCATTCTTTTATGCATGTAGTTTCATATGTGCATCTTCTGGTTCTTTTGTGGCGTACATGGACCGTCAAAAACGTTTTTTTGAAATTTGAAAAGTCGCTTTATTGTTTCGAGATTTTATTTAATTAGACATTGATAAAGTCCCTCGGTGGGACGAAAATTTTGTCATTCAACGAAGTGTTTAATTCTTTATCACTTTGTTTTGTGTACTTGGTGTTGTTTTACAAATTATTTTAGACGTTTATAATTGTTTTACTTGTATAGTATCGTTATACCGTAACGATCCAACACCCCGTGAGATTGATCGTTGACTGGTTTTTCAGACGTTGTATATATATATATATATACAACAAAAAAATCACAAAGCTGTACTAAAATTGTGAAATTACCGATAAAAAAAATTATTAGTATTTTTTTTTCGCAAGACAAGGATTGTCAGGTACATATCAGATGAGCTCGAAACTAATAATGAATATTTATGAACCAAGAATTGAATCATCTTGTGTTATGAAGTGTAGCTGTATAAGGATTTTATCCCCGGTTTGAAAATTATAACAACTTTTTATTGGTTAAAGGCCCGGGTATAGGAAACCCATATTCCAGGATGTTTGTTGCTAGGCTATATTACCGGGTGCAACTAGCCATTTAACCAATCAAATGTTGCTATAATTTTCAAAACGGGGATAATATGACGTTAAAGCTCGCGACGTTCCGCTCCAAAATCAAATTTAGTTAATTTTGGCTATATATTGAATATAATGCTGTTACTTTGATCAACTGTAGGGTTCTTTGGTAGTACCCTACACTGGGTAAAAAATTCCTGAAACTTTCATATTTTTTACCTATTCTTTCCAAAAACAAAGAAAAGGTCACTTTTACGTGGGCTGTCGGGGTCCAAAATGTCTTATTTTTGACTATAACCGGGGATAAATTCGTTATCTACGTTCCTATCCGTAGATATGGATATTGTAATACCCTTCAGTAGCCTGTACACCTGTACTTGGCTACTTCAGGGTGATAAAATCTCCATATCTATGGATAGGAACGTAACTTTAACTTATAATGTCTCTAAATACATATTATAATATGAAATTATTGCATCATATCCCAAATCAAGCTACATGGTTTCTGAAAACGATCAGCTCTCACAAATATGAAGAAAGGCGCATTGAAGTATATGATAAATAGGTTATGATATGACATTTTTCATATCACATGCATTATCAACCATCGACCCATATTAGCCAATATTACTAAAGGTGTGTTTATCTTACCTTTGGTTTATCTGATATAATTATAGAACAATAATCCTCGTCTTGAGGACGAAAATCAAAGGAAGTCTACATGTAAATAAAAAAAATGAAATCATGTAATTATGAACAACATAGTATTTCAATATATTTGGATATAAAATTATGTATTGCCATGGAGATATAATATTGTTTGTCAAAATTAAGAATTATTGACAGGGATAGCATTAAGGGCATATTAAAAATAAAATTCAATGCAACTGTTGACAAAAATAAATTAGATATAAATTTGGATAATCTTAAGTAACTTTTGCAGTTACGATTACAGTGGTGTATCATACATACATCCGGTTTTCTCCACCAATAACATGATATAGCTAAAATATTGTTGAAAGTGGCGTTAAACACCATAACCCCAATTTACACATGCATTTTTATAAGTTGTATCGGTACACTTGATTACACATATTGTATGATATATCATAGCACATAAAACGGGGGGTAAAACATAGAGCAGGGGTAATCTCGAGTGATCCGGACGGGCAAGCAGTTCCTGCTCCACAAGTGCCACCCGTCGATTTACTCTAGTTACAAATCCATAAAATATGAGTGTTAACACATGGGCAATTAGATATTAATAGTAGAAAATTTAATTAGTATTCAATTTGTGTTTTGTTACTCAGAGATTGTATCGTGAGTTTATGTTTTGTTAATTACTCACCGATTTTACCGAGTTTATGTTTTGTTACTCACCGATTGTACATGGAGTTTATGTTTTGTTACTCAGATTGTACCTGGAGTTTATGTTTTGTTACTCACCGATTGTACATGGAGTTTATGTTTTGTTACTCAGATTGTACCGAGTTTATGTCTTGTTATTCAACGATTGTACCTGGAGTTTATGTTTTGTTACTCACCGAATGTACCAGGAGTTTATGTTTTTTTTACTCACAGATTGTACCTGGAGTTTATGCTTTGTTACTCAGATTGTACCGAGTTTATGTTTTGTTACTCACCGATTGTACCTGGAGTTTATATTTTGTTACTCACCGATTGTACCTGGAGTTTATGCATTGTTACTCAGATTGTACCGAGGTTATGTTTTGTTTCTCACCTATTGTACCTGGAGTTTATGTTTTGTTACTCAGATTGTACCGAGTTTATGCTTTCTTACTCAGATTGTACCTGGAGTTTTTGTTTTATTACTAACAGATTGTACCTGGAGTTTTTGCTTTATTGCTAACCGATTGTACCTGGACTTTATGTTTTATTACTCACAGATTGTACCTGGAGTTTATGTTTTGTTACTCACAGATTGTACCTGGAGTTTTTGTTTTATTGCTAACCGATTGTACCTGGAGTTTATGTTTTGTTACTAACCGATTGTACCTGGAGTTTATGTTTTGTTACTCACTGAATGTACCTGAAGTTTATGTTTTGTTACTAACCGATTGTACCTGAGTTTATGTTTTGTTACTAACCGATTGTACCTGGAGTTTATGTTTTGTTACTCACAGATTGTACCTGGAGTTTATGTTTTATTACTCACATATTGTACCTGGAGTTTATGTTTTGTTACTCACCGATTGTACCTGGAGTTTATGTTTTGTTACTCAGATTGTACTGAGTATATGCTTTGTTACTCAGATTGTACCGAGTTTATGTTTTGTTACTCACCGATTGTACCTGGAGTTTATGCTTTATTACTCAGATTATACCGAGTTTATGTTTTGTTGCTCACTGATTGTACCTGGAGTTTATGTTTTGTTACTAACCGATTGTACCTGGAGTTTATGTTTTGTTACTCACAAATTGTACCTGGAGTTTATGTTTTGTTACTCAGATTGTACCTGGAGTTTATGTTTTGTTACTCACAAATTGTACCTGGAGTTTATGTTTTGTTACTCAGATTGTACCTGGAGTTTATGTTTTGTTACTAACCGATTGTACCTGGAGTTTATGTTTTGTTACTAACAGATTGTACCTGGAGTTTATGTTTTGTTACTCAGATTGTACGTGGAGTTTATGTTTTATTACTCACCGATTGTACCTAGAGTTTATGTTTTGTTACTAACAGATTGTACGTGGAGTTTATGTTTTGTTACTCACAGATTGTACCTGGAGTTTATGTTTTGTTACTCACCGATTGTACCTAGAGTTTATATTTTGTTACTAACCGATTGCACCAGGAATTTATGTTTTGTTACTCACCGATTGTACCTGGAGTTTATGCTTTGCTACTAACAGATTGTACCTGGAGTCTATGTTTTGTTACTCACAGATTGTACCTGTAGTTTATGTTTTGTTACTCACCGATTGTACCTGGAGTTTATGTTTTATTACTCACAGATTGTACCTGGAGTTTATGTTTTGTTAATCACCGATTGTATCGGGAGTTTATGTTTTGTTACTAACCGATTGTACCAGGAGTTTATGTTTTGTTATTCACCGATTGTATCGGGAGTTGATGTTTTGTTTCTTACCGATTTTACCAGGAGTTTATGTTTTGTTACTCACCGATTGTATCATGAGTTTATGTTTTGCTACTAACCGATTGTACCTGGAGTTTATGTTTTGTTACTCACAGATTTTATCGGGAGTTTATGCTTTATTACTCACCGATTGTAGCTGGAATTTATGTTTTGTTACTAACCGATTGTACCTGGAGTTTATGTTTTGTTACTAACCAATTGTACCTGGAGTTTATGTTTTGTTACTCACCGATTGTACCGGGAGTTTATGTTTTGTTACTCACCGATTGTACCTGGAGTTTATGTTTTATTACTCATCGATTGTACCGGGAGTATATGTTTTGTTACTCACCGATTGTACCGGGTAATCTGTTGTATCTGATATGTCTATGAAACTGACCCAATTCCTGTAAAATTTAGTCATATTGGAAATGAGTTGTACATCGACATAAGAATGTTTGGCTACTATCATCACATTTGTATGCATAGTAACATCCCCCCCTCAACACACACACGAAACGAAAAAATGCTACACTTCATAAATGCTTATTGAATAACAATATCATTAAATTAAGATATCTGCTGTTATTTGGTTTTTTTTCTTTGGTAATGCACTAACAACTAAGGTTAATCCGAGTAGTAAAAAAGATAAAAAACCTAGATATATAATTTAGTGGGAACCGCACGTTTCTGGAATCAGGGGCGGATTTAGAGGGGGCGTGCGGGGCGTGCGCCCCCCCTAAAATTCGCAAAGCATATGTTATGCAACGTTAATTAAGCAGTTCAACAAACAACTTTTTCATGAATGGTTAACTCGTGACCTGTAGTAAAATATTCCTACACATTGTAAATACACGTTGGGTGTGTTCGTTGATTCATATATGGATTCGCCGACAATTTCTGCTTTCGTTTGTCTATAAATAAGAACGGTCGAATCATATGTTTTCAATGAATGAATCAAACGACGAAAAGAAAAGCTCCATCCGGACGGGCAGTATTAACTAGAACCACCCGAAAGGACAAGCACCGAAAGTACAAACCAATTAGTGAAATGAGGAATGCGTTAAAACTAAACCAATAGATCATTGAAGGGTTAAAATATCGTGATCGATCAGTCATGAGTTGAACAATTCGCATCACGGTTGTTCAAAAAAAGTTTTACTTTAGGTTCTTATAATCTGACAATAACATACTGTTAACAATTATCCGATGAAATTAAGACTCAAAATCAAGTTTTTTTGGTCTGATTAAAATGGTGTGGTTGGTTCAAAATTGTCGTTCAAATAAATGTCTGTAATTCCTAAAATCCTCAGAGCTTCAGGGGGGCTTAGCCCTCCTGGGTCCCCTACCAGGATTCTCCCCTGAACCAGCTGGGGACCTTAAACATCCACCAGACCCCTCGCCTACTCACGCCCCCCCCTAACCACAAATCCTGGATCCGCCCCTGGGAATATCATTCATAGGGTACCCTCAAACAAGGATTTATATAATAGAATCCTACTATATAAATCCTTGCTTCAAAGTCAAAAGAAAATTTTAAAATATTTGACAGCAAGAAAACCAAAGGATATCCAAAATCAGTTAAGGTGACTTATTATGTCTGAGGGAATCAGTTAAGGTGACTTATTATGACTGAGGGAATCCGTTAAGGTGACTTATTATGACTGAGGGAATCAGTTAAGGTGACTTATTATGACTGAGGGAATCAGTTAAGGTCACTTATTATGACTGAGGGAATCAGTTAAGGTCACTTATTATGACTGAGGGAATCAGTTAAGGTCACTTATTATGACTGAGGGAATCAGTTAAGGTCACTTATTATGACTGAGGGAATCAGTTAAAGTCACTTATTATGACTGAGGGAATCAGTTAAGGTCACTTATTATGACTGAGGGGATCAGTTAAGGTCACTTATTATGACTGCGGGAATCAGTTATGGTGACTTATTATGACTGAGGGAATCAGTTAAGGTGACTTATTATGACTGAGGGAATCAGTTAAGGTGACTTATTATGACTGAGGGAATCAGTTAAGGTCACTTATTATGACTGAGGGAATCAGTTAAGGTGACTTATTATGACTGAGGGAATCATTTAAGGTGACTTATTATGACTGAGGGAATCAGTTAAGGTGACTTATTATGACTGAGGGAATCAGTTAAGGTGACTTATTATGACTGAGGGAATCAGTTAAGGTGACTTATTATGACTGAGGGAATCAGTTAAGGTGACTTATTATGACTGAGGGAATCAGTTAAGGTCACTTATTATGACTGAGGGAATCAGTTAAGGTGACTTATTATGACTGAGGGAATCAGTTAAGGTGACTTATTATGACTGAGGGAATCAGTTAAGGTGACTTATTATGACTGAGGGAATCAGTTAAGGTGACTTATTATGACTGAGGGAATCAGTTAAGGTGACTTATTATGACTGAGGGAATCAGTTAAGGTGACTTATTATGACTGAGGGAATCAGTTAAGGTGACTTATTATGACTGAGGGAATCGGTTAAGGTGACTTATTATGACTGAGGGAATCGGTTAAGGTGACTTATTATGACTGAGGGAATCGGTTAAGGTGACTTATTATGACTGAGGGAATCAGTTAAGGTGACTTATTATGACTGAGGGAATCAGTTAAGTTGACTTATTATGACTGAGGGAATCAGTTAAGGTGACTTATTATGACTGAGGGAATCAGTTAAGGTGACTTATTATGACTGAGAGAATCAGTTAAGGTGACTTATTATGACTGAGAGAATCAGTTAAGGTGACTTATTATGACTGAGGGAATCAGTTAAGGTGACTTATTATGACTGAGGGAATCAGTTAAGGTGACTTATTATGACTGAGGGAATCAGTTAAGGTGACTTATTATGACTGAGGGAATCAGTTAAGTTGACTTATTATGACTGAGGGAATCAGTTAAGGTGACTTATTATGACTGAGGGAATCAGTTAAGGTGACTTATTATGACTGAGGGAATCAGTTAAGGTGACTTATTATGACTGAGGGAATCAGTTAAGGTCACTTATTATGACTGAGGGAATCAGCTAAGGTGACTTATTATGACTGAGGGAATCAGTTAAGGTCACTTATTATGACTGAGGGAATCAGTTAAGGTGACTTATTATGACTGAGGAAATCAGTTAAGGTGACTTATTATGTCTGAGGGAATCAGTTAAGGTCACTTATTATGACTGAGGGAATCAGTTAAGGTGACTTATTATGACTGAAGGAATCAGTTAAGGTGACTTATTATGACTGAGAGAATCAGTTAAGGTGACTTATTATGACTGAGGGAATCAGTTAAGGTGACTTATTATGACTGAGGGAATCAGTTAAGGTGACTTATTATGACTGAGGGAATCAGTTAAGGTGACTTATTATGACTGAGGGAATCAGTTAAGGTCACTTATTATGACTGAGAGAATCAGTTAAGGTCACTTATTATGACTGAGGGAATCAGTTAAGGTCACTTATTATGACTGAGGGAATCAGTTAAGGTCACTTATTATGACTGCGGGAATCAGTTAAGGTGACTTATTATGACTGAGGGAATCAGTTAAGGTGACTTATTATGACTGAGGGAATCAGTTAAGGTGACTTATTATGACTGAGGGAATCAGTTAAGGTGACTTATTATGACTGAGGGAATCAGTTAAGGTCACTTATTATGACTGAGGGAATCAGTTAAGGTGACTTATTATGACTGAGGGAATCAGTTAAGGTGACTTATTATGACTGAGGGAATCAGTTAAGGTGACTTATTATGACTGAGGGAATCAGTTAAGGTGACTTATTATGACTGAGGGAATCAGTTAAGGTGACTTATTATGTCTGAGGGAATCAGTTAAGGTGACTTATTATGACTGAGGGAATCAGTTAAGGTGACTTATTATGACTGAGGGAATCAGTTAAGGTGACTTATTATGACTGAGGGAATCAGTTAAGGTCACTTATTATGACTGAGGGAATCAGTTAAGGTGACTTATTATGACTGAGGGAATCAGTTAAGGTGACTTATTATGACTGAGGGAATCAGTTAAGGTGACTTATTATGACTGAGGGAATCAGTTAAGGTCACTTATTATGACTGAGGGAATCAGTTAAGGTGACTTATTATGACTGAGGGAATCAGTTAAGGTGACTTATTATGACTGAGGGAATCAGTTAAGGTGACTTATTATGACTGAGGGAATCAGTTAAGGTGACTTATTATGACTGAGGGAATCAGTTAAGGTGACTTATTATGACTGAGGGAATCAGTTAAGGTGACTTATTATGACTGAGGGAATCAGTTAAGGTGACTTATTATGACTGAGGGAATCGGTTAAGGTGACTTATTATGACTGAGGGAATCGGTTAAGGTGACTTATTATGACTGAGGGAATCGGTTAAGGTGACTTATTATGACTGAGGGAATCAGTTAAGGTGACTTATTATGACTGAGGGAATCAGTTAAGTTGACTTATTATGACTGAGGGAATCAGTTAAGGTGACTTATTATGACTGAGGGAATCAGTTAAGGTGACTTATTATGACTGAGAGAATCAGTTAAGGTGACTTATTATGACTGAGGGAATCAGTTAAGGTGACTTATTATGACTGAGGGAATCAGTTAAGGTGACTTATTATGACTGAGGGAATCAGTTAAGGTGACTTATTATGACTGAGGGAATCAGTTAAGTTGACTTATTATGACTGAGGGAATCAGTTAAGGTGACTTATTATGACTGAGGGAATCAGTTAAGATGACTTATTATGACTGAGGGAATCAGTTAAGGTCACTTATTATGACTGAGGGTATCAGTTAAGGTGACTTATTATGACTGAGGGAATCAGTTAAGGTCACTTATTATGACTGAGGGAATCAGTTAAGGTGACTTATTATGACTGAGGGAATCAGTTAAGGTGACTTATTATGACTGAGGGAATCAGTTAAGGTCACTTATTATGACTGAGGGAATCAGTTAAGGTGACTTATTATGACTGAGGGAATCAGTTAAGGTGACTTATTATGACTGAGGGAATCAGTTAAGGTGACTTATTATGACTGAGGGAATCAGTTAAGGTGACTTATTATGACTGAGGGAATCAGTTAAGGTCACTTATTATGACTGAGGGAATCAGCTAAGGTGACTTATTATGACTGAGGGAATCAGTTAAGGTCACTTATTATGACTGAGGGAATCAGTTAAGGTGACTTATTATGACTGAGGAAATCAGTTAAGGTGACTTATTATGTCTGAGGGAATCAGTTAAGGTCACTTATTATGACTGAGGGAATCAGTTAAGGTGACTTATTATGACTGAAGGAATCAGTTAAGGTGACTTATTATGACTGAGAGAATCAGTTAAGGTGACTTATTATGACTGAGGGAATCAGTTAAGGTGACTTATTATGACTGAGGGAATCAGTTAAGGTGACTTATTATGACTGAGGGAATCAGTTAAGGTGACTTATTATGACTGAGGGAATCAGTTAAGGTCACTTATTATGACTGAGAGAATCAGTTAAGGTCACTTATTATGACTGAGGGAATCAGTTAAGGTCACTTATTATGACTGAGGGAATCAGTTAAGGTCACTTATTATGACTGCGGGAATCAGTTAAGGTGACTTATTATGACTGAGGGAATCAGTTAAGGTGACTTATTATGACTGAGGGAATCAGTTAAGGTGACTTATTATGACTGAGGGAATCAGTTAAGGTGACTTATTATGACTGAGGGAATCAGTTAAGGTCACTTATTATGACTGAGGGAATCAGTTAAGGTGACTTATTATGACTGAGGGAATCAGTTAAGGTGACTTATTATGACTGAGGGAATCAGTTAAGGTGACTTATTATGACTGAGGGAATCAGTTAAGGTGACTTATTATGACTGAGGGAATCAGTTAAGGTGACTTATTATGTCTGAGGGAATCAGTTAAGGTGACTTATTATGACTGAGGGAATCAGTTAAGGTGACTTATTATGACTGAGGGAATCAGTTAAGGTGACTTATTATGACTGAGGGAATCAGTTAAGGTCACTTATTATGACTGAGGGAATCAGTTAAGGTCACTTATTATGACTGAGGGAATCAGTTAAGGTCACTTATTATGACTGAGGGAATCAGTTAAGGTCACTTATTATGACTGAGGGAATCAGTTAAGGTCACTTATTATGACTGAGGGAATCAGTTAAGGTCACTTATTATGACTGAGGGAATCAGTTAAGGTCACTTATTATGACTGCGGGAATCAGTTATGGTGACTTATTATGACTGAGGGAATCAGTTAAGGTGACTTATTATGACTGAGGGAATCAGTTAAGGTGACTTATTATGACTGAGGGAATCAGTTAAGGTGACTTATTATGACTGAGGGAATCAGTTAAGGTCACTTATTATGACTGAGGGAATCAGTTAAGGTGACTTATTATGACTGAGGTAATCAGTTAAGGTCACTTATTATGACTGAGGGAATCAGTTAAGGTGACTTATTATGACTGAGGGAATCAGTTAAGGTGACTTATTATGACTGAGGGAATCAGTTAAGGTGACTTATTATGACTGAGGGAATCAGTTAAGGTGACTTATTATGACTGAGGGAATCAGTTAAGGTGACTTATTATGACTGAGGGAATCAGTTAAGGTCACTTATTATGACTGAGGGAATCAGTTAAGGTGACTTATTATGACTGAGGGAATCAGTTATGGTGACTTATTATGACTGAGGGAATCAGTTAAGGTGACTTATTATGACTGAGGGAATCAGTTAAGGTGACTTATTATGACTGAGGGAATCAGTTAAGGTGACTTATTATGACTGAGGGAATCGGTTAAGGTGACTTATTATGACTGAGGGAATCGGTTAAGGTGACTTATTATGACTGAGGGAATCAGTTAAGGTGACTTATTATGACTGAGGGAATCAGTTAAGTTGACTTATTATGACTGAGGGAATCAGTTAAGGTGACTTATTATGACTGAGGGAATCAGTTAAGGTGACTTATTATGACTGAGAGAATCAGTTAAGGTGACTTATTATGACTGAGGGAATCAGTTAAGTTGACTTATTATGACTGAGGGAATCAGTTAAGGTGACTTATTATGACTGAGGGAATCAGTTAAGATGACTTATTATGACTGAGGGAATCAGTTAAGGTCACTTATTATGACTGAGGGTATCAGTTAAGGTGACTTATTATGACTGAGGGAATCAGTTAAGGTCACTTATTATGACTGAGGGAATCAGTTAAGGTGACTTATTATGACTGAGGGAATCAGTTAAGGTGACTTATTATGACTGAGGGAATCAGTTAAGGTGACTTATTATGACTGAGGGAATCAGTTAAGGTGACTTATTATGACTGAGGGAATCAGTTAAGGTGACTTATTATGACTGAGGGAATCAGTTAAGGTGACTTATTATGACTGAGGGAATCAGTTAAGGTGACTTATTATGACTGAGGGAATCAGTTAAGGTCACTTATTATGACTGAGGGAATCAGCTAAGGTGACTTATTATGACTGAGGGAATCAGTTAAGGTCACTTATTATGACTGAGGGAATCAGTTAAGGTGACTTATTATGACTGAGGAAATCAGTTAAGGTGACTTATTATGTCTGAGGGAATCAGTTAAGGTCACTTATTATGACTGAGGGAATCAGTTAAGGTGACTTATTATGACTGAAGGAATCAGTTAAGGTGACTTATTATGACTGAGAGAATCAGTTAAGGTGACTTATTATGACTGAGGGAATCAGTTAAGGTGACTTATTATGACTGAGGGAATCAGTTAAGGTGACTTATTATGACTGAGGGAATCAGTTAAGGTGACTTATTATGACTGAGGGAATCAGTTAAGGTCACTTATTATGACTGAGAGAATCAGTTAAGGTCACTTATTATGACTGAGGGAATCAGTTAAGGTCACTTATTATGACTGAGGGAATCAGTTAAGGTCACTTATTATGACTGCGGGAATCAGTTAAGGTGACTTATTATGACTGAGGGAATCAGTTAAGGTGACTTATTATGACTGAGGGAATCAGTTAAGGTCACTTATTATGACTGAGGGAATCAGTTAAGGTGACTTATTATGACTGAGGGAATCAGTTAAGGTCACTTATTATGACTGAGGGAATCAGTTAAGGTGACTTATTATGACTGAGGGAATCAGTTAAGGTGACTTATTATGACTGAGGGAATCAGTTAAGGTCACTTATTATGACTGAGGGAATCAGTTAAGGTGACTTATTATGACTGAGGGAATCAGTTAAGGTGACTTATTATGTCTGAGGGAATCAGTTAAGGTGACTTATTATGACTGAGGGAATCAGTTAAGGTGACTTATTATGACTGAGGGAATCAGTTAAGGTGACTTATTATGACTGAGGGAATCAGTTAAGGTCACTTATTATGACTGAGGGAATCAGTTAAGGTCACTTATTATGACTGAGGGAATCAGTTAAGGTCACTTATTATGACTGAGGGAATCAGTTAAGGTCACTTATTATGACTGAGGGAATCAGTTAAGGTCACTTATTATGACTGAGGGAATCAGTTAAGGTCACTTATTATGACTGAGGGAATCAGTTAAGGTCACTTATTATGACTGCGGGAATCAGTTATGGTGACTTATTATGACTGAGGGAATCAGTTAAGGTGACTTATTATGACTGAGGGAATCAGTTAAGGTGACTTATTATGACTGAGGGAATCAGTTAAGGTGACTTATTATGACTGAGGGAATCAGTTAAGGTCACTTATTATGACTGAGGGAATCAGTTAAGGTGACTTATTATGACTGAGGTAATCAGTTAAGGTCACTTATTATGACTGAGGGAATCAGTTAAGGTGACTTATTATGACTGAGGGAATCAGTTAAGGTGACTTATTATGACTGAGGGAATCAGTTAAGGTGACTTATTATGACTGAGGGAATCAGTTAAGGTGACTTATTATGACTGAGGGAATCAGTTAAGGTGACTTATTATGACTGAGGGAATCAGTTAAGGTCACTTATTATGACTGAGGGAATCAGTTAAGGTGACTTATTATGACTGAGGGAATCAGTTATGGTGACTTATTATGACTGAGGGAATCAGTTAAGGTGACTTATTATGACTGAGGGAATCAGTTAAGGTGACTTATTATGACTGAGGGAATCAGTTAAGGTGACTTATTATGACTGAGGGAATCGGTTAAGGTGACTTATTATGACTGAGGGAATCGGTTAAGGTGACTTATTATGACTGAGGGAATCAGTTAAGGTGACTTATTATGACTGAGGGAATCAGTTAAGTTGACTTATTATGACTGAGGGAATCAGTTAAGGTGACTTATTATGACTGAGGGAATCAGTTAAGGTGACTTATTATGACTGAGAGAATCAGTTAAGGTGACTTATTATGACTGAGGGAATCAGTTAAGTTGACTTATTATGACTGAGGGAATCAGTTAAGGTGACTTATTATGACTGAGGGAATCAGTTAAGGTGACTTATTATGACTGAGGGAATCAGTTAAGTTGACTTATTATGACTGAGGGAATCAGTTAAGGTGACTTATTATGACTGAGGGAATCAGTTAAGGTGACTTATTATGACTGAGGGAATCAGTTAAGGTCACTTATTATGACTGAGGGTATCAGTTAAGGTGACTTATTATGACTGAGGGAATCAGTTAAGGTCACTTATTATGACTGAGGGAATCAGTTAAGGTGACTTATTATGACTGAGGGAATCAGTTAAGGTGACTTATTATGTCTGAGGGAATCAGTTAAGGTCCCTTATTATGACTGAGGGAATCAGTTAAGGTGACTTATTATGACTGAAGGAATCAGTTAAGGTGACTTATTATGACTGAGGGAATCAGTTAAGGTGACTTATTATGACTGAGGGAATCAGTTAAGGTCACTTATTATGACTGAGGGAATCAGTTAAGGTGACTTATTATGACTGAGGGAATCAGTTAAGGTGACTTATTATGACTGAGGGAATCAGTTAAGGTCACTTATTATGACTGAGGGAATCAGTTAAGGTCACTTATTATGACTGAGGGAATCAGTTAAGGTCACTTATTATGACTGAGGGAATCAGTTAAGGTCACTTATTATGACTGCGGGAATCAGTTAAGGTGACTTATTATGACTGAGGGAATCAGTTAAGGTGACTTATTATGACTGAGGGAATCAGTTAAGGTGACTTATTATGACTGAGGGAATCAGTTAAGGTGACTTATTATGACTGAGGGAATCAGTTAAGGTCACTTATTATGACTGAGGGAATCAGTTAAGGTGACTTATTATGACTGAGGGAATCAGTTAAGGTGACTTATTATGACTGAGGGAATCAGTTAAGGTGACTTATTATGACTGAGGGAATCAGTTAAGGTGACTTATTATGACTGAGGGAATCAGTTAAGGTGACTTATTATGACTGAGGGAATCAGTTAAGGTCACTTATTATGACTGAGGGAATCAGTTAAGGTGACTTATTATGACTGAGGGAATCAGTTAAGATCACTTATTATGACTGAGGGAATCATTTAAGGTGACTTATTATGACTGAGGGAATCAGTTAAGGTGACTTATTATGACTGAGGGAATCAGTTAAGGTGACTTATTATGACTGAGGGAATCAGTTAAGGTCACTTATTATGACTGAGGGAATCAGTTAAGGTGACTTATTATGACTGAGGGAATCAGTTAAGGTCACTTATTATGACTGAGGGAATCCGTTAAGGTCACTTATTATGACTGAGGGAATCAGTTAAGGTGACTTATTATGACTGAGGGAATCAGTTAAGGTGACTTATTATGACTGAGGGAATCAGTTAAGGTCACTTATTATGACTGAGGGAATCAGTTAAGGTGACTTATTATGACTGAGGGAATCAGTTAAGGTCACTTATTATGACTGAGGGAATCAGTTAAGGTGACTTATTATGACTGAGGGAATCAGTTAAGGTGACTTATTATGACTGAGGGAATCAGTTAAGGTGACTTATTATGACTGAGGGAATCAGTTAAGGTGACTTATTATGACTGAGGGAGAAGAACCTTAGTTTTAATAATAATGACATTATATAGGAACTGTACCTGTCAATAATAAATATATCTAATACATCACGCCAGTGCCGAAACACTGACAAATTGGCGGATGATACCATCGAGAACTAATACTTCGCCAGCAGAGGTGTCGACCCAGTGATAATAATATAAAGTTAGATTTCTAATGTACCACACGACGAGTTTCTAGAATAACCTTAATTGGAAAGCCAAAATAACTTAAAAGTTTAGGGTCACTTCAGGGTTCATATTTTCAACGGACCAATCAGCGATGAGCCTACTCTGAAAAATTATGTTAGAGTACATACAATAAAGATTCCTCTCCTCGTGTAATCGCATTAAAACATGTGTCTTCTCTACCCTCTACAACACTATTCCCCATTCAAAACTAAAAGACAGATGAATTAGTCCAACTGTGTTTCATAAAAAAACAAAAATGGCCAACGTAGATACAAATACCTGGTCTTAAGAAGAGACAAATGTTATTATGTAAAGAGACTCTCTGGTTCTACCAAAAGAAACTGATATTAACAAAATGTTGGAATGTTTTATTGACAACATATTTGCTATGTTTGGTGGATATATTTTTCAACAGACAGTCGGCATTCTCATTGGTACCAACTGTGCTCCTCTTCTAGCCAACGTTTTCCTTTACTCTTACGGGGCTTCTCAAGAAAAACGAAAAGCCGCAATCCCAATCCTTTAATTTCACGTTCTGCTATACAGAAAATGTACTTTCACTAAATAATTCTAAAGTAGGTGATTTTGTTGATCAAATCTATCCCAATGAGCTTGAAATAAAGGATACCACAGGTACAGCTAGGTTTGCTTCATACCTTGACCTACACCTCGACATTGACAATGAGAGCCGGTTAAGAACGAGATGTTACGACAAAAGAAGGGCAGATAACACAATGTCCAAACGAAAATGGACAAAAGAGCAAATAATGGTCTACAAAACATTACACAGAAAACAAGAGATCGAGGAACATGAACTAAAAACCGGGGGTGAACTCAGGTGCTCTGGACAGGTAGGCAGTTCCTGCATCACATGTGACAGCCGTCATGATACTCTTGTTACAACAGTGATAAGTAATTAATAAGGAAACAAATGGAACATATCCGTGGTTATTTGTGGCAGAGATACTCAGTAACGGTTAAGATTAAACAAATAAGCATTAATAAATTTTGATTATACCCCTTATTTAGTCACTTGTATCCTCTCTGTCGAGCTAATGATTTTACAACCATCTTCACCGTTAACATTAAACATTTTGATAAAAGGAGAGAGAAACAAACAAGTAGCTCCATGTGTCAAGCTATAGTTAACCAATTAAATCATGCATGCGGTAGATAAGTATTCATTCCTATCTGTAAATGTTGATATTCAATGTCACATTAGTACGCTTCGTGATCGTGGTCGTATGGTAGTTCTTGTTGGATTTATAGCTATCTGTGCTTATCATCACTAAAGTTATGAGTACGAATCGCGCTCATGACGAGGTGTACTCGATACAACATTATGTGATAAAGTTTGCCAGTGACTTGCGGTAGGTCGGCGGTTTTCTCTGGGTACTCCGGTTTCCTCCACCTATAATACTGACCGCTACGATATGACTGAAATATTGTTGAAAGTGAAGTTAAACACAATACTCATTACCCATCATATATTAATACGTTGCATTAATGATACTTACATAGAACCAACAATAAGTTTCTTGGAAATAGAATCAACAAGCAGATACCGATAATATGACGGGTCATTAGAATTCAACAGAGCTGAAAATATAATTAAACTAACGTATTTAAATAGTTTAACGAACTTCTTCTTGGGAAGGTATACAATTTGTGTTGTTAATTAAGCATATCAATGTGTAAATGTACTATGAAATCAAAATCACGTTTTTACATTCAACCCAACCGTGTAAGAGGTAGATTTTCAGCTGACAATTTTCTATATTTTTTTCTTCACTCAACAAGATTCGAACCAACACCATTGTTACCCCGTAGCAATGATTCCCTTTGCGTTATGACAAACTATTTAACCACCTACCGAGGATCAAAATCCACTGTAAAAAATAGATACATTAATCGAGGCGATACCTACTTTGTCACATTTAATGAAATTAATTGTGGTGATTATATCTGTGTGTTAGGCATGTGGCGATTGGATATACTCATGTATTTTTATGAATTTAACAGCAATCTAACTCAGCATTTAAAATTAGACACGGGATAGCATATTTTTCATAGGATACGGTCACAGGAAATAAAAATTACGCTACAGCATCAATCGTTTAGAATTATGCCTACTGGGCAACACCCCACTACATAAAATATAGCTTCAACAGTCGAAGTGCTACCTTATCACGTAGATATACATATATAAAAACGTGTCATCAAACGTGTTTAAGAGTGTGTAGATGAAAGATACGTTATATATATGTATCAAAACGTAGATATCCAATTCCGTGCTCACGACTCGTTTCTGGAATAACCTTCATCGGGTATATTATCCTTTAATTTGACATCAATCTAAAGAGAGAGAAAATCAAGATATTGTATATGATGACGAAGCATTCATCCTACAGTCACATGAAAAATAAAGTATATTTTTAAAAAAACACAAGTGACAACCACATAATATATCTCCCAGACTGCATTTTTTAAGGTTATTTTAGATACTTGGTTAATATTTAAAATATTTGTATCCGTCTAACAATTAACCTATTTAATATATATATGAAATTCAGTCTATTGTAAATTCTTTGATTATTTACCAAGTTACCTTAGACATGCATGTCTTATCCTACAATTGTTACATTTACTGTACAATAAAGGTATCTAAGATACAAATAACAATCTCTGGGTATCTGATAAATGCAGAGGTAAAAATAAGACACGATAACAACATAGTGCGGACGGAATAGAGGACACTATTGAAAACAATGGAAATGACGTTGTTGTTTACTCTTGACGGGTGATGATAAATTTAATACTGAACAATCTGTTCTAAAGGTTAACTTACCCGGCAATCCCAAATTAAATTCTTCAATCTGGTTTGTTCCTGTCGTATTATTTGAACACGTATAATTTCCTTGGTCACTTATACGAACGTCAACGATCCGTAAATATGACTTTTTTGTGTCATCGGCTATAATAATGAACACCCGGGAATGTAGATCTTCTGGTAAGTTGGTATTGGTGTTGTTTGTTTCGGCATATATCGTATTTCCTTTGTATGGTCCCCGCCATGTTATTTTTTGATTCTGTGAATCTTCACATTCTAGAGTAACAGTTGAACCAAGAGTTGCATTAATCGTTGTAACTGCCACCGACACTGAAACAAAATTCAAAAATATTTATGTTTGAAAATGGACAAAACTCAAATAGTAACACTTGTTTAACATTTTTTTTACTATACATGTATATTTTTTCAACAGCACCTGGTTTTTACAATGACCCAAGAGGCTAAGGGAAGCCGATTTTAAGGATTCTTTATTAAATGTAGCACAAAGTGATGGGTCCAAGAAAAATACATATTTAATAATCATCAATCCTGCTTACGCGTTACAAAATTCAACACTTCATATTATTAATTACAGTTCCTGCCATGTTTTCTACGCATCATTAAGGAGAACGAGCAAAGACAGGTTGGCTCGGAATCAGAATAATGTGTCCGAGTGGAGCGACATATCTACCCGCTGACTGTTGTTAGCTCACCTTGCCAAAGGCAATGTGAGCTTTTACCATCACGTGGCACCCGTCGTCCGTCGTCTGTCATCTGTCATCTGTTTACTTTTCACATTTTAATCTTCTCCTCTGAAACGCCTCAGCCAAATGAAGTGAAACTTAGTAGGAAGCATTTATGAAAGGTCCTCTGTAACACTAACGATTAATCATTTCGTCCGGATCCGTTAACAAACATGGTCGCCACAGGCGATTCTTGTTTCTGGTTGGCAGATTTTTTTTAATCTTTTCCTCTAAAACTTCTTAGCCAAATGAACCGAAACTTGGTAGGAAGCAACTATGGAAGGTCTTCTATAAAAATTGCTCATTTCATCCCGATCCCACAAACTGAACACAAATATGACTTGTCCCGCATTTCATGAACGATTCCTCAACGGCTGTTACACTGATAGGATTCATTTGTAAAGTAAATTTAAGATATAGCAGATACTAGTAAGTGAATGTTGAATGTAAAGATACACAAACATCTGTATGGAGCTCACAATATAATATAAATGTAGCAATCAAATTGTCTGAAGATTATACAAATAAAATGAGGGTAATCGCAAGATTGAAACATAAGATGTTTGTATTTGGTTTCTGACCAAGATATCTTTTTCTGGTACCTGATTCATGTTGAGCGACGGTAAGAAACAGTAACATCATTTATGCTTATAAGCTTATAAACTTATAAGCGCGGACTTCACAGAGGACACAATCAAAAACGATAAAAACAACGCTTGTTTCTGCTCTTTTTAGACAATTTGACAGTTTCATTGGGGCTTTTGAAATAACACGATATATACAATATACGTACATTGTCGGAAAATATATAATTCATTTCCACTCGTTGCGAAACAGGTAAGAAAAACTCGTCAAAACTCGTATATATAAATTTTATATTTTCGATAATGTACATGTATATATATATTGGTTTTTTTTTTCACTTTTCGATAATGTATATATATATTGTCTATTTTTTTTTCACTCCTCCGAAAATATTTTTTTTATTAACTAAAATAATGTAATATAAATAAGACTCGACACAGTGTAGGGTTGTGCGTTCGTTATAAGATCGCATAGCATTATTATAAATATATATCAACATAACAAATTCATTCAGTCGGTCATTTCTACTCGAGTACACCTAACATTTTCTTTATATACAAACTGCCAAAATCGTCCGTGCGGAAAGGAATTCAATACTACAGCCTTTGTTAATTTGCTTATCTGTAATGTTAATGTAAACATTATACTGTGAAGAAATTTAAATATCGTATCCACGAAATTATTTCCACAGAGTGACTTGCTTCGCTATCAACGAGTATAAAATTAAAATATGTGTTATAAAAAGAATCTCACACTACTCAATTGATGCGCCTGGATAGCGACTTAAAGTGAGTGTAGCGTATTGAGCACCAACCGTGATGCTAGTGCCACAAAAAGCATAAAAAAAATCAAGTGTTCGCGACAGTAGCAATTTAATATAGAAATAACAATTGTTTTATTGTACAATGTAGCTGAAATTAGCAGCCATGGCGAATATTCATACTATGGATCAGTATTTATCACTTTTGAGATATTATCTAATTATAACTATCGTTAAATTGCAATATAATGATCAATAATAATACGATCAGTCGTATTTACATACTGACAAATCCGTTTCTTAATAAACGACACAACCGGTTTGTATACATGTTTACATTTTGACCAAGCCGGATTTCAAAAACATCTGTTGGCATCAAGTTTTAGGGTATAACTAGTTACTAATTGACTTTTCCTCAACAAAATAATATTTCTAAATAAAATCAATCATTCATCAATACTTATTTTCTTTTTTTGGCAAGATTTAATTCATTCGTAAATGCAAGATATAGCGATATTTCAGTTGATTGTAATGATTTTGATGCCGGATTCCTTATAACTTATAGAAAAATATAATTTTACACTGCAAAAATAAATGATATTTGGACAAAAAATTAAATTAGTAATAATAAGAAGTGTGGACACAGAAATGTGCTGTCCAAAAGGCAAGTGTGGATGTCAATATTTCATATTACATGTATTAACTTTGAAAAAAAAATCATTGACACAGGAGTCCTGGATTTTTTTAATAAAAAACTAATCCTGGATTATTATTTTTGCTTAAAGTCCGGTCCTGTGTTTTTATTTCAAATTTTCATCATAGCCCCCCTCCCCCTCCAAAGGTATATAAAATTGTATCATTAATAATAAATTAATAAATAATCAAATTCAGATTTTCTATTTAAAATAAATCTCATTTACAAAACCACTGCTATTTGTTCAATTTTTAAGGCTGATTTAAGCTTTAGTCGCAACAAATTTTTATTTTTCTCTTTAAACTGTCGAAACATAACATTTATTTAACTGTAAAATTCACAAATAAATTCCCCCCCCCCCCTTTTTCCCTTTTTTTCTTGTTTAAATCAATGATCAACAATATTCCAGAATCAAACAAATGAATAAATATAACATAGATTTCTTTTACATGCATCTTTTTACCATGCGGAGTCAGTGTGTTTTAAATCGGTCATCCAATCAGGACGCTCATTATTCTTGTCCAAGATCAAAATACATCGCTAAAAGTACCTGTGGGTGTTTCCCCACTTCAACTCGTAAATTTACATAGAAATTGGAGATATTTCGTCATAAAACTTCACACATGGTTTTGTCTATCATATTTCTTGTAGACAAGCATACAATTGTATTGCATTTATCAATATTTTATGAGTATCAACAGTTTTTTCAACACCGTATCTGTTTCTCGATACAGCTGCCCGATTACAGTGACCCGTGACCCACTTTAGCATGTTCTACCAGTTTTTTCTTAATAATGTTGTTTAACAATCATAAAGCATCATAATTCAAGACATTATATACACAGTATATTCATAAATACTTACGATAATTGTCTGCGTCTTCTTTAAAAATACCGCTTTAAAATATTCCGGATGTTGACCAAACATTTTCGATCGGAGCTCTTTGACGGCAGTGGTTGTGTAATACAGATAATTTCATTAATTATTTTGCAATATTTATATTGACTTTTCATCAACAGACCCATTAAATGATAAGCTCTGCACATAATATTTAATAAGAGTAATAATCAAAACATGTTCTAAGCTATATAGCTAGATGTAGTATTGATCTATTTAGATGTGCAATATCATTCAGCTCTAGGATACGCCCATACGAAATGCTTCACTCATTTTAGAGATACAACTTTAAGTGATAAAGTTTGTCAGTGGCTAGTGGTAGGCCGGTGGTTTACTCCGGGTACATACTCCGGTTTCCTCCATCACAAAACTGACAGCCACGATTTAACTGAAATATTGTTGAAAGTGGCGTTGAACACCATAAACCTCCTCCTCATTTTAGAGTACGAATTTTACTTATCATTGAACACAACACTATGAATACGAGATATGGGTATTAAAACGATTCATATTTTCATTACTAAATATATAGATGATTAGGGGGCATGGGTCGATGAGTGGTGAAGTTAGTTGATTTTTGACCATACGTCTAGCTCCACTGAATGGAGTTTTAGCCCTGATACTCATTTCAAGTGTTAAGGTGTCGGACACCTTACCATATCTGGGGGTTCAAGGGTCAGTTTGGGCTTTCAACCAACAATAAATCTGGCAGTAACTATATAACCGAATAGTTGCTGAAAGTGACGCTAAATACCAATACATAAACACCCAATTAACACTCCAAGCTCAATAATGACTACAATCGGAATATTTGTTTCAAACAAGAACTCGTCACCATATATTAATAAAGTATTAATACATATAAATGACCGTTTAGATATTATCTGCATTTCTCTCGATCTGTACTACTTTAACTTATTTGGATTTGGTTTGATTTGTCTTATAAACGTTAGAGAAAACCGAAGAATGGACAATCCAGAGAAACTGGCAACAATGGACACAAGACTAAAACAAACAAAACTAAAAGAGATGAGCAACACGGACCCCACCAAAACCGGGAGTGAACCCAGATGCTTATATTACAATCTAGGCTTCAGTTACAGTAGCTATAATATAATACATAAAGTAATACGTGTGCATATTTGGTGTTTTACTTATAATCTGTGTCATGCCCAGTGATTTCCCGAAAATTAGCACTTGTTTTGGGGAAATACTAACTGCCTTGTGTAAATGACAACATCTTCCTACCCATCATATTTTTATACCTGATTAATGTTTTTTGATCTTCTAAAACCATTATGCAAGTACATGAATTGGGTATTTTAAGACGTTTTTCTAGATACCTTTCAAGAGAATATGTTTAGAGGAATAAACAACAAAATATCTAACAATAAATGACAAAGAAAAGTTTGAATATACCAAAGAGGCAATGATGGTATGTTCTTGTCGTTTATCTCTTGGTCATAGTATTGTCTGTCTTTATCTCTTGGTCATAGTTTTGTCTGTCTTTATCTCTTGGTCATAGTATTGTCTGTCTTTATCTCTTGGTCATAGTATTGTCTGTCTTTATCTCTTGGTCATAGTATTGTCTGTCTTTATCTCTTAGTCATAGTATTGTCTGTCTTTATCTCTTGATCATAGTATTGTCTGTCTTTATCTCTTAGTCATAGTATTGACTGTCTTTATCTCTTGGTCATAGTATTGTCTGTCTTTATCTTTTAGTCATAGTATTGTCTGTCTTTATCTCTTAGTCATAGTATTGACTGTCTTTATCTCTTAGTCATAGTATTGACTGTCTTTATCTCTTAGTCATAGTATTGACTGTCTTTATCTTTTGGTCATAGTATTGTCTGTCTTTATCTCTTAGTCATAGTATTGTCTGTCTTTATCTGTTGGTCATAGTATTGTCTGTCTTTATCTGTTGGTCATAGTATTGTCTGTCTTTATCTCTTGGTCATAGTATTGTCTGTCTTATCTTTTGGTCATAGTATTGTCTGTCTTATCTCTTGGTCATAGTATTGTCTGTCTTTATCTCTTAGTCATAGTATTGTCTGTCTTTATCTCTTGGTCATAATATTGTCTGTCTTTATCTCTTGATCATAATATTGTCTGTCTTTATCTCTTGGTCATAGTATTGTCTGTCTTTATCTTTTGGTCATAGTATTGTCTGTCTTTATCTCTTGGTCATAGTATTGTCTGTCTTTATCTTTTGGTCATAGTATTGTCTGTCTTTATCTTTTAGTCATAATATTGTCTGTGTCTTTATCTCTTGGTCATAGTATTGTCTGTCTTTATCTTTTAGTCATAGTATTGTCTGTCTTTATCTCTTGGTCATAGTATTGTCTGTCTTTATCTCTTGGTCATAATATTGTCTGTCTTTATCTCTTGGTCATAATATTGTTTGTCTTTATCTCTTGGTCATAGTATTGTCTGTCTTTAACTTTTGGTCATAGTATTGTCTGTCTTTATCTCTTGGTCATAGTATTGTCTGTCTTTATCTGTTGGTCATAGTATTGTCTGTCTTTATCTTTTGGTCATAATATTGTCTGTCTTTATCTCTTAGTCATAGTATTGTCTGTCTTTATCTCTTAGTCATAATATTGTCTGTCTTTATCTCTTGGTCATAGTATTGTCTGTCTTTATCTTTTGGTCATAGTATTGTCTGTCTTTATCTCTTAGTCATAGTATTGTCTGTCTTTATCTCTTGGTCATAATATTGTCTGTCTTTATCTCTTGGTCATAATATTGTCTGTCTTTATCTTTTGGTCATAGTATTGTCTGTCTTTATCTTTTGGTCATAGTATTGTCTGTCTTTATCTCTTGGTCATAGTATTGTCTGTCTTTATCTTTTGGTCATAGTATTGTCTGTCTTTATCTCTTAGTCATAGTATTGTCTGTCTTTATCTCTTGGTCATAGTATTGTCTGTCTTTATCTCTTGGTCATAGTATTGTCTGTCTTTATCTCTTGGTCATAGTATTGTCTGTCTTTATCTTTTGGTCATAGTATTGTCTGTCTTTATCTCTTAGTCATAGTATTGTCTGTCTTTATCTCTTAGTCATAGTATTGTCTGTCTTTATCTTTTGGTCATAGTATTGTCTGTCTTTATCTTTTAGTCATAATATTGTCTGTGTCTTTATCTCTTGGTCATAGTATTGTCTGTCTTTATCTCTTGGTCATAGTATTGTCTGTCTTCATCTTTTAGTCATAGTATTGTATGTCTTTATCTTTTAGTCATAGTATTGTCTGTGTCTTTATCTCTTGGTCATATTATTGTCTGTCTTTATCTCTTGGTCATAGTATTGTCTGTCTTTATCTCTTAGTCATAGTATTGTCTGTCTTTATCTCTTGGTCATAGTATTGTCTGTCTTTATCTCTTGGTCATAGTATTGTCTGTTTTTATCTCTTAGTCATAGTATTGTCTGTCTTTATCTCTTGGTCATAATATTGTCTGTCTTTATCTCTTGGTCATAGTATTGTCTGTTTTTATCTCTTGGTCATAGTATTGTCTGTCTTTATCTTTTAGTCATAGTATTGTCTGTCTTTTTCTGTTGGTCATAGTATTGTCTGTCTTTATCTTTTAGTCATAGTATTGTCTGTCTTTATCTCTTGGTCATAGTATTGTCTGTCTTTATCTTTTGGTCATAGTATTGTCTGTCTTTATCTTTTGGTCATAGTATTGTCTGTCTTTATCTTTTGGTCATAGTATTGTCTGTCTTTATCTTTTGGTCATAGTATTGTCTGTCTTTATCTCTTGGTCATAGTATTATCTGTCTTTATCTTTTGGTCATAGTATTGTCTGTTTTTCTGTGATATACGACTTCTGATAACCTCTTGGGTATCTTCAAACTTTTCTTGATATCACCAGAGTTACATGTAATAGATGTGTAAGCTATTCTGGCTTAGACCTTTGTTTTGCTTGCTCCCAAACTTAGACCTTTGTTTTGCTTGCTCCCAAACTTAGACCTTTGTTTTGCTTGCTCCCAAACTTAGACCTTTGTTTTGCTTGCTCCCAAACTTAGACCTTTGTTTTGCTTGCTCCCAAACTTAGACCTTTGTTTTGCTTGCTCCCAAAGACTTTTAAATTATTTGGCTTTCCAATTGTTTTTACAGTGAGTGTACCTGGTAAATGTTATCCCAGAAACGCGTTATGTACACTAAATGAGATTTCAATGTTTTTTAACCACTCTGTAAGACGAGTATATCTATTTTACGTATCTTGTTCGTTTTCTCGTTCTACTATTGTATACCCTTTGTGTTTGTATTGTTGATATTGATTCGCATCATTCGTTTTCCAAAATTCCAATGTCGTTGTTAAGTATACATTTTGTAGAGTTTCGAATATTAAAATCATCGTTAGTAAAATAATGAGAAATACATCTTCTTCTAATTCAAACCTGTATGATTTGGTAATATGAAAAAACAAAAGCAAAAAATACCACACGACTAGACTAGTATGACAAAATGTTCATCCATGATATTCGGAAATTGTTACTCGTCAGAATGGTGAAATAAAATCGTAGATATCAAATTTAGGGCGCACGACGCGTTTCTGCAATAACACTCATCAGCTACGCTCAAAATCGAAATATTGGAAAGCCAAATAATTTAAATTTTCGGAAGCAATAACATAAAAGGGTCAATACAGGATAACCAATATCGGCTAAG
Source organism: Bathymodiolus septemdierum (assembly GCA_963383655.1). NCBI lineage: Eukaryota > Metazoa > Mollusca > Bivalvia > Mytilida > Modiolidae > Bathymodiolus > Bathymodiolus septemdierum. Next base: position 63,662,821 of record OY726520.1, read on the forward strand.
GTCACCTATGCCAGAGGGAGGAGAACCTTAGTTTTATTAAAAACTACATTATTTAGAAACTGTAAATTTCAGTAAGAAGTATATCTAATAAACCATGTCAGTGTCTCGGCACTGATGACTGGGCGCGTGAGACTATCGGGGACTAATAGTCCACCAGCAGAGTTATCGATCCAGTGATAGTAATAAAAACATACACTTAAGACACATACATTCCTTTAATGATTAAACATTGAATAATTAAACACAGCTTTCAAAATCAAGTGTCTGGCTGGTTAATTAATCTTGAATATTGATACGGTGTATTCTACCTGTGTTATCTTGACTTTTGTCTATAAATAAATGTTAGAGAATGCCGAAGTGGCAATCAAACATGGACAATCCAGAGAAACTGTCAACATAGGGTACACAAGACGAAGACAAACAAAACACAATGTGTTGGACACCACTATACTCAAACAAACACAACATAAATAAGACATGAGCCCTCCTATAATTAAGCTGGTAGAATACTGATATTGAATAGTGAATGTGGATCAAATGAGATTTCGTAGAAAAATGATTATATTATCATACGTAAACCTTTATATTTTTCTAAAACCTATAGAAACGCATCATTAGCTGAAAATTTAAATACAAAATATGTCTATAATTCTATTAAAGAATATATTATATATGTAAGAGAACAGTATCCATAATATTAATTACTCAAAATGGAAAAATATTTCTTGATACTCTGTCAAATAAAAAAAAAATGATTACAAAAATGTGTAGGGCATGCAAAACTATTCAAACTGGCTAAGAATGAAAATGATCACCAGTATACGCTACAGTTATTTTTCAAAAAAGGGAATGAACGTTTTTCATCATTATTCTGAGTTAATTTTTTTTTATAAAAGCGATGGCTATAGAAAACAATACTACTATGTGACATTTCCGGTAATACAATACTAACAAAGTACACGGTATATGTGTGGCCATGTGTGGTCATGTGTTTGTTTATCACTGAAATAACATCGGAGTCATGTGCTTGCTTTGAGACAACCACATGGTTGCAAATACGTTATTTAAATATATGAAGTTGTTCTGTTATTCTTTTTTTTTACAAATCACAAAATCCATATTTCAGAAAACATTTCTACTTTCTTATAAAACGTGACATAGTAAGTACGAATGCACCAAACGTGACAGAAATCTACAACAGGAAGACATCATTCTTTGTTACAATCTAAATATAAAACAAACAAATGGAGGTATATATGATAAATATAACTTGTTATTATACTTCAGTATCTTTTTTCCTCTATAAAAACATGACAGTAGTTTTGCTATTTCATCCTAATATCAACTGCATGACTATTCTCTCGGTGGTGCCGGTCCAAAATTTTAGGACTATTCCCCTCTGTGGTAATTTCAGCAATCATATTTCCCGGACATTTCTTAAAAATCACTCATCTCATTGGTTTAAATTAGATGACGTCATGCAAGTTCTCGGACTTTTTCATTGCGCGAGCTAAAGCAGACGAAAGATAAACAATAATGGCTGAGGGAAGCAGATTTGCTTCACTGGAAGACAACGATATGCTAAAATGAATTGATGACAAAGACGCCAAATCTACTAAAAATGTAAATGCAGGTGCAGCGAGTATTTTTCATGAGTATCTAACAGTGAAAAAAGGACAATTTAAAACAATAGAAGACATTGAGGCCGCAAAGATTACCGATGTATGGGAGACATTAAGAAAATGTTATGCCGAAATAAGAAAAACGGACGGAGAGTTGTATGCCCCTAAATCACTGATGACGATCCGCTTTGGTCTCCAAAAACATTTCATTCAAAAAAGAAATGAAGACATAATCAATGACGTCGGATATGCTGTGGCAAATACTATGTTCAAAGCTATGTTAGTTCACATAAAAAAAAGGGGCATGCTGGCGTTAATCACAAAGAACCAATTTCAACAGAAGACCTTTAAAAACTCCATACACATGATAAATTTTCTCTAGATACACCTGAGTCATTGCAGAAGAGAGTGTTCTTTGAGTACATGTATTATTTCTGTAATCGAGGTCGTAAAAACATCAGAGACGTACAAAAGGATGATTTTGATTTTAAAAAAGGATGCAAAGGGACTAAGATATGTGCGTGTAAAAGTGTCCAGGCAGACAAAAAATCATAGAGGGGATGACTTGATGGACAAGGATGATAAAGATGGACGGATCACGGATGTATGAAATTCCAAGTAAAATTATTTAAAATATGTACACGTATTCTCTTGTGACTAATCACCGATAGATTGGCTTGGTTTAGTTCAGCTATATCGTGGCGGTCAGGTTTATTGGTGGAAGAAACCTGAGGACCCGGCGAACACTATCGACCTGTCGCAAGCCACTGACAAACTTTATCACATGATGTTGTACACCTCACCCTGATCGAGATTCGAACCCTCAACATCAGTGGTGATAGGCACTAATTGCATAGGTAGTTGTAAATCCAATTACCATGCGATCACGGATATGACGCCCCCCTCACCAATAGAAAAAAATCTATCATTGAAAAGATGACTGTTTTTCATCCCGTTTAAACTCCATTTTTCTAATTTACAATTGGAAGTATATGCATGTAAGGATGGATGAATGGTAGATCTACATGATGCAGCAATCATTCTGAACAGTGGGATATTGTCTCATGAACTCAATTATTGCACCATTAAAAATACACATTTCTTTAATATTTGTATTACAATTTTGTACAATATGCAAAAAAAAAAGTAATGAAAAAATAATAATTATGTTATTGTGATATTCGACAGCACCATTTAACAAAGAATTTTCAACACAGTTAAAGTATCAGCAACACTATTTTGTAATTGGTTCAAGTGATTGTTCATTGTGATGTTGTTATTCATATTTTCTTATTTTACAGGGAATCTAAATTGTCCTGTCAGGGCTTTTATTAAGTACTTCAGTAGATTAAACCCAGAAAGAACAGACTTTTGGCAGCGTCCAAGACCAGCTGGAGAAGTTGAAGATTCTGATGAAGTATGGTATGAGAACAGCCCAGTTGGAAAAAACAGCCTTGGAAATTTAATAGCAAAGATAAGCGAGAAATGTGATCTTTCAAAACGTTACACAAACCATTGCATTAGAAGCACTTGCATAACAATCTTAGACGAAGGTGGAATAGAAACTCGCCACATCATAGGGCTAAGTGGACATAAATCAGAAAATTCTGTAAAATCTTATTGCGCTCGACTTTAATGACAATAAAAAAAGGCAAATATCTGATATTTTATCTGATCAGGTAAAAAATGTTGAAGCTCCCTGTCCTGCAAAAAGTGTTAGAGCTACCAGTGTTACGAGTGCTACCAATGATCCCCCTTCCACAACAAGCAGTCATGATGGAGTTGTAGAACTCTTATCAGATGACATTGAGTTTGATTCAATACTACAAGTTATTGCAACTTTTGAGGCAAATCAAACAAATGTGCAAAACAATGTTAATAATATGCCAAATTATCTGATCTATGCAGCACAGTCAGCAGGTGGATTTACTATCAACAATTTAACTGTACATTTCCACTTTCATAAATGTTGATTATGAACAGGATACACTGTGATATTTTCCAACTTTATGTTAAACGATGATTATAAACACTGTTATTTTATGCTATTTAGTTACTTTATGTCTTTGTTATCCTTTGTACCGGTAATAAAATGAAGTGCCAAAATTGATAACTTTAATGAATACAGTTGTTCAGTATAATAAAACACTTATAGACTTGATATTCGGGTAATAGCACTTTTATTGTCCCCTCTGTACCAACTATTGTCCTCGGCGTTGCCTCGGACAATAGTTGGTACATTGGGGACAATAAAAGTGATATTACCCTCATACCCAGTCAATAAGTGTATATTGTGGTGCAATGTAAATAAATAAAAGCACATCAAGCATGCTATTTAAACTTACCATGTATGGATATCACAACTGTTGTGTATACGATAAGTATGGTCGACTTCATTGATAGGCAATCAGGAAGTAAATTGTCTATCTATTATATCCTCTTGGTATTGTATAGGGAAATCAATAACCATGTAATAGACAAGCAGTCAACAGGTTTTATACATCTCTGTAAGACCTAAAAAAATCATTGAATAAGAAAATCAACTTGAGAAAAATTAGTAATTACATTAAATGACACATGACTTTTTTTTGGTTGATGATCAGTGGCGTAGCTAGGCACTAGATGATATGTAGGCGAGGGGTCTGGAGACCGCTGATGTCCCCAACGGGTAAAGGGCAGAGCCCTTGTAGGGGGCCCAGGAGCGAAACCCCCGGAAGCTGACGACATATTAGCATTTAAGATGGTTTTCTCACTTACTTACAGTATCTGAATACTACTCTTCTAATATCAGAGAAAAACCTATGTCGACTGTTGTTTCGGTGGGATTTCACTATGCAATTGACTTGCTACTAAATAAAAGTAAGTTAATAGGCAATTGTTGGTCTAAGTTAAATTAAAAAAGATGTAAATAGTTGTATAGCTTTATTGCAGACTAGTGCTTTTAAATTTAGAATTAGCATTGTTGACATAACAACTTAATACCGTTTTACTTTCAAAAGAACTCAAGTTTTCTATTCTGACTTGCGAACAGTTCGATGACGCGTTCCACATCGATTTCGATCTCACGGTGAACATGAAGCAGGGCTAGAGAGGAAAGACGATCATCTCCCATGGTTGATCGTCCGTCCCGCTTATGGTTTCCACGCAATAGCTTAAGTGTGCATTGACCAAATGTTTTTAAATTTTAATATGATGTTTATATGTATAAAACATAGACCTTCTTTCATCTTTCTTAATACTTTATTACATATTGATTTTGAATGAGAAAAAATGAATGCACAATTTCACCAATGTAATTGGAGGACAATGGAATTGATTATTTATTTCGATATATATTTTTAGGTCTATAAATCCATGTATTGACCGAAATGGTAGGCTATAATTGTTTTATCATTTTTCAATATTATCATTTAAATATTAAAATTTTGAAATTTTATGAAAACTGAATTTTTTTTTTATTTTTGGAAAATTTTGAAATCTTATTGAAATTTTGATTTTTTTTTTGAAAATTTTTAAATTTTATGAAAGTTTTGGAAATTTTTTGAAATTTTGGAAAATTAAAAAAAAAATTAATTTTAAAATTTTATGAAATTTTATTATTTTTTTTAAATTTGTTGAAATTTTGGCAAGCACATTGTTAAATCGTGTATAGCACGAATGTTTCTAAAAATAAATTTGTATATTGCATGGGTGTTACCATAATTAGTAACGTCCATGCTATACCACTTTTTATAGAACGTCATGTGACCCGTATTCAGCCAATCAACGTTTCCAAATAATATACAAAAATGATAATATACAACTACAGCCTTTCTATGAAGTCGATACAAGTCTATATCGACCTAAGAGATTGCATATCGACCGAGGACGAGGTCGATATACATCTCTTAGGTCGATATACAACTTGTATCGACTGAATAGAAAGGCTGTATTTTTTATATTATTAATTGATAATTTTACTGTCATTTGATTTGTTTAATGCCCATCACATATTTTTTATATTATTAATTGCCACACAAAACATGAAACAGAAAATCTACAAATGGATATTCATCCGGGACTAGGTGTACTTGCTACTGGAAACTAGAACTAAAGTAAGACAACGGAAGCAAAATGTGCACAGACGACGACGACTGCGTCATACCATAATACGACCCCAAAATGTTTGCGGTCGTATACAAATAATATAAGACCCAAACTTCAACAGCAAACAATCTATTCAACAGGAATAACAATAAAACAAAAATGTATGTAGGGAAAATGTTAGTTTATGGTGATATTTTGACAATTAGTAATCATTGGCACTGGAAATTGACACATCGACTTAGAAATGGGTACATTATAGGATTAAGCGCATTTTTTTTGGAGTTTATTTATGTATAACCTGGACCAATTCACTCACAAACAAATAAAAGTCCGAAAGACTTTTATTTAAGTTTGTGAGTGACTTGGTCCAGGTTATATATCAATAAACTCCGGAAAAAATGCGCTTAATCCTTATAATTCTGTAACTAAGTATTTTTTTTTTCATTTGTTTTGAAAATTTACCTTTGGGGATCCCCAGTACGCACACATACATTCCATTGTCACTGGTGTGTGTCGGCTATGAATAACAAAATGCACTAACCTTGTTTTCCTATATTGATAACTAGACGGTGATGTAATTAAGTTACTGATATTTTCCAATTTGATGGCATTTTGCATTTAGCTACTCAAACAAGTAAAATGCTCACAAAATCGTAAGTTTAAGTTTAAGTTTAAACATATTTTATTGTCTTATAAATGTACAATTAGATTGGAAACAAGTTATATCAACTTAGTATATCCGCTCTATACAATAATGTTATATACATAAATAAGAAAATGACAGCAACTTGCATAATATAATAAATGTATACATGAATATATTTGATAAACAGAAGTAATGGGAAAAAGAGGGGGGATAAGGGGATTGAGTGCAAATAAATGATAACATCCTGAGTACAGGGTATAATTTCGTATCATTCAAATCTATTAGAATGGTGTATATATTTGTGGACATTTCTAAACACTATTAAATTGTTTTCGTCAGTTAAATTATCAGAGCCAAATAATAAGTTTTCAATTGAGATAACTGTATACGGTGTAATACTCATAATTAATTGCATTCTTGCATTCGTATAAAGGGGACATTCTAATAAATAATGAATAGCATCTTCTAAAGGACATCCGCAGGCGCAGCTGGGGTCACTAACTATATTTGCTCTAAATAAATCTGCTCCCAGTGAACTACACTGATGTCTTAATCTAGTATGTATTATATTACATTTCCTACTTCCTAACAAATAGTAATTAGAAACCTTAAATAAATTCGCCCTTAAAGTTTGCTTAAACTTTGAAGTAGTTTGTATAGATTTAAAATTCGGATCCAATGAATTCCATGAACGTATAGTAGACGGAAAAAACGATTTGGAAAATGTTTCTAAACGACATCTTGGTACCCTATATTGTAAAGAATTTCTCAGATTATAATTGTTAACTACTAAATATTCATTTAGACAGTCCTGTAAATATTCGGGAGCTATATTATTATGTATTTTATGAAATAAAGTAAGTTTTCGACGCCTCCGTCTACAACTTAAAGTCTCCCAACCGGTTTCGAAGTATAAAGATTCCTTGCTTGCAAATTTTGGCAACCCAGTAATTATTCTAGCGGCTTCAAATTGAAGCTGTTCCAACTTATCTGCATCCCTTGAACAACACCCATCCCATAACTCACATGCATACTCTAGTAATGGCAAAATATAAGTTACATATATTTTATTTAAATTATTCCTGTTTAATATGAACTTTAATTTTCTAAGGACAAATATTTGTTTAGTCGCTTTTTGACATATATTATTTATATGTTCTGCCCACTTGCCATTACTAGATATGGTGACTCCTAAATGTTTATGATTGTCTACCTGATTTAAGCTTTCAGAATTAAATTTTAGATTTATTGGATTTATGTTTTGCCGAAATGAAATAACCATATATTCAGTTTTTTGGGGATTAAAGTCTACTAGCCATTGCTTTGCCCAATTATCTAAAACTTGAAGATCCAAGTTTAACCTGTCTTCAACTTCTAATGGATTAGTAGATGAGAATATTAAAGAGCTGTCATCAGCAAATAATCTAACAAGACTTTGAATATCATCTGCAATATCATTTATAAAAAGCAAAAATAGTAATGGGCCCAGAACTGACCCCTGCGGAACGCCTGCTTTCAATGTTCCAAGCGAGGAAATTGAATTGTTTAATAAAACTTGTTGTTTCCTTTCTGAAATATAATCTTTGAGCCATTTTAATAATTTTCCGTTTATGCCATATGATTTTAATTTTTCTATTAAACCTTTATGCCAAAGACGGTCGAATGCTTTGGAAATATCACAAAAGACCGCAACCGTAATTTGACCATTTTCTAAAGCTATGCAAATTTGATGATACAATTCAATTAAGTGATGGGATGTAGAATGACCAGACACAAATCCAGATTGAAACTTATATAATAATTTATGTTCAAGCATATAATTGTAAATATATTTAAACACAATTCGCTCAAATGCTTTCCCTACACAGCTTAAAAGAGCTATTGGTCTATAATTTGATGCAATAGATTTGTCTCCCTTTTTGAAAAGTGATAAAACATTCGCAATTTTCCAACATGATGGATACTTTGAAATTCTAAGTGAATGATTAAAAATATATTTCAAGGGTAAGTACACAGTGTCTGCAGTATTTTTTAACATTTGATGACTAATGAAATCTCCGCCTGATGCTTTACCAATTTGAAGTGATTTTAGTATATCTTTCACATCGTCATCATTTATGTCATCAACATCTAAAGAAAACTGTGTTCGTCGAGGTAAGTTTGGTGGATCTATATTATTTGCTGTTGAAGATATAGAGCAAAAATAATTATTTAATACGTTCGCTTTATCTGATTCATTAACAACTATATCGTTGGTAACAGGGTTTATTAAAGGAGGTATTACCGTGGAACGACAATTACCCATTACTTTTTTTACAAGTGACCAAAACGCTTTTGGGTTATTAGAATTTTCATCTAACAAGCCATTGGCATTTAAATAAAACTGTTCTTTAGCATGAATTATCATATTATTTACTTTATTCCTTCGTATTTTGTATATATTTCGATTATGTACAGTGGGAGAAGATTTTAATTTTCTATGTAAACGATCGCGAATTCTAATATGATGCCTAATTTCAGAATTAAACCATGGTTTATCTGTTCTACGAATATTGACTACTTTGGTTGGAATGCATTCTTTTGCCATTTCTAAGTATTTATTTGTAAAGAAATCCACCATTTCATCTATATCATTAACTAATGTAAAAAAGGATTCTTCCCAATTAAACTGCCTAATTAATTTATTAAATTTTTCAAAGTCTGCATTCTTATACATCCATATTGTTCGCTGGTACGTTTTTTGTAGGTAATTTGGAATTTGAAGAGAAATTTTCGTTGCATTATGGTCACTTTTTTCTCTACATACATCAATTACTTCAGAAAAAGTTACATTGCAATCAGCTGATATCAAAACGGGATCTAACAAAGTTCCATTACCTGTATTTTGATTAATACGTGTAGGTTCATGTATTACATTTTGAAGATAAAAAACATTTTTTATATTACTCAAGGAATTATTATTTTCTACCAATAAATCAATATTCAGATCTCCCGTAATAATGACGTTTGTTGTATAATTAAATGCTTCCTCGATAGAATATTCGAAATTTTGCCAAAACGATTGGGTAGCCCCAGGGGAACGATATACCACGCATAATAAAACTTTATAATTTGGAAATTCGATTTCTACCCAAATCATTTCACTATTTTCAAATTCTAAATCATCTCTTCTTTTTACTTTTAATGTTTCAGAGATATAAACTAAAACTCCTCCACCAAAACAGTTTCTATCTTTTCTTAATATATTGTCATGGTAACCTTGGATTTGTATATCTCTACTTAGTACTGTGTCATCTAGATGACTTTCGGTTATGCATACTATGGACGAGCCAAGTGCTAATGCTTCAACATAGTCTAATTTATGACGAATACTTCTAATATTTAAATGGAAAATTGAAATTTCATTATCAAAGGGGCCTGGGTTTTCAGGAATATCATTTCCCAATAATATCAACATCAACAATATTAGCGTAAATGTAATATTTTTACAAAATTCCTTGAAAACAAATTTATAACAAACAACAGAAGACACCTGAATTATGTTGAATAAATACTTTAAAAAAGTATCAAATAATGAACATGATTTAACATAAAATAACATTTTCTTCATTGGCATTGAATGACAATTATGATAAAAAACTCCAATCGAGATCCTGTATTGCATTAATTCATTACCCATTGTCCATTATCGTCATACAGTTATATACAGAAATAGGATCTCGAGTTGAAGGCTTTTCATTTGCATACAGACAAATATATATAATTTTGATATTCCATAACCCAACTATCTCAATAACAATACATGTATCACAATCTGCACTCAAAATTTGTAGAAAGAGGTAAATCAAAATAAGCAAAACAAGAAAAACATATATACATACATTGTTCATATTCATAGAAAACAGGCTTGTATAATTTGGACTTTTCTCCAAAAAAAAAAAAAAAAAAAAAACCTCCAAAAGTACTCCAAATTATGTATAACTTTACTTTCAGACAAGAAAGAAAATTAACAAGGTTGATATAATTAGAAAATCTTGAATAGAAATGGGAATAAAATAATATAATGTAATGTAATATTTCATCCGAGTTGTGCAACCAAATCGAGTACACCCTTTGTTAATCACATGGAATGTCCTCGTGCGTTTACAGAATGAACTGTGGATTATAAGAAATAGCTATATTTACACCTTACCGAGTTGTTTATACTAGTGTGAATAGGCTTTTGAATAGGTGTATTTCGGTTAATGATGTTCTTAGATACTGAACATTACACGAATGTTTACAGTAGAACCATAAAAATAAAACAATGAACAAATTGGATTATGATTATCGTTAAATTTACGCAATACACAGAATTGTTTCAACTAATGTGAATAGTGACTTCAAATAGGTAAATTTCTATTCGTGATGATTTTACATCACCGGACATTACGACTGTTTACAATAACAGTAGGACCTAATAATAACCAATGATTTGCAAACAAAACAACAGATACATGTGTCCGTACACGTGGCGTTATGGGTGAGTACATTTGTTTATAAATAGTTTGACTCAAGTAAACAATATTAATACATTGAACTAAGAAAGTTCAAGAGAATAATAATAATATAAAAAAAATAATAACAATTACAAAATTATAATTTTGTTTTATTATTTATATAGTTTGTATATTCAGCCACGTCTGATGAGGTCGTCGATATCTTGCTCAATATTAATAATTGTTTTTGAAGATGATTCAGTCTTTTTGGCGAAAATTCTTCCATCTCTCGTCCAAAAGGAATTTATAAGTCGACTTTTCCTGGCTTGATTTAGCTTTTGTACCAAATATTGGCGATGACGGGTCAGATCCTCAGTTATCACGATTTTGTCCGGGTTATTTTCCAGACTGCTTTTGTTACTGTATATTTTATTTTTAATTTTCCAATTTCTCAAGCGGCATATAATTTGTCCTTTCCCATTAGTAATATTTCCAATTATATGTGACCGGTCAATGTCGTCTATCTTAAGCTCAACACCAAGGTGATCCTTACAAACCTTGAGAACTAACCCATCAGTGCCTTGTATATTATCAGAGTTCATGGGTACATTATGGAAGCGAAGAGAGTTTCTTCTCCCATATTGTTGAAGAGATTCTAAATCTTTTTCTAATGAATCTATTCTACTGTTCATCATTCTATTAGAGTCACTAAGTTCTTCGTTTGATTTTTTTAATTTATTTATTTTTTCATCTTGACTCTTGACCTTTGTTTCAAGAGTGGACACATAATTTTTCATGGCATCATCAAGACTGGTTTTAACAGCATTTGCAATAATAGGACCAATGGATTCGATAAAGCTTGGACTAATTACAGTTTGCTGTATTATTTCAGTTAAGTTGACTGACTGGCCCTCTGTGGTTTGAAATATAACCGGTGTATGGCCATTTTGACTGGTGGGTGCATCACTTTTTGAGTCGGATATTGACTGATTATTCATATTGTTTGTATCTAAGTCTGACTCTGAATCTGATGTGTATTTGCGAAATCGCTTTGGTTCGGGTGTCACTTTGTCGTGGTCGTTGTTATTACTCATTATAGTTTGTAAATAATTTTTTTATGTTCATGTTCCGCCATATTTGTTGTTTATATATGATCGTTTACTCACAACTTTACTCTATAATACTACAAAACTGTCAACATCGCAAATATTTAATACATTTTCCAACTACTAGTCTATAAACCCATCTAGACAATTCAAATATGAGTACTGATATAACACATAATGATAAATATTTTGGAAAAAAGTACGGAGCTGTTTAACTACACCTTTTCACCTGCCGCCATTTTCAAAATCGTAAAATAAATCAGTAACCAGCTTGTGTCAATCAGCGTCCCTTGCAAACAACGTCACAGGATGACGATATATTACAAAAATCAAAGTCGATAGATGGTTGTCTTAAGTATTTTTTCCGGAATTTTTTTTCTATATCAACAAGACAAGCTTTTTTTTCATTGGCATTTATTTTCTTTATTTCATATCTAACAATAATTGTCGATTATTAACAGTAAACATTGTTTCTTTTATCTTTTTTTATTATCGGGAATCCAAGCCGCCATTTTATATAGTCCTAGTATATAAATCCTTGCCGTGCAATCCGCAAAAGTCAACCTGCCAAAATACAGAACACCACGTGATGGGCATTGAATAAATCAAATGACCGTAAAATTATCAATTAATAATATTAACAATTGTTTCACATTATCATTGTGATGTTTTTTACTGATAAATATTTTTTATTGGATAACATATCAAACAATAGCTGTTTACACATGTTATGAATTACCTTAGAGAATGAACACAAAACATTTGGCAAAAATACAAAATATTGTATGTTTCGAATTTGTGAGAGAATAAACACAAAAACAATCTACTTAAAGGCATGTTACAGTCAATCTCATTTAAACATTGCATACAGGGTGTTATGATTGTAGAAATAAAGATAGCATATGTTGTGTTTGATAGTTTTCTTTTCTGGTTAAGGAATAATAAAATATTGCAATTCCAGAATATTATCAACATAGCTTTTACCATTTATTTTTACTCGATACTTGAATAGAGTGTTCTAACTACCTAAATATCAACAAAAATTCCTACGTTACAGACAACATAACTAACAAATAGCAGAAGTAGTTTATAAACCAGCACGTATACTCTACAACAGACAGATGAGTTACAGTCAACGTAGGAACATTGATTATAGCGATAAATATTGACCTCTGTAGGCAATATTCATCCAGTTTCAAAGGAATAGGCTATGAAATTCTCTTTTTGTCTGGCCACACAGTAAAAATAGTTTCCTCTAAATTCTCCATTTATGACTTTATCGTGTTTTTAGTAAGAATATCATCGATTCTCAAGTTAATACCATCTTTTCAAAGGAATGTGTACAAGTTTCATAAAATTTCATTAATTGTCAGAAAATATGAATGTGTTTTTCATAATTTTGTAAATTTGCAATTCATGTCGTTGGTATCGTAAGAATCACCTTTCAACATTGAAATCCTTTTTCTATCGAAAGTGACATGTTCATGTTTTATGATTAGCAAAACAATTAAAGGCGTACAAAAAAACACATTCCACATTTTAAATTACTTTTAAAGGTAACGTGACCCCACGCCGTATTGGTGATAGACTTGTATGAGTTGTTTAAAAGTAATCCAACTATCTAACTCGTTGAGCCACCCGAGTTGATTTTGAACATGTGTAAACTTAATTGACATTTTGTTTCGTTTCGCCTTGTTTCGTTTCGTTTCGTTGTGCTTCGTTTCGTTTCGCTTTGTTTCGTTTCTCACTTTACCGGGATCCATTTAAAAAAAAAAAAAATCAATGGCGGGTCGTCCTAGAGCTCAAACACAAATAGTACCTCCTCAAGACGTTGTTGATAATCCGGTTATTCATACCGAGAAATGGACTCTTTATGGCCTTGGTAACGCAATGACAGATTCTGATAACATCTTGAAATGGCTAGCAGCACATCTATTAATAAAGAATTCACTTCGTTGTGTTCCGTGTAATGAAGAGTACAGTTTGAATGTGTATAATGAGGGAGTCGATGGATTCAGATGATATTGCAAATTATATCATATTTTGTCCTACTGATTGTGTAACAATATTATTTCATGTGTTTATGATAAACGGGACGACTTCAATTTTATAATCATAAATTTTCCAAATATGTGCAGCAATATACCAGCTTCTCCTGCATATGGTGTTTACATCTCACAATTGATTCGCTATGCAAGGGCCTGTAGCAATTATTCTGATTTCCTGAAACGTCATCTTCATCTGAGAATCAGGCTACTGGACCAGGGCTATTAAAAGATTCGTCTTATTCGATCTCTTAAAAAGTTTATATTTCGATACCAAGATCTTGTCGAAATATATTCCATCTCTGCAGAAAAGATTATAAACGATGGATTTTCATATAGTGAAAATGTATAAAGATAAGGTAGTCAACAAAAATGTCAAAAATATTTTTTTATCAATGTGTGACGTAAAAGTGTCTTTGACATTTACTTCACTGAGTTTGGTGCTGTTTTGACAACTGTTTTACCTGTTTTGTTCAAGTATTGTTATAAATACTGTTATAGTGACAGCCGGAAACTTTGAGCCGTAATGAAAGCGGGAGGTTTGGCGCTTTAAAATCTTATTCAACTCACCATTTCTTTAGAAATGCCTGTACCAAGTCAGGGTCATTACGGTTTTCAGCTTTCCGGTTGTTGACTGATTTTGTCTATTTATATAATTATGAGTTTTGACTTTCCCTTTGTAAGATTGCTCGGAGTTCGGTAATTTTGTTATTACCCTTATTTGTCAATATACAACATTTAAAATTGCTTTAATAATTTACGCCGCTATAATATATTAGGTGTCTACAAGGTACCCAATTTATGCCGCTAATCTATAGGATTACCGGAATCTCATTATCAACTATGAAAACATTTTGATAAGATGTGCGATTTTGATAAGATGAACTGACGTTATACATCAATGAAAGCAATACACAGAAACTTCTAACTCTTCCAGGTCACCACTCTGCATTATCATTTGGTGTTCACTGCTTTTTTCTCTTCATGTGTATGCGGTTTTTATTTTATTTAAATGATTTGAATAAATTGCATTATTGTAACATTCCCAGTTTAAACTGTGTTTATCATCTATTTTTTGTCAACAGTTTGTTCTGTATCATCACGCCGCGTATTCGACTGCACGGAACCGGAGTTGGCACTAAGAACGCGGGCGTCGATAAAAAATCAACAAACAGGGTAGGTATGTGTAAACGTTCTTTTCTTAGACATAATAATACTTTGCAATGAAATAATTTCGTACAATAACTGTGCATACAATAAAGTATTCACGGTCAAATTTACATTCTGATAAAGTTAATAGTAAATCGGCAACACGATTGTTTTATCAACCTTTCTCAAATTTGTTTTGATTTTCGAAATTAGATTACTTATATTTTACTACAGTGAATGCCATTTTAAAAACAAATTGGACCTTTCTCTTCCCAAAAGCCTCCTACAACTGCTGTTAAAAATTCACTTTAAACATGCACGCAAATTTCTCATAGCCAACAGTTTATAGGCATAGGGTACGTCAGCTTGGCCACTAAAAACCGCGGGCGCATGGCACTTGGAACGCGGAAAGGACGATAAAAATGAGCACTAAGAACAGGGATCTCTATATAGATCCGTTCTGGTGTAAGAGGAGTTTGAAGATACCAAAAGTTTAATCAGAATCCGTAAATTGAGGGACAGACAACACAATGGCCAAAAGCAAAAGGACAAAAGGACAAACAACGATCTACAAGACATACAAATAAAACTAAAGTTTGAGCAATACGAACCCCACTATGAACCGGAGATGAACTCAGGTGCTCCGAAAGGGTAAGTAGTTCCTGCTCCACTAGTGACACCCGTTGTGTTAATCTAGTTACAAACCCGGTGGAAACTCATGAATGAGGAAAGGGTCGGGAACTGTTTACGATAAGTGGCACATATCAATGGTCATTTGTGACACAGATATTTCATAGCGGCCAACCAAGTCATGGTGGCGACCGTAAAGCTTTCAAAGTGATGACTTAAACATAACCAATAGGAACCCTTGGTTCTGAAAATACATCTGTTGAATACACAATGACACTTCCTTTTAAAGTCATTTAATTATTTCATTAATTTATTTGCTTCATAAAACAATTTGTCGGAAGTATATGATAAAAACCTTTTCCATATCATCCCGGCTACCATCCCTCGATCCATATCAACCCTCGACTGCGTCACGGGCTGATATGGGGATCTCGGGATGATACCCGGGTTGATATGGAAAAGGTCATGTCTTAATCTCTATAAAATCATATATATTATTAAAAGTCCTGAAAATGTTTAGTTTAAGTAATAGTCCTGAAATTATTCTGATTTTGCTTAAAATCATGAAAAAGGTTTTTTTATCGTGAAAATTCTATAAAATGACTGCGCAAATTAATCACTATAATTATGTTCATTGGTATATACGTTATTAAAATATATCATTCCGAAAACAAACAAATTTATATATTTGTATATTCATATACGCATATACTTATTATAATAAACAAAATTCTGTTATTATCTTGAAAATTCTATTAAAAATTTTTTTTAAAAATGACTGCGCAAATTAATCACTATATGTTCATTGGCATATGCTTATTAAAATAAACAAATTTACGCATATATTTATATAATAACAAATAATAAATACATTTCTTCTAGTTACTATACCTTCAAGACTGCCTTCGATGTATTCCCCACGTATATAAAGCTAAGTCATTCATTTATAACATTTAAACATTGTAAAGACGGCCGTAATCGTATACAACACATTATGCAACCATTCGAATTCGGAACGTTGCTACATGTATGTACACACAACCAAGTAGTTAAGTATAAAGGAGAACTACTGATCAAATGATTACCTACTGATCAAATGCTTACCTACTGATCAAATGATTACCTACTGATCAAATGATTACCTACTGATCAAATGCTTACCTACTGATCAAATGATTACCTACTGATCAAATGATTACCTACTGATCAAATGATTACCTACTGATCAAATGATTACCTACTGATCAAATGATTACCTACTGATCAAATGATTACCTACTGATCAAATGATTACCTACTGATCAAATGCTTACCTACTGATCAAATGATTACCTACTGATCAAATGATTACCTACTGATCAAATGATTACCTACTGATCAAATGATTACCTACTGATCAAATGATTACCTACTGATCAAATGATTACCTACTGATCAAATGCTTACCTACTGATCAAATGATTACCTACTGATCAAATGATTACCTACTGATCAAATGATTACCTACTGATCAAATACAGATCATAGTGAGTGATTGTTTACTGTTAGTGGAGTAATTTTTCAGTTTTATCATGGTAAGATCAAGTTTCATTCGATTAGATGATAATGGTACTCACTTTGTACTAAACCAACATATTTAATTTGATTTTTATAATGCTACACTGAAACAAAGGTCCGATGGTAACAATGTCAATCCATTCGGACACATTATCCTGAATACGAGCCAACCAGTCTTTGCTCTTTCTCCTTAATGCCGTGTGTTTAGCGGAGAAGCAATAAATATGAATTCCATAGTCTTTGGTTTGAACTGACATATGCTCGAACCCACAATCTACCCCATTTGAGGCTAGCATGCTAACCGTTACACCACAGATGCGGAGCACAATTTATAAGAATTGTGTTTTGAGATATATTGCATTCATCAAAATAATTCATGCTTCGCCACTGACATGGTTTATTAGATATGTTTATTACTGAAAATTTACAGTTCATAAATAATGTTATTATTGATTAAGCTAAGATTCCCCTCCCTCAGGAATATGTGACCTTAACTGCTTTTGACTATCGTGTTATTCAAGAATCAAATCGGGAATGTGCAAAAATGTTTATTTAAAAAAGTGAACATAATAATATATGTCTATTTTAATACTATAGACATACCTCCTGGTTTGTTCTTTTTGATAGAAAATACTAGAATTAATCCGGTAAAATTTCAAAAGCACTTAGGTATCACTTTAAGTGCAGATTGTAAGTGGTCAAAACACATAAATACCATTACTGAAAAAACATCCAAACAAGTAGCAGTTCTGCGAAAACTTAAATTTAATGTATCTCGAAATCTTCTTGAAACTATGTATTTAACTTATATACGTCCATTTTAAGTATATTATGCAGGAGAGGTTTGGAATAATTGTACTCTCGTCGACTCGGAACGACTTGAAAATAATCATCTTGAAGCCGCACGTATAGTAACCGATTTAACGTCTTATGCAAGTTATTGTTTATTCATAAGGAAACTGGATGGGAAAAACTTTCAGTTAGGCGTGAAAAAATAAAACTTTCATTATACTATAACATAGTCAGTGGCCAATCATCTGATGATCTCCAAGATTTAGTACCTGTTACTGTGAGTCAAACCAGGGATTTCCCTGGTCAAACCAATAACTACAATTTACGAAACTCTAGAAACCTGACTGTTTCTCCATGAAGGCTTTGATTTTACCATGGTTCTTTTTTTCCAAGTACCATCAGACTCTGGAACAATCTACCAACAGACTTGAGAAATTTTCTTTGCCAACAAATGTTTAAATATGAATTACAAAAGGTTTATGCCACGCCTGAAAAAAAAAACATTTTATTTTTCTACTGGTATTAGAATTGTTAATATATTACATGCTCGGTTACGTCAAAAATATAGTAGCCTTAAATGCGATCTATTTAGATGTTATTTAGTTGCCTCTTGTAATTGTGATTGTGGAAACTACATCGAGTCTGTGGATCATTTCTTTTTAAGAGGGCCCGGGTGGCTCAATGAGTTATGTAGTTGGATTACCTAACAACTCATACAAGCCTATCACAAATATGGCGTGGGTTCGCGTCCAGCTTTGTAAATTACAAAAAGGGTGCACTCGACTCGCAGCCGCAAGTGATAAAGTTTACCAGTTGCTTGCCCATGGTCGGTGGTTCTCTCCGGGTACTCCGGCTTCTTCCACCACTAAAACTGGTCACCATGATATAGCTGAAATATTGCTGAAAGTGGTGTTAAAACACCAAAAATCAAATCAAATCTTTTTAACATGTAATTTATATATATATACTTAACACAGAATACAACTGTTCCGTGGCATGAGCAATTTGGGTTTTGAAATAGATATCAAAAATACATTATTTAGAAATGCTTCTTTTGAAAATGACAAAAACTCTAAACTGTTCTTGCTCTTAACCCTGAAAAATTTGTCTAATAAATTTATATATTGAATATATCCCCGATGTATGAAAGTTCGTCACCCTAACGCTTCGTCGATAATTTCTATTATCATAGGTTTTAAATCATATATGTATTATTTTCCTGCAATTGTGACATATTTTTGGTACAATTATTTTTTTCAATGCACCGTATAAACGTAAACAATGAAAACTAGGTCAAAACCATATCGGAAATAGATGTGCATAAAACTTCGTCAGTTAGCGCATGTCCTAAAGATGTGATGTATTACCAAAAGTTTTAAAGGCCAAAAGCTATTAAGACATTTGTTTAAATATGGACTAATGTTTTTAATTTATTATGCATATGTCACTAATGCATAAAAGGATAAGAAATTGTCTGGTATCTTACTGTTACAACTCGATGCTTTGTCTGAAAAATTTTTTTGTGTAAGACAAATGTTAGAAATAAAAATAGAATTTTACAAGCTTTTTGGATTGAATAATAATTTTATTTTATTTTATTTTACATATATAAATAGTTTCGGCCCCTGATCATTTACTCTACTTTTGTTTCAATTTGCTCAATTTGGTAATTGTTTTTTAAACAGCACGTTTTCATTGCAAAATGACGGCATTACATCGCAAGAACAAACATACTTTAACGAACGTCGTAATAGTAGTTGTCTATTATTTTCCCACCTCAATAATCACGTGATGATAGATAAAATTTTCATTCTAAATAAAAAATGTAAACACAAAATTGAAGACTCGTTTATAAGGCAATAAAAGAGAATCAAAGGTGTCGGAAAAAGGGAGTTAGTAAAAAGTTGTGAAATGTTCATATGTTAAGAAAGTAAACGAGTACTGACTTGGTTGAAACGCACCTTGACTTAAATCACTGTCAGTGGTCAAAATTGACGTCTGCAAACTAATCAGCTTGACAAATGCGCAGACACTGGACGAACACGGCCATACACGCAAAGGTGACGAAGTTTTATGCATGACGTATTTGGATGTACCGACGATACATCATACATCAGACGACAACTACCTTGTGTAGACGTTCCCGTAATTGTGTTTAAAGATAAGTGTATGTAAAACTGACTTTTACATTCTAGCCAATAGAACCTGTTATACTTTTATTGAAACTAAGAGTGATTTTATTCAATGGGTACAATTATCAAAAGAAATATTATAGGATTACCATAAACGCATTTTTTCCGGAGTTTATTGATGTATAACCTAGACCAATTCACTCACAAACAAGGACTTTTATGTAAGTTTGTGAGTGACTTGATCCAGGTTATACATCAATAAACTCCGGAAAAAATGCGTTTTATCCTTATAATTCTGTAACTAAGTTTTTGTTTCATTTGTTTTGAAAATTTACCTTTGGGGATCCCCAGTACGCACACATACATTCCATTGATGTGTGTCGGCCATGAATAACAAAATGCACTAAGGGACCGACCATTTAACTTGCAGGGGGGGATTATGTGGGTTTTTTTCGTTCACAAATTTATTTTCGGACAACACGAGAGTTAAAACATTTTTTCCCCAGAATTTAACATTAGGTTATATGACAAAAACTCTGAATCATATTATTTTTTTTTCCCTCCAACAAAATCAGAATATTTTTTTCAGCAACATTGGGAATCAGAATATTTTTTTTAGAAAATCGACTAGAGTTCCGTTTAGGTCACGTGATTTTTCTTTTGATTTATTTCCGATTTGGCAGCCATATTGTTGAAGATTTTGAAGTGCCATAGTATCTATTCATACTTCTACCATTAACGCTTCCAAAAAGGGAGCGTATTATCGGGAATCCAAGCTGCCATTTTGTTTACATTACGAAAAAAGTAGTCCGATGAACATCGTCTCTCGAAAAATAAACTGACAAAAACACCGCCTCCATAAGCGCTTATATCCAATCAGAGTATAGGATTTCTAATTATGTAAATCATATAAGAATTATCATGTGTTAAAGATGACAATTTATTAATTGGGTGTGTGTATATACCACCAAAGCAATCAACGTATTCCTCTGAGGAAACTTTTAATGAATTAGAAGATATAGCCCTTGTTGGTGATTTTAATTCCAAAACTTCTACTTTAGAAGATTTTATTATACCAGACCAAGATTTGTTGCAATTACTTGATTTTTCTGAAAATGATGAACTTATAAAAGATTTGTATATGACCATGAAAATTTGGTAAAAAATAATGTACCATCGAAGCGGATTTCTGAGGACAAAAATCGTCCTAATAAATATGGTCATAAACTTTTTGAATTGTATCAGAATTGTTCAATGTATATAGCTAACTTTAGAATAGGATCACGTTTTCTGCCATGAGAATTTTTTTTTTATTTCGTTTATAGATTTTTTTTAAATTTAGTTTATGCGAAATACTATTTCGTATAACGTCATAAAAATATTTATCATGTCAGTTAACGGGCTCCGTACTTTATTGTTACTCATCAAAAAAGAATAAATTCTAATTAAGAAAGAAGCGTCTTTTAATTTCATAATATTAATGTTTTAAAAAGAAACCATCATAAAGAAAGATAATTAAATAGTTGGCATGCGGTGAAATATTTATCCAATTACGAATTATACCTCAAAAGACAGCATTGTTATAATTTAGTCTTAATTTATGGTACTAGGATGTGCTTTGCAAATTTTGACCTTTTTATCTAAGACATCAGCAATGTTACATATCTGGCATGCATCCGGGATATGTACAATGAAAGAAGAACACAGGATTTACACAGACAATCCGTTCTTTGTATTTGATCTCGATCTACTTTGATTATTTAGTACGTTTAAATAAAATACCTCGTCATACAAGATTTAAACTTAAAGATAATCCTCTTAGTGATTGTTTGATTTTGAAATTGTGTTGTTAAAGGGGTTATACTGCTATTAGAGAAAAAATTAAGCTCCGTTTTTATCTTGTATGACATTCTATTTTTTTATTGTTTCACACTAACTGTGCAGGGTAATCTCTATATGGTATTTGATTTGACAATGTTTCCATTTATGTCTTCCCGTTTCCCCACTTCTCCAGATTCAGATGATTTGGATTTTTTCATCAACTTGTTTTTGTTATATCCTTTTGTGAATGTTTGTCACAACAAATAGCTGAGAAATTTCTTTGGGCTGATATATACTCTACAGGTTAGGAGGCAGTAACAAATTTGTTGTTTTAGAAGACAGAGGAATCCCTGGTACGATTCGAATTTTTAATTCACCGCAAGTTTTGAATCCTGGTGTGGTATGGTTATTTTTTTAAGTTAGTTCGATTCTGGGGTAGTTGATCAAGCCCATAGACACCTTCCACCATATTATGATACTACAGGAAATAGACTACATTGGTTCTGCCAGTGCTTAGATGAACTTGCAACAGTAAATATAAAATCAGTCGGAATATCTCATAATATTGGTTGTAGACTAGGAGGAGGAGATTGGGCTGATTATTTTAACATCATCAGCGATTTTGCAATTAGAACTAACATTGAAATTTTTATTTCCATACCTAGATTTTCAAAGTGATGGACCTGGACGCAGAATCATGCTTCACAAATACGTTTCAATTTAAACCTTGTCATCTTAATATGATGTATTACATCAGTAGAGAGCAGTCCGTTAGAAACTGGCCATCACAACTCGTCCAAAAACCAAAGGAACTAATACAAAAAGGATTTTTCTACACTGATATCGGTGACAGAGTAACATGTTTTTATTGTGGAGTAACATTAAAACAGTAGGATAAAGACGACATAGTCAAAACTGAACATTTGAAATGGGAACCAAACTGTTTATTTGCTAAAATGGTGTCCCATAAAGTGCCATATTTCAACGTTTTAAATTAGACAGAATGGTGCCATTTTTTTTTTTCAATTTTAAAACCATCAGTGACGTCACTGATAAGATAGATTTAAATCAAGATACGGGCAAATCAGTCATTTTGTCATAAACACCCAAGGATGGCAGACAGGGGATATACATATTATGAAAGCCAAAAAGAAAACAGATTTCTGAAACACACATTGGGCTTTATTTACGCCAGAAGCATTTTGGACCGCTTAGACCATGTCATCAAGGAAAATTGTTATGGTTGCCAAGTGCACCACCCTAGCCAAGTACAACATTCATGTCTAATGATGTCAGAAGCAGAACATTTGGATTTGTATTTTGATAAAGCATTTGATCAAATTCAATTTGATGATGTGGTGACTATATTACGAAAACACATTGAAATCATGGATATATCCATAGATCATAAAAACAGTGTGCATAGTCAGCTAGAAGACTGGTGTAATGAAAATAAACCTGAAGCTAAACATTTGTGGTATACAACAGAAAGATTATTTTCTTTGAGGAACAGATTTGAAAATGAGTGTGATTTTTGAAATATGCTATACAAAAACAGTCTTGTTTGAACATTTAACAACAGACGTATTTTCCAAAACTCTACTTTCATCAAAACTTTGTACTGTGCGGAACCACTTCAGAGAAAACTCATGATTGAATTTATTTCACTAGATGAAATTTGTGCAGTGTCTGATATAGCATAAAACATTCTTGAGGGGAGACTTGTTGTTATGTGCACAGAGAGAAACTTAAACACTTCAATTGAACAATTCGATTTTTAGCCAGTCCAAGAATAGGAAGACATAGAAAAAAGCAAACAATGCTAGTGTTTCATAATATGTTACCATTACTGATTAAGGTAGTTCTGCATTTACTGGATGAACAATAATTTTTAGTGTATGACAATTCATGTTTTGTAATTATATCATGATATAGCTGAAATAAATTGATGTAAAATTAGTTTGTTATAAAAATAAGCCATTCATACAATGATTAAATCCAATTTTACTATCAGTATAAAAAAAGACATAAGTTTATCACTCATTTTATGTTTTCCTTTCAAGATGAACACAAATAAAACAAAGTTGTTAGAGAAAACATACTATGATTTATCCAATTCTGGTGCATATTTTGGTCCAGATAAACTTTATAGAGTCTTAAAATTTAAAGACATAACACACATAGGAAAAAACACAGTTCGGAAATGGCTACACAATCACAATTATTGTTTTATGTTGTTGTTTCTATAATCCTAATTTTCCGTAATTCTATTGGTTTCATGAAAATTTGAAGAATTATTGGTCGAAATTTAATACATTGTGCATTCCATTTATAAATAAGCTTGCACGTAGTTTTCTTACCATTCTTGTTTTACAACTGCCATTACAAAGATTTAGATTATTATTGAAAAAGTTATTCACAATGCCTGGAAAGAGGAACGCCAACTACTCTTCTCGTTCTGTCTTTTGGCCCTGTGGAGATTGCCGGAAGAACTGCACAGCCAACTCTGTTTCCTTTACATGCAAGATCTGTCATCTTGCTGAAATTGACCAGTTCACCTTTGAGTCTTCTCTTCTTCGTCTTAGAATGGTATTATATGTTTTTTCCGTATTCTTATAAATTATATTTTATAAATTCAATAATTTCAATCACTAATTATTATTTTTATGTAATAAATTAAACAAATCCCTTCATTATATCATATGAGTAGTAGAATGTAACTTGCCCCTAATCATTTGCAAAAATGACAATGAAATCAATAAAAACAATATATCGTTTTTATATATTATGTAGTATATCATTCGAGGGTTGTTATCCTTATTACTATAATTTTTTTTTTTTTTTGCCGATCCTGATTCTGTAATTCACGGTAAATGATATTTTGGTTTCATAGTGATTTTTGAGGAAATTATCGTCAAAATTCACGTTGTCTATTATATTTAAGCTGTCTTATACAGATAATACAACAACTTTAGAATCTTTTTGAAACAATTGGGTGGCCCTTAAAATAGCCTTTTATAACCGAAGAATGCTGGATAGAAATTATTCCATCTGTCCTTCCATGTCTTTGATAATTCCAGCTTTCGTTTCCGCGTACACGTAGAAGAGTTCTCTGAATGATTCGACAGCAGCAATCTGCAGGAGATAACTGTATCTCAATGCCAATCTTCTATCTTTCTTTGCCTTATTGTATTTTTTTGAGTATAGTGTAGTTTGTAGTCCAGCTGAACTATCTGTTCACAAGCTCGACGGAATCGTCTTTCTTGTTCTGCAACGAGTCTTTAGTTATTCATTTGGTTATTCATGATGAGATGAACAATTTTGATGATAGTTAGGTTCGATTCAATCTTTATAAAGAACTCGTAATTTTTAGTAAATTGAGTACCTTGTGCAATAGCAAATAAATAAAATACCAAAAACAAAACAAATTAAAAAAAACAAAAAAAGTAACAAATACAAATATAAAAAAACAGGTAAAAATATTTAAACACGTATATAAACACATTTATGGGTGGTCAATTTGCAATATTGCGGGATACACATTAAATCTTCTGTTTCCCTTTTGAGTCCAAGAGGTTTGAAAGCAAAATTATAGAAAACATGAAAACATGTGAAAAAATGTGCATCAAATTGTATGAATATTAACTTCGTCCTAGTGTAATGTTCTGCAATTATCAAAAATCTTTACTTTCCAATTGTTATTCCATTTGCAATAGCAAATAAAAAAAATACAAAAAAACTAGTAACAAATACAAAAACAGGAAAAAAAGCACGTATATACACACATTTAAAGGTGGTCAATTGGCAATATAGCATAGCCAGAAATGATAGGTGATTTGCTCATTTACATATTCAAAATGGCGGCTCAAAGAGAATTTGGATTTTAACATATAGTTGAACGGGAAACTTTCTGTTAGCTTGGGCCGGACAATTTTCCGGGATAAAAAATCAAACTATGCACCGGTTTGAACAATATCTCAAAATATTACAGCTGTACCATGAAAACTCAAGGTTCCCACCCAGTTTCAAATTTTGAAGCGTAAGCACCATTCAAAAGCATTGAGAAGAAGTGAAAAAATGCATCCTGCACGGTTTTCAAGACCTAAAAGCACTTTTCTTACAATCCCCATTCTAGTTGCCGGGACAAATTCGGTCAGTTCCGGTAACATTGTTGAGGAATCTTTCTTCGATAAATATTTTGCTGAAAAATTAAAGGTTCCCACGATAATTTAAAAGAGGGCTTCACAAGTTTTTGTTACCTTTCTAGTAGAGGTTCACGCAAAAAAAATCTACTATTTCGTAAGACTACTTCTGCTAGACATAGCATTATTTGAGTAAGCACCGCATTCCATTGTAAATGTAAATAAACCATTAAAAAAAGGCTCCACAAGGGTATTTTTTTATTTCGACTAAACGACAGAAGAAGTACATGTAGATCTAACTATAATACAATTGGTAACAATACTGCCGATATATAAAGTTCCAAAAATTTAACAATATATATACTAAATGATTTCAATGACATACTAATACTTATGTGGGGCAGAAATTGAAAAAAAATGCACAATATATTTTTTATTTACATACTGTTATTTCGTGGAAAAAGGGGGGGGGGGGTCAGTGCATTAAATATATTTTCGATCTTTTACACATATCATCGGATTCCTAATAAACATATGATGACAATTAATTTTGATCCGATCACAAATAATTATGAAGTTATTTATGTGATCAAAACTGTGATGAAATATTACTTAAGAAAAATAGATACGAGTTTTCATCAGCGTCTTCCAAATATGGTTCAACGTTTATTTGCTGACGTCATATATGACGCGATTTGGTTTATGAATATTCATGACAAAATCACCCATGATTTCTGGCTATGGCGAGATACACATTAAACATTAAATGTGCATTGCATTTTTTTTTCAATTTTTTTCTTCGAATGGCTATCTAAACTTATTCATCAATTTAATAAAATCACTTCTATTTTCAAATGTGTTTGTGTGTTTGTTTTAGGCTGCTTTGAGAGGTCAACAGTCACAAGCGATAGAAAGCGGTCCTACTATGACGATTGTGGTGTTTGGGATAGTAGTGGGGTGAAACAGGATGTTTGTTACAAGTTGCTGAAATCCATCGATTAATGTAAAATACACACTTTTTTCACTTCTTGCACATATTTTTCACATGTTTTGTTATAACTTATACATGGTTTAATCCTAATAAGCTATACCGAACACTATTTTTATTTGAGGGCTTAGATCCTACTTCAAACACAGAGGTTTGTTACGATTTTTTTCCCCCTAGTACTCTTAAAAACCACAAGGGAGGAATCTAAAATGTCAAATTTTCATACAACACTTTTTCAAAATAGTTTTGTATTGGTGTCTTGACCTCATTCGCCATATTATTGGTACCCAATTGAAGCTTAATAAATATATTTTTGATATTTCGATTCCTTTTTGTCATCATCTTTACCTATCTGCAACTTTAAAGCAATGCTTCACAAAATTTGCAATATCCTAATCCATCCTCCATCATGTTTACATGCCGAATTGATACGTGCGATTTGAGTGGTCGGTTATTTTTAGGTAAGGATTGCAAAGAATGTGTTGATTGGTCAGTGATTTTGAGAATTAAAATAGTGGGAAATTTAAACATGACATAAAAACATACTGGATTTTGATGGAAAATGCTGTGCTGAAGATCATTCGACGATTGCTTGACTTCTTAAAGTCGCAGTACCCAAATCAGTATATTGTATATTTTTAGAACAAATTTCAAATTTTATATTGTATCGGCCAAATAAAGGAATACGTTTGTTCTTACGAAATTTCCCTCTGAGTCTGAATCTGAACATGTGTGGGATTTGGTTTCCAGTGTAAGCAACGTGACATATTTAATGTCTTAATATGTTCCCAGTTGATGGCGACAAGTGTAATTTATGTCGTTATCTCAAAATACAACCAATTCATTGAAAGTGCGTGAGGAAATTAACATTCCATAGACCAACAACCAGAGCGTAAATATCAATTTACTTTGCTAGACTATACAAAGTGTGGAAGAATTGCCTTAATGAAGCATTTTGCTCATTTACGCCAACTAACCAGAGAACATGTAAGTAGTTAAATGCATCGAGATTCTGCAAGAAGATTAAGAATATGCATAATGTGAACCAATGTGTAGTTGCATGAATTACATGTTTTATGACTGATAAATGCATATATTTACATAGAAAATCTTTACACTTTAATCTGTATAGGGATTCGATGTTAAATCTAAACATTTATATACATCTTAGCCAACTATTGCTCTTCTTCTTCTTCTTCTTCTTCTTCTTCTTCTTCTTCTTCTCTTCTTCCAATTTAGGAACCGGATTCACACGTGAATGTATAAGGTTTCGCGAAACCTTTGCGCAGTGTCGGGCAACACAGCAGTCTTCTACCGACTATTTACAGGTAAAACTATATACAGGTGGGCGCTGGTCTAGTTGCTGTCAGGACGCGCCTTGAGGGCACTCCTGAATCCCTTTACTGCTATCCTGTTTAGGCCCTTTGGTTTTCTTGCTCCCAAAGACTGTTATATCATTTAGTTTTACAATCTTTTAATTTTGAGCGTACCTAATGAAGGTTATTCCAGAAACGTGTTGTACGCACTAAATCAAATATCAATCTACGTTTATTATAATATGCTTCAAAGTTTAACAAATCTAAGGAGTTTGTCGTATAATCGAAAATGTTAAAATTGTTAAAACAAGGGTTATTTGAGTTTGTGTGTTTATGGTGTTTAACGCCACTTTCAACAATATTTCAGTTATATCATGGCGGTCAGTTTTATTGGTGGAGGAAACTGGATCGAGAACCTGGAGAAAACCACTGATATGCCGCAAGTCACTGGCAAACTTTATCACATAATGTTGTATCGGGTACACCTCGCCTGAGTGGATTCAAACTCACAACGCTAGTGGTGATACTATTGTGATATTATTAAGCAAATAGACTATAGATATATATTTATAAAGGTTACATATTTTAATTTCAAATTAGTATGGTCTAATTTGCAAATAAAATCCATACACTAAAGATTAATTACAATTTACTTACTTACTTACAAATGGATCGTTTCATGATCGTCCAAATGTTAAAAGCAAAACTTCAAAGTGAACAAAGTAGGATCAGGATGACCCCTAAATATACACATGTCTTAATATACAGCAATTTTATATGAAGTGTGTACCGGTATACACCATTTTGTGCAATTAGTGCCTATTGCCACTAAAGTTCATGGCGAAGTGTACTCGATACAACATTATGTGATAAAGTAGGTCAGTGACATGCCACATGTCGGTGGTTTCCTCCAATTTCTTCCACCAATAAACCTGACCGCCACGATATAACTGAAATATTGTTGAAAGTGGCGATAAACACCATAAACCAAACCAAGACTACATCATTTTGCCCTTCATTTGACGTTATTTGTTTTCCTTTTATCAATCTGATCAAAATTGATAATGTGGTGGATCTTTTGTAATCTGTTCAATAAAATCTAACGAAATACTGTAAAGGGTCACGACAGGGGTCGTATTTTCAATCGACCAATCAACAACAAGTATACAAAATTTTGAGGTATTAAGCTGAGCGATGTTGTCTGCTTGGTCAATATATTTAAATGTCTTGTATTTGATTGGATGGTTCAAGATAAATGAAAAGCTACCTGACATGACCCCATATGGAATATTGTTAGATATGTGTGTATCGCCATAAACAAACATCTTATTTTAATTTTATCATCTATAGTTAGAAAGTACAAAGGAGTTCATACAACATAGTCTAGTGACAGGGTACAGAATTAGAGTGATGGAAGATGATGACCCAGCTAATCAAGAACTCAATCTCAACTGTGCTATTGATGGAGAAATGTATAGAATGAAAACCTCCGATGTATATGTTAAGTATGTATAATAAAATCATCATATTTCAATGTTTGAGTATATCTTAATTTTATGCATGAACATTTTATGTCCCAAATTCTTATCATATTTCTAACTTGAAAAGGAAAAAAATCAAATCGATTCGTCATGGAGTATAGGTCGATGGTTTCCATCGGGTTACAGCAGGCTACTATGGTTTCCTTTAACAATTAAGCTGACACCCATGCCACATTATTCATGCGTATCACATTTACAGTGTCGTTTGAGTGATAATACAAACCAACTGCATCAGTGGTGTAATTGTTAGAGTGTGTGCCTCGAGTGCGGTAGATGGGAGGTCCGAGCCCTGGTCAAGTCAAATCAACAGCTATGAAATCAGTATGTGTTGCTTCTCCACTAAACACGCAGCTTTAAGAAGTAAGAGTAAGAACTGGTTGCGACATGTCTATCCGCAGACTTGTTTCAGTGAGCTAGCACTAATAAAAGATCCAATTAAGCGAGTTGATCTAGTACAAAGTGAACATCCTCATCATCAATGCAACCTTTTTTCTTTTCTTTTTTAAATTCATGAGATTTTATTGAAATCTGTAAATTTATTGAATAATGGTACCTTATCCCGGTCGTACCTTTGGCTTAACCGTGGCGTACCTTATCCCGACCATACCTTATCCAGGCCTCGTTAATATTAGAAAGCTCAATGTAATATATAGTTATTAGTATTTGTTAGTAAGTACATATAAAACAATACATTTCTATTTACATTGTATATGACATAATGGAAAGTATGGAACGTAACTTGTTCTCGCCATGATATAGCTGAAAAAACATTGCTCATTTGGCGTTAATCAACAACCGCAACACCATCATACAAACCGACCAATCAAATATAAATATATACTTGATATCATCTATTGTATCATCTGTTTGTTTAGATCTTTTGGTTTATTTGCTCCCAAAAGACTTTTATTTTAAAGTGTTTAGCTTGTCCAGTTGTTTTGACTTTGAGTGTACCTGATAAAGGTTGTTCGAGAAACTCACTGTGCACACTAAATTAGATATCTACGTTTTTATTACTATCTAAATTGAATTATTCCAATTTAATCATAGAGCTTGAAAATTGCAAATATAATATTATTTTGCTGTCAACGTTTACTCCATGGATGTACGCATGAATTCTGCAATTTTAATAGGTTATTATACAGTGGTATGTACAATATGGAAATATAGTGTACGAGTCAGTATTGTATTGAAAACCCGTATTGGCTGTGCGGCGTCGAGTCCAATACGGGTTTTCAATACAATACGGACGAGTACACTATATTTCCATATTGTACATAACACTGTATAATAACCTATTTATTATACAGCTGAAATGATCAATACTATTTTATGTTTAACTTTTAATACAGTGTAAATAGAACAACTGCACAACAGTATTTCGTTAGGAAAATGTTCTGTATCAATACAGATCTCGTAAACTCTAAAAATGAATTAAAAACAGCAAAATAACTGATCAACAACTATTCTAAACAACTTTTTTTTTCCCTCAAACTGTTAAATATCGAACAAGCTCATTTGATTGTAGATTAATATTAATATAATATTAAACACTTCTTTTCAGGTGTTCATGCATGTGTAAACGGTACCGATCCACTCACAAACTGAATAAACGTCCGAAGGGCGTTTATGTCAAGTTTGTGAGTGCATCGGCACACATGTATGAACTCTTGAAAAGAAGGGTTTAATACTTATAATTCTTAAATTCAATATTGTAGATAGTATTATTCTTGCATATTCCTGGTCTAAAAATCGCACAAATTAAAATTCCGCGAAATGTTGTTGACGACTTTGGAACATTAACAATATGACGTCATATGAAGACTTCCAGTTTAAAACGTAAAGATCAGGCGTCATTTGGCTTCGTGTACGCTTCAATTTTAATAAGATTTCACTAAAATAAGTTTACAAGGTTGGCATTTTAATTATTTTTGTATATTGTTGTAAATATGACATGTAGAATTTCACGTTTTCAAGATGGTGGATCCTCGTAGTTACGGCTTGCAGATTGAAAAGTTCATCGATTTATGAACGAATAAAAAAAGAATAGGTGACAGTGTCCTTGTCCAATCAAAAGGCACGGAAACGATATACTTTAAATCTATAAGAATTATCATTGAATGTTCCACCATTTATACAAGCTCCAGAAAACAGACGACAAAAATCAACGAGTTACTTATCGGGACGTCCAATACGGAAAAAATACGGCTTCCGGTTGTACAATACGGAAGAATAATGTACGATCACATGTCTTAAATGGGTGTTTTTAATTAGATTAAAATTATAGCTGTATAATAAGGTTGATTATTGTCATTGTGTCCCTGTGATTAACATACAATAATACTATGGACCCGCATCGGTGGTCTGATAGTTAACATGCTCGCATTGGAAAATCACTCATAACAACATAATGAGTAAATAACCAATCAAAATATGGACAATTCCGAATGTTTTGGTGTAAAATTTGTTAAAATCTATCCAGAAATGACTTTTTGAAAAAATATGGTTTTGGTTGATTTTATAGGGATTTTTTTTACATTTCCCAATACTTTTGACAGATGTGTATATATATACTGTTACCGTTTCTTTACCGTAGTTCTTCCAGACAATTTGTTTTCTTTTTTTATGTGGTGTCACTAGCTAGATAAAATTAAAGAACGTGAATTTAACTGCAATTTTTATTACACAAGTTTTTACGTCATGTAATCTTTGAATAGCAGTAATAATTGTGATATTTCAATGCATATTATTTATATATCACATAAAATGATAAGTGAATACAAAGGATATTATCCCTATTCCTCTCATGTCGGCGTCAAAATATGGAATTTGATTATTTATAGTAACGCGAAACACAATTGCTATCGATCTCGTTTGGACTTAAATGTCTCTTTCACCAATATTTAAATGTTCAAATCCCTTTTTAAATACATGTATACACAAGTGTCTATAAGTAGTCGGCCATTTGTGTTTAGATATTTTGTGGTAATTTATAGATAGATGTAAGAGTAAGTAATTTAGATTGAGATTTTTGCTTTTTTAAGTATTAAATTTATGAAATTAAAATTACGATTGCGATCACATTGCTCTCTGATCTTTTTCATTTATATATATATATTTTTGTTGTTGTTACCATAAGATTGTATATGGCTACACGGACACAAAAACACAAAAATAAAAGGAAAAAGAAGACATTTTTATTGAAAATAACTATATAAACATAAATTAAAAAAGGGGAGGGGTAAGTAATTCCATGTCACAAGTGCTCGACTGTCAAGCTTTTTTGTGCTACAGAATTAAAAAAAAAAGTTAAGTTGCCTTTCACTTATTGACAGATCCTAGAGATAACGTGTATTGTGTAACGGCCATGGACACTCTTCTGGGGTATTCAAGTCGCTCTTGGCACGGAATTACCCCCCCCCCCCCCCCCTCCCCCTTTTTAACTTTGTTTACAATTAGAGTTATATAGCCTTTATTGGCCCGACACATGAAAGATTGTATGAATATATAAAGAAATTTTATTGAAAATAAATATGTAAACAGAAAGTTAAAAAAGGGGGTGATAATTCCGCGCCACGATATTCATGTGTCGTTAATTGAAAAAAATCGAATTTTACAAGGACGATGTGCATGGTCAATACAATATCACAGGTACTCGAGGACAGGACCCTGTCTGGTACCCCTCAATGCCCCTCCTACCTCATTACACATGTACTATAAAAAAAAATGTCATTTTTTTATAGTTGTTATATAGTGATTTGGACATGTATAGTAAACATATGTATTAATTAAATAAAGACATACTGTACATAGGTATATATATATTGTTTATAAAACATTTTTTTATAGTAATGAGGTAGGAGGGGCATTGAGGGGTACCAGACAGGGTCCTGTCCTTGAGTACCTGTGTACAATATACGTGGACAAAAAATAAGTTTATAAATGTTTCCATTATCCCATTATTCCAATCAATATTTCAAATATTAATTAATTTGATATATTTTATGCTTTCATGTGTAATAGTTAGCGAGCAAAGACTTGGTTGCCTCTGAATCAGTATAATGTGTCCGAGTGGGGCGACATGTCTATCCGCGGACTGTTGTTTCAGTGAGCTAGCACTATAAAAATACAACTAAGCGTGTTGATCCAGTACAAAGCGGTTGATGGTTTATGGTGTTTAACGCCACTTTCAATTATAGTTCAGTTATATATCAAAGCGGATCTCATCATTATCTCGTTGAAAATTAATTTGTTCTCGCCATGATATAGCTGAAAACTGTTGAGTTGGCGTTAAACAACAATCACTCACTCACTATGTTTTCAGGTTAATGTTGTGGTTGAATTACAACGATTATATGTGTTAATATGGGTTGTGGTCAAAGTTCCAATACCAAAGTGAATAAAAATAGCACGAAAACAAACACACGCAGACATTACCGGAAGAGGTCATTGAGTGATAAAAAGGAGTTAGCTGGATTTAATATCGGTGGATTTGTTGTCTCCTATGAAAAACCAGCAGCAGCATACCAAGATGAAACACAAACAGCAGATACGGTACCTGCCACAACTGAACAGGAAGACACCAGAGAAGATCAACTAGTACAACAGCAAAACCTTGGATCCTCAGTAATGAACACAGTGACGTGATCCCTGGCCACGTATTGTAATAAATATAACCTACTTCCATAACTTGGTAGAAGGTTAGATAATGTTCCAGGAACTTTGAAAAAAGGAAAATTTTTTTTAGAGGAGAATAGTGGATGATACATGAACATTAAATATATATATGTGTGCAAGTTGATGTCAGTTAGAAGCTAACATACGAACTTATAAAATATTCTTTTTAAATTATTTGGCTTTCCATTTTTTATTTTTTTATTTATTTTTTTTGTATATTTACTAAGTTGTGTCATACACTAGTATAGTAATAATTTTTTGATTAGAATAACGAAAAATCCAAATATCTTTTAAACTATAGATTTTTGAACAGCAAAATAAACGAGAGTTTTATTTACAATTAGGAGTGCTAACTAAAAATGTTATTGTAATGCTTCTTATTGTTTTGGCTGAGGCTGCACTCAGATGAAATTTTTTATTTTGGTCCTATTTTGTTGTCATTTTTCGGGTGGGAGTAGATGTACTTTATAGAAGAGCCATCCGTACGTCAGGTATCTCACCTGTAAAATCTTTCTCTCAGCCACGTGTACTTTAGACGAACCTGACAAGCATTTCTCTCATAAATTATTGTTATATTTTGCATTTTTTGTAAAATGGATAAAAAGTCTGACTTATCTCCGGAATGTCAAAAGTTTGTAAAAAAGTTGCTTGCCTTTTTTAGTAAGGAATAGGCAACGAAGAAGCCAATGGTCTCATTTGATAGGGTATATCAAAGGACATTTAAAGCTTTGTGTGTGTCTGACACTTCAGTGCACCGTATTATGAATGGTAAGAGGCCTTGTAAGTCAAATAGAACCAAAGAAAGAGCTAAAATTTTGGACGACTTTGATCATTGTGTTATTAAAAGAACAATCCACGGTTTATATTCACGGAAAATTGCTCCGACCGTCTCAATAATACATAAGGAAATAAAAGATTCTATTAAAATATCAAAGTCTAAACTTACTCTAACTCTCATTGATCTTGGATATACTTATAAAAAAATAGGTGATAATCGAAGAGTTCTGTACGATCAAGTGTCTATTATCATTGATAGGTGTAATTATCTGAGAAAGATCAAATCTTTTAGGGAAGTAGGGTATGATAATTATAAGTCGGCTGTCTTTTCCGAAGTTTACCGGACACTGATAACTGCTATAGATAATAAGATTTATTCATATGAGGAATAAATCCAGTTATCCACAGATAATCGGGACAATTTTTCCTGCAAACATTTGATTGTTCACAGATTTGAGCAAGAGTTATCCCGCTTTAATTTGACGGGTGTTACGTGACAATTTGCTGTGACATCATACTTCCTTTCTGAATCTGCAATCGAAGAGCAAGATCACAGAAAAATTTGATCAAGGGGAAAAGTGTTTTTAAAAATTCTCTAAAATATCAGGGAGTATTTTAATTATAATATTAAGTCGGTATATTGATCGAGATAACTGTTGTCATGTTACATGTATTATGATAGACACGATAACGTAACCCTCATTCCGCTTGTGCTCTAGTTAGGGTTACGAATCGGTCCCATTCAGCGTATGGGAGCAAATTAAAATTTTCGTTAAGTGAATATTTCAACTTTCTTTTTGCATATCTGGTCATAACTTATTATTCCCTACAATTTTTAAGTAATGGCGATACGAAATAAGTGTTACAATACCTGTTTCTACCTTCACGATAGATTTAGTATTCGAAAATTGTTTCTTGTCCGCCATGGCACCTTGCGTATACTCTCGTGATGGGCGGAGCCTATCCATATATGGATCTGAATGCCAAATATGAAAAACGTTACTACGATGTTTTGCTACGATTGGTCCAAATAAGGATATCTCCAAAACGAGGCATGTGCACACGTGAAATAGCAACTTGTAAACAAAATGTCGAACAGAAAGAAGATTTCATACATTCAAATTTTCAGATGGATATAAGTCTACCATGGATTGATGCAGCGTTTACTTAACACCTCAAGGTTTACCTAAATATATGTATCTTTCACCCCCGTTAATTTTTCCAACCACTTACAACGGAATTAGGACAAAAAACCGCCCGGTGTGAATTACTCCGGGCGCTGCTCCCATACGTTGAATGGGACCGATTCGTAACCCTCGCTGGGAGCAAAAGCGGACTGAGGGTTACGTTATCCTATCTAGTATTATGAATGCCTGGCTACACACGTATTTTCAGACTGGTAGCGACGCTTGCGTGCGGCGTGTTCAGCTTGCAAAAATGTCGCCTCGTGGCGTGATACACGCACACATACACATAAATTAATAATTTTAAAATTAAATGATGCACTTACTTATCTAAGCCAATGTTAAAACATCACAGTCCTGCAAAGTCCGGCCACAGTATAAAAAAAGCACTAAAAACTGCGGGACATGTGCTTTATCAGTTTGTGACATAAGTCATATGGGTACATGTACATGTATATATATATATATATATATTATATATTTTATTTGGATAC
This sequence comes from Bathymodiolus septemdierum, assembly GCA_963383655.1. Lineage (NCBI taxonomy): Eukaryota > Metazoa > Mollusca > Bivalvia > Mytilida > Modiolidae > Bathymodiolus > Bathymodiolus septemdierum. Next base: position 63,700,004 of record OY726520.1, read on the forward strand.
CACCCCTTTACAACGGGGGCAACCACTATCGGGGTAACAGTGGTTGCGTCCTTAAAGCTATGTACAATGCAATATAAAAATATAATTGATACATTAATAAGTACAATAATAGTGAATAAGAGTTACTGTCCACTGTATTAAAACAATTCATGTAACAAGCACTATTTAAGAAATATTGTCTCCATTAAAATGTAAAAATACAAGCACTGTATCATAAAACAGTATACTGCACTGCATTATAGTACTATAAAATAATGTAATATTAAAAGTGCAATTTGTCATTAGTTTGATGAACTGAATTGAAGAAAATAAAACAGTATTTTACCATTAAAAGTAAAAATATTCAATCAAACATCAGAATCATACGTTTCTCGGCTACATTCTACATTTATAAATTCATAAATTACATTTACTGCAAAAGACGACGATTGTCTTTAATTAACAGATACACATGGATAAACTATTATAAGAAGCGTAGTGTTGGTATTTTGTACACATGGAATCTGGTCTTGCACATAAAAAATGCAGCAAATCAACAATATTGTAATGCCTTAAGACAAGCAGAAGTATAATATCTAATTGCTTGTGTTGTTCGTCAATTTGATGGTTCAACACTTTAATACATGTAATCAATTTTCAGTCATTCAAATCAACAACAACAACAAAAATAATAATAATATAAAAATAAAATACATGGTGCTATTGCATTAGATCAATTGAGAATGTGCTCACATTCTTTTCGTATTGGTATTGGCAAAACAACTGTTGGTGTTTCACTCCGTATATAATGTTTTACTAATGTTACAATGTCCATATACATTTAAGCATTCTACACAGAATAACATGTTGCATGTAATTTAATTGTTAGATATGATTTAGTACATAATGTGGTATACTGATGTTGCATATAACATGATTATCAGATAAATTTCAGTATATAAAAGGGTATATACACTGCCCATGGTGGAGAAACATGATAATATGTCAAATTTTTAGTATATAATATGGTATACCGATGTGGCATATAACATGGTTATCAGATAAATTTCGGTATATAACATGGTACATTATTTTTTTTTTTTTTTTTTTTTTTTTGTATGTAGATGTTGCATATAATATAATTATCATATAAATTCAAGCATATAACGTAGTGTACCGATGTTGCATGTACCATGATTATCCAATACATTTCAGTATATAACATTGGTATACCAGATAAATTTCAGTATATAACGTGTTATACAGATGGTGCATAGAACATGATTATCAGATGTTTAATTGATATGTACTAAACTTATTATCAGAAGTTTAGCTGATATGTACTTGTCTTATTATCAGATGTTCCACTAATGTGTACTTACCTTATTTACAGATGTTTAACTGATATGTACTAACTCATTATCAGATTTTAGCTGATAATTACTAACCTTATTATCAGATGTTTAGCTGATATGAACCTACCTTATTATCTGATGTTTAGCTGATATGAACCTACCTTATTATCTGATGTTTAGCTGATATGAACCTACCTTATTATCTGATGTTTAGCTGATATGAACCTACCTTATTATCTGATGTTTAGCTGATATGAACCTACCTTATTATCAGATGTTTAGCTGATATGAACCTACCTTATTATCAGATGTTTAGCTGATATGAACCTACCTTATTATCTGATGTTTAGCTGATATGAACCTACCTTATTATCTGATGTTTAGCTGATATGAACCTACCTTATTATCAGATGTTTAGCTGATATGAACCTACCTTATTATCAGATGTTTAGCTGATATGAACCTACCTTATTATCTGATGTTTAGCTGATATGAACCTACCTTATTATCTGATGTTTAGCTGATATGAACCTACCTTATTATCTGATATTTAGCTGATATGAACCTACCTTATTATCAGATGTTTAGCTGATATGAACCTACCTTATTATCTGATGTTTAGCTGATATGAACCTACCTTATTATCTGATGTTTAGCTGATATGAACCTACCTTATTATCAGATGTTTAGCTGATATGAACCTACCTTATTATCAGATGTTTTAACACAATTGTATATAAGGATATAAGGACTTATAAAGTATATAGGAATTTTGTTTATAATGAATTTGTTATGAGGTACATGTATATAAGGTAATAAGGATAAATGGATTTACGGGCTTGCCATTTATAGTGGTCGGCAGCCTCTCTTGCAAAATGATGTACTTACCTTATTATCAGATGTTTAGCTGATATGTACTTATCTTAGTATCAGTTGTTTAGCTGATATGAAATTACCTTATTATCAGATGTTTAGCTGACATGTACCTACCTTATTATCAGATGTTAAGACATGTACTTATCTTTTTCAGATGTTTCGCTTATAGGAAGCGTCTTATTTCATATGTTTAGTCGATATGAATGTACCTTCTTATCAGATCAGATCTTTAGCTGATAAGTACTAACTTTAATATCAGATCTTTATCTGATTTATATTTATTTTATTTTCAGATGTTTAGCTGATATGAACTTATCTTATTATCAGATGTTTAGCAGATATGAACTTATCTTATTTTTATATGCTTAGCTGATATGAACCTACCTTATTATCAGATGTTTTAACGCAATGGTGTATAAGAACTTATAAAGTATATAAGAAATTTTGTTTATAAGGATAAATGGATTTACGGGGCTTGCCATTTATAGTGGTCGGCAGCCTCTCTTGCAAACTGATGTACATGTACTTACCTTATTATCAGATGTTTAGCTGATATGTACTTATCTTATTATCAGTTGTTTAGCTGATATGAAATTACCTTATTATCAGATGCTTAGCCGACATGTACCTACTTTATTATATTATCAGATGTTAAACGGACATGTACTTATCTTTTTCAGATGTTTCGCTTATAGGAAGTGTCTTATTTCATATGTTTAGTCGATATGATAATGAATGTACCTTCTTATCAGATCAGATCTTTAGCTGACAAATACTAACTTTAATATCAGATCTTTATCTGATATTTAATTATCTTATTTTCAGATGTGTAGCTGATATGTACTTATCTTATTATCAGATGTTTAGCTGATGTGTACTTATCTTATTTTCAGATGTGTAGCTGATATGAACTTATCTTATTATCAGATGTTTAGCTGATAAGTACTTGTATTATTGTCAGATGTTTAGCTGATATGAACTTATCTTATTATCAGATGTTTAGCTGATAAGTACTTGCATTATTGTCAGATGTGTAGCTGATATGAACTTATCTTATTATCAGATGTTTAGCTGATAAGTACTTGTATTATTGTCAGATGTTTAGCTGATATGAACTTATCTTATTATCAGATGTTTAGCTGATAAGTACTTGCATTATTGTCAGATGTTTAGCTGATATGAACTTACCTTATTTCAGATGTTTAGCTGACGATTACTAACCTTATTGTAGCTGATGTATTTTTCTTGTTTTCAGATGTTTAGATGATATGTACTTATATTATTATCAGATGTTTAACCGATATGAACTTATCCTATTATCGGATGTTTGGCTGTCAGATACGTACTTATATTATCATCAGATGATTAGCTGATATGTACTTATCTTATTATCAGATGTTTAGCTGATATGTACTTGTATTATTATCAGATGTTTAGCTGATATGTACTTAATATATTATTAGCAGATGTTTAGCTGATAATTACTAACCTTACTATCAGATGCTTAGCTGTTATGTATTTATCTTATTTTCAGAATTTTAGCTGATATGTATTTATCATATTTTCAGATGTATAGCTGATATATACTTACCTTATTATCAGATGTATAGCTGTTATGTACTATTTTATTTTCAGATGTATAGCTGATATGTACTTATCTTATGATCAGATGTTTAGCTGATATGTACTCACTTTATTATCAGATGTTTAGCTAATATTATCAAGACCTCCATAACGGATTAAAATACAACTAAATGTAACCACATTTGGGTTCAAAATAATGCTTATATTGACCTTCAATTAACAATTTCATTTATGGCATTACATTTAATATTTTTCAAGATACATTGGATTTACAACTACCTTTGCAATCAGTGCCTATCACCACTGATGTTGTGTGTTCGAATCTCGATCAGGGCGAGGTGTACAACATTATGTGATAAAGTTTGTCAGTGACTTGCGACAGGTCGGTGGTTTTCTCCGGGTCCTCCGGTTTCCTCCACCAACAAAAATGACCGCCACAATATTACTGAAATATTGATGAAAGTGGCGTTAAACACCATCGAACAAACAAAACAACATCAAAATACAACAAAACGAAAATATTTTTTATCTTTAAAAAGGACTACTTTTGTTCCATGCTCTGATTGGTTACCTAAAGGGATTGTTACGAGATTATATAAAAATAAATATTGCATGTATGTTATGCGTTTATAGGTGTGTTAACTATTCCAAACGAACGAAATCTGCACACTTGTCCCAAAACACATCAATGTCAGCTTTTGTGCCGTGTCTGGGATATTCTAAATATGTATATATATTTATGAGATCTAACACGTCAACTGGTAGAGTTCTATTGGCAATACTTTCAAGCATCACAACAAGAATCACTTTTCGCCCAGTATGCAGTGATTCCATACGAGCAATATTTAACTCATACATACACCATTCACTAGCTAGAAAACTGTTTGATATAAATAGAACTGTTCTTTTGCTGCTGCGTATTCCTCTAGATATATTTAAAGCTATTGATTCTCCCGCCAAAAAATCTCTTTCATGAATGCAAGCATGTATGTTACGTTTAGTTTCGAATTCATCCAAGGCGCCCTGGCGTGCTATTTCATAATCTTCAGATGAATACGAAATAAATATGTCATATTCAAATATTTGCTCATAACTATGTCCAATAGTCTTGTAAGGGATTTTAATTTTGGCTTTATAATATAAATATCGAATTTTCCACCGAAATTTATACGATAAAATTCCACAAGTACATACAAGAACAAATGCACTTACTGCACTGACGCTTACAATAAAAGCAATCTTTGATTCACACTGAGAATTTAAGTGATCAATTATGTGTAATATATCATTTAAATGGGTAATACTACCGTTACTATAGCTACATGGATATTTATCCCTTTTAATCAAATCCACCTTTGTAGTTTTCATCCATTGTAGAAAGTCTATTGTTTCACAAGTACATAACAACACATTATCAGAGAGATCAACCTGGATAGTATGTGTACCCGCCAATCTATTTAACTGTCGTCTGCTGGATTCTGATAATGTTTGTAATCTGTTGTTGGAGAGGTCTAAATATTTCAAGGTCTTTGTTTTATCGAGCTCAGCATCAATAGTGTGAATTTCATTTAAGCTTAAATTTACCCTTTCAATGTTTTCCATGTGATGGAATATATCTGGTTGAATACACTGTATGCGATTATTAGCTACGTCTAGCTGTTTCAGCGAAATGAGGCTCGACAGACTGTCACTAAGACGACACTCCATATTCCCCAGCATGTTAGAAGACAGATCCAAATATTCTAATTTACTAAAATTTGAAAACGAATGCATTTCGAGGTCAAAAATACGACTATTTGACATTTTGAAATGCACTAGATTTGGTCGAGCAGACGAGAAGTAGTATGGAATAATAGTACCCGGATTCCTGTTGTTTAAAGAGAGGTCCAAATATTTAAGATGATCATAGCGGTCTGTGTCATAACCAAAGTCTAGTACTTCTGACGAGTTTGTGAAGATCAACGATTTCAATCGATATTGATGGTCATTAGTATAGCGCCGACGCCGACTTGAATTTGACGTTCGAAATCTGTTCATAAAAGTACAACTACTTTGTTCACCGGCGTCTAACATTTCTATCTGTCTGTTATATGAAAGTATCTGATATCTTATATCAAAACTGGACAAACAATTGTATCTTAAATTCAAGACTTTCAACGATGCTGGGAATGTGTCACATTCAGACAGGTAGGCAAAAGACAAACTATTTCCAACAATACTTATGTGTGTTAAGGAAGTTAATTTAGTCAAGTTGTATATGTCATTACCACAATAAAATTTCTGTCTTATATCATTAGAAATATTATTAAGTATGAGAACAGACAAATTATGTAGGTTAGAAACGGATGCTGTTATGTTGAAAATCAAATCCTCTGCGTTTCCATTTGGCGCATTTGATCCAAAGATAGTAAGTTTTTTCAAATGTTTTTGTGAGACAACAAAATGTCTTGAAACTCTGCTATTCAGCATCGGAATGTAAATTACAAGATCTTCAAGCAAAGGCATATTTTTGAAATTTTCCATTTCAAGATAGCCATAATAGCATACAAATCCATTTATTAAATATAAGGATTTTGCACGATAATTTATTATATTGGAGGAGTTCACAGTTTTCCATTTCAATAACGCCGAATCTATTTCAAGTACTTCAACTGTCTGTAGGGAATCAACCTTTCCAAACGGCTGATTATCATCATACTTAACCTCACATGGTATTGGACTAAATTTTGTATTCTCGGGTAACATAAATGTAAAACTAAAATGACTTAAACTACTCAAACCTATCAACAACGAATCTAAAACGAGGTCTTTTTGTTCGTACAATAATGAATTACGGATAACCAGTTTTCGTAGATTCCTCAATCCGTGGAATAAATTTGTTGGAATATATGCCAATGGATTGTCTGAAAGATCTAGCTCACGAAGTTCCGTCATTCCGGCAAATGGAGTGGCAAATATTACTATGCTTATGTTATTCTTTGATAAATCCACACAATTTGCTATCTTTGGAAGTGTTGGGATAAACATCAGACCAATAGATGTACAATTAATGATGATGTCATCACCTTTATCTATCATACGACAGCCACGTGTTAAGAACGAATTTCCATCGATGTTGGTAATGGTCATCTCATAGGTGCCTGCAATTAACGCCGCTACCACGCACATCATTACGTAAATGTAGGTCTTCATTTTTCTCTTCTGAACAATTAATTGATTGATTGATTGATTGATTGATTGATTGATTGATTGATTGATTGGTCGGTGTTTAGCGCAAACTTTAGCAATATTTCAGCTATATTTGAACATTTAAGTTAATGACAATAGAATCGTTATGTATATTGTACTACGGTGGGTTTTTTCTGTAGTAACTGGTATTCTTGTTGCCTGTAATATATAATATATTCTTTGCTTTATTTCGACCAAATATAGTATACCGATGTTAAAAGGATTCGATCACAGTAAAAAGTGAAAAAAAAAAAATACCACACTGTCGGAACAGTTCCCAAAGCCAATAGCAAGATAGTAGAAAGAGGTACAATTGAGACCCCTAACAAACAGTAAACTATCTTATAAGACCCCTTACACACAGTAAACTATCTTATAAGACCCCTAACACACAGTAAACTATCTTATAAGACCCCTAACACACAGTAAACTATCTTATAAGACCCCTAACACACAGTAAACTATCTTATAAGACCCTTAACACACAGTAAACTATCTTATAAGACCCCTAACACACAGTAAACTGTCTTATAAGACCCCTAACACACAGTAAACTATCTTATAAGACCCCTAACACACAGTAAACTGTCTTACAAGACCCCTAACACACAGTAAACTATCTTATAAGACCCCTAACAAACAGTAAACTATCTTATAAAACCCCTAACACACAGTAAACTATCTTATAAGACCCCCAACACACAGTAAACTATCTTATAAGACCCTTAACACACAGTAAACTATCTTATAAGACCCCTAACACACAGTAAACTATCTTATAAGACCCCTAACACACAGTAAACTATCTTATAAGACCCCTAACACATCGTAAACTATCTTATAAGACCCCTAACACACAGTAAACTATCTTATAAGACCCCTAACACACAGTAAACTATCTTATAAGACCCCTAACACACAGTAAACTATCTTATAAAATATATATTGACCATCAGATAATAGACCCCTAACACACAGTAAACTATCTTATAAAATATATATTGACCATCAGACAATAATTGTGTCTAGTTTGCTGTATTGAGCTATTAGTGTCTTTCGTCACTTTCAGCATTTTTTCCAGCTACATGTATATCGTGGGAAAGGAGCGGGAGACCCCCAACAGTTTTAACAAACTGACCGGTAATATCAGTGACATTTGGGCAATTGTTTTGAACCGTAAAAATGATTAGCGTGAACCCTCGTTACTAGAGTAACACGACGAGTACCTTTAGTGGAGCAGAAACTGTTTACCCTTCCGGAGCATCTGAGTTCATTCCCGGTTTTAATGGGATCCGTGTTGCTCAATCTTTAGTTTTCTTAGGTGTTGTTTTGGAGACCATTGTTTGGTCATTGTATTGTATGTCCTTCAATTTACCGATTCTGCTTACCCCTATGATATCTTTAAACTTTTCTTATGCTTGTGGTCAAAGGTCAGAATTCAACAACACTGTTCATTTCTCCATCCATGCCAGCTTATCGTTCTTGTTTGAGGTGTCAATGTGTATCCCTCGCTGTTCATATGTTTATGCACAATTCTGGCATATGATCTTCAAGTCCAAGACCGTAATCAATTCAATTTTACACTTACATTTTTAAGATCTAAAAGCAAAAATACAATCGAAATCGAACTAAAAATTCTAAAGTTTTGGGAGTTGGCCCCATTTGATATTGGAAACGGTAAGGGTCATAAACAAAATTGGCATAGTAACTTGAGAGTTTTATTAGGAAAATAAAGAATAAGATCTTGAAATTGGTTTTTAACGGTCCATGTACAAACGCAGAAAACATCCCTTTGACACCTTGGACCTCTTGTTTTAGTGGTGGATTTCCGACCACAAAAGAAACTTTGAACGTTCGTACAAAGTTCGGCTCAAATAAAAATCATCGGTAAACAGGAGCGAGTGTTGTAAACAATTTTGGAAGTAAATTAACTAATGAATATTCAACATATATAGTATCAGAGATAACTATTAAAATGTGAGATAATAACGAGGGACGAACGACAAGAGATCAACGAAAATGCACATGGATTATGACAATGTGGGTTTAAATACGTCACGAGAAGAAGCATGTTTGTATTGTTAATAATCAAAAGTCATTAGTTCTGTTGTGGTGTCTTTCAGGCTAACTCAAGCAGTTTTGTTTGGTCAATAAACATGAAAAAATTGCTAGACGTAGTAATTGTTTGGCTAATCTCAATATATCGAGATTAGACTTCCGAATACATTTTCTGTTCTGTATCTCCAGCTTAGATACAAAACGGAAAATATCTTCGGAATTCTAATCTCAACGAGAATAATGTTTGGCTAAAGCTAAGTTTCACCTTACCTTGCATTCTCTTCACAAAGGCGTATTAGTTCTACAATTTTCTAAACATTTAGTTTATCAATAAATATCATATGATGGTTCTATATTTAGATAAGGAAGTAATATCGAGTAAAAGATAAACGTAACGGAAAATCCCATTAAGGAAATATTTCCGATCACTTCATTTGTGTAATCGTTATATCCTTTTCTCTTTTTTTACTTTAACTATACACTCCGACAAAAGTTAAGCACCACCCTATATTTTTATCGATATATTTTTTTACATCAATACTGTTAAAACAATAAAATAGATATAACCATTTTTCTTACACTTCTTAAAAGACTACACCAAGGGCTCTAAAATTACCAATCTACGAAGCTTTTATCATCCTGAAAGACGTAACTATGGAGTGGCAAAAATGGGGTTCAAAACAGGCGCTGGAAAAACGTATAACCAGTTTGTCTTTGATGGAAGTTTTTAACATTGCATTAAAATGCAGAGTTTTCAGATTTTAAGAACTTTTAAATGCATCTATTGTGCGTATGTGTAGGGCATAAAAATCAATAACGAGTATATCCACCACGTTTATTGTGAAGTTCTGTAACACGCCTCGTTATGCTTCGCACAAGACGCCTAAGCCGTTCTTGGGGGAACTGTTGCCACTCCTGTAAGATAGCAGTTCTTAATTCGTCAATATTTTGACATTTTGGATTGCGTTAGTTAATTTTTCGGCCAATAAAGTCCCATACATGCTCTATAGGGTTCATGTCTGGCGACATCGCAGGCCATGGAATTGTCTGAACAGCCTCTTGCTGTGAAAAATGTTGTACAATTCGGGCTCTATGTGGCCTAGCGTTGTCGTCCATGAACATTGGCCTGTCAGCCAACGCATGATTGTCGAAATGGGAGACTACGCGTGGAGCGAGCACTTTGTCACGGTATTTTTGGCCTGTCAGATTACCATCAAGAATGTACAAGTCCAACTTACAGTCAAAGGAAAAACAACCCCAGACAGTTACATCCCCACCCTCAAAAGCAGTTGTGCCCAAAATGTGGTTGTCCTGAAACGAAGTGTTTCGTTGGCGCCAAACCCTTGCACGACCGTCGGTAGGCTGTAGCAAAAAACAACTTTCATCAGACCAGTGGACCCGTCTCCATGTGCGAATAGTCCACCCCAAATGATCATGTGACCAGTCAAATCGAGCATGGCGATGACGTAATGTCAACTGTGGACGTTTTATGAGTCGTCGTGCTCGCATTCCCTGATGGTGGAGGCGTCTGATTACAGTGCGTGTGCTAATGTGGCCTTCAAACGCTAAATTACCACGAAGTGCACCAGCTGTACTGAACGGCCGTTGCCGCGCCCGTCTGGATATGAGCCGGTCCTCTCTCAGCGTCGTTTTGCGGGGTCTACCTGCACGTGAACGGTCAGTAACATTCCCCGTTTGACGAAAACGCTGCATCAGTCGTACAATGATGGAATGGTTAACCCTGAATTGGTCTGCCACCCTTCTATGGCTAAAACCACCGTTATGCATGCCAACAGCTTGCCACCTTTCTGGTATGGTTAATTTTCACCGCACCATACCAAACTAATAGAAAATGAAACTTAAAACTTTACACAAAAAAAATCAGCTTTCGTTCGCAAACACAAATGTTGAAAAGTACACGTGGCACTTTACACACCCTTTCATATACACATAAATAAATATCGATCAATAACCTGTTTCACAGGTAAGTAAGTATGTGTGTACAGGTAACGAAAACAGCAAACCGATTTGAAATAAGTTCATTATTAGAAAAGATATTATTGAAGCAAGTCAGGTGGTGCTTAACTTTTGTCGGACTGTATATAACAAAATTAAAGAGTATGACAAGATACAAAATGTCCCAATCAAAATCGGTATTCAACAGTTCTTAAATAAAATAAAACAAAAATATCACACTGTTGGAACAGTTTAAAAATACACTTAGAAAATGGTAGAAAGAGGTAAAAATCGATAAGTGGCGGGATTAAGCTAGTTGTATGAGTTCCCCCCCCCCCCCCCCCCCCCTCCCCCCACCCTCCTTAGTGAAATGATGCGGTCGTGAAAGTGTTCTCCACATGTGAGTAAAATGTCAACCCTCACATATTTATTAACTGGGAGAACAGTGTTGTTATAAAGAAAGCTCTCGATAATCTGAAGGGAGTGCAGCTGATGTCCTGAACCATCATTTAAATATTAAACAGTACACCGAGCCATCCTTAGTTGGAGAACCGTAGCTCTTATGGTCCTTATGATAATTTTTGTTAGGTGCGGACTATATCTAAAACATGATATGGACCATAAGAGTTACGGTTCCACAGCTAGCCCATCATAAGACATAATAAGGAAACAATAGTCAATGTTGACCCAAAATTTAAACCATGCCAATACCATCTTTCGTCATCTGTACACAAAAACATGTGACAGATTACTTTTCAACATGGTATTGGGAATAAATAATTTTATATATTAAATAAAAAAAAACATTAACGAAAATCAAAAAATCATAAACTATTGTATGATTGATGAAGTGATATGACACAACCTACAGTTGACATTCGTCTATACGATTGCAATGCAATCTTTTCAGGATCACAATTTGATATAAAATCTTCAATATCTTTCAAAGACAACGCTGTTGAATCATCAAGGTATAAATCAAGCTGTTCTAGTTGGGTACATGATAATAAAACTTGGCCCAAAGCATCAATTGTAATAAAATGATTCAGAGAAAAATGTAGTCGTTTTAAATGTTTACCATATTCCACCATTGCATACAGGGATTCATTGGTGAAATTAGTCACTTCATTTTCTTTAAGTCCGAAACATACTAGTAACTGAAGATTGTTACAGTTTCTCAAAATCTGAACAATTCCTAAATCAATGTTCTCCTTTGCCCATCCTGAAATTCGAAGTTCGTTCAAATCTGGACAAAATATGGACAGCTGCAGAAAAGAATCGGTTCTCATTTTTTCGCAACAGGAGAAATGCAAAGTTTGTATATGAGAATGAGTATTCAATCGTTTCTCAAAGTAATTTCTATTAGTATTTATGGCTGTTCCATCAGTTTCGTTATCGCTATTGTACATGTATGTACAGGTTTCTGAAGAAAAGTTGGTTCCGTCCAAAACACCTAATGATAAGTCACAAATATTTATACAGGAACTAAAGCTAGCATGTTTTAACCATTTACATCCCACAAGCAAGTGACTAACCCCATTGCCAGTTATTTTTGGACAATCATTAAAATTGACCCTCTCTAGAAATACGCAATGTTTTGCTAGTCCAATCAAGTAGGAGTCGTTAATATCACATATTTTCTCCATCTTCAGGATCCTTATATTTGAGCATAAGATGCCTAATGGTGTCAGGATGCTAGCATCAACATACGGGTGACAGTTGACATTGAGACTCCTCAAATCCCTACACCCTTCAGCAATATATCCTATGCCGGTATTGGTGACCTGGCAACAGTCGGTCGGTGTGAAGTCATTAATTTGTAAATTTTGTAACTGTTTACTTTTCTGTGCTATGTAATGCATTCCTTTATCAGTTATATTTTTACACTTTGAAACTGAGAGTGTTTTGAGATATGGTGAATTGTCCGCCACAATTCTCAATGTTTCGTCATCTACACCTGTGCGGTGTAGTGTAAGTGATCTTAAATTACTCCATCGCATGCTGGAGAATGCAACATTTGTGATGGCACTACATCTACTAAGGTTTAATTCAACTAGATCCCGGTTTCTTTCTAACAATGTTTGTATGGCTATATCTAAATAAATATCTCCACAGCTGACAGTCACGTGGGTAAGAATGGTTGTGTTTTTAAATAATACCTGAAACACGTACGGCATCAACTTTAATTGGGTAGAATGGTTACAAAAGAAGTGACGTAGATGAAAACGTCTAAGTTTTTTCAATCCATTGCATAACGAGATAACGTCAGTTAACCTATCAAATTTAGTAACGTCTAGTTTGAAAGTTTCGAGGTCAGCGAAGCACTGTAGAATGTTCCGTAATTGATCAAAGTTATCATCGTCATACATTCGCAAGTGTAGAATTTTTAACTCCGTGAACAGTTCTGGTTGGAACTTTGTAAAGAAGCAAGTAGTCTTTGTTCTTAGTTGATGGACCTTAGCAGCGTTTTTCTGTAATAAATTGTCCAATTTCTCTTTTGGCATTGACAAAAACAGTCCATAGTGGTATAGATCTAAGTTTTTCCATATAATCTGTGAGGATGATAATTCTTTCCATCTTTTAGACACTTGTTTAATAGTTGTTATAATAAATGGTTGTGGTAGATATGTGAAAATCTCCAGAATAATTTCTGTTGGTAAGTCGGTGATATTCATTTTTTCAGCTGAAAGTTTAAAAAGAAACAATGATAGATTTGCATATACATGTATATAATGGGCCGTCGTGGTCGTGATAGTATGGTAGTTGGATTTACAACTGCCTATGCAATCAGTGCATATCACAACTAACGTTGTGAGTTCGAATCCCCTTCATAACGAGGTGTACTCGATACAATATTATGTGATAAAGTTGTCTGGGACATGCGACAAGTCGGTGGTTTTCTCCGGGTACCTTTGTTGTGGCGATTAACATCATAAATCTAAACCAAACCTAGATTTGTATATACTTATTATTAGTTGTACGATTCACAAGATCAATGGTAAGAAAATGGAGTCAATAATACTGAAAAGAGAGGGCTTTCAATTATATTAAAAAGAGAGGACTTCCAATGATATTAAAAAGAGAGGGATTCCAATGATACTAAAAAGAGAGGGCTTCCAATGATATTAAAAAGAGAGGGCTTCCAATGATATTAAAAAGAGAGGGATTTCAATGATACTAAAAAGAGAGAGATTCCAATGATATTAAAAAGAGAGGGCTTCCAATGATACTAAAAAGAGAGGGCTTCCAATGATACTAAAAAGAGAGGGCTTCCAATGATATTAAAAAGAGAGGGCTTCTAATGATATTAAAAAGAGAGGGCTTTCAATGATATTAAAAAGAGAGGGATTTCAATGATACTAAAAAGAGAGAGATTCCAATGATATTAAAAAGAGAGGGCTTCCAATGATACTAAAAAGAGAGGGCTTCCAATGATACTAAAAAGAGAGGGCTTCCAATGATATTAAAAAGAGAGGGCTTCCAATGATATTAAAAAGAGGGCTTTCAGTGATATTAAAAAGAGAGGGATTTCAATGATACTAAAAAGAGAGAGATTCCAATGATATTAAAAAGAGAGGGCTTCCAATGATACTAAAAAGAGAGGGCTTCCAATGATATTAAAAAGAGAGGGCTTCCAATGATACTAAAAAGAGAGGGATTTCAATGATATTAAAAAGAGAGGGATTTCAATTATATTAAAAAGAGAGGGCTTCCAATGATATTAAAAAGAGAGGGCTTCCAATGATACTAAAAAGAGAGGGCTTCCAATGATACTAAAAAGAGAGGGCTTCCAATGATATTAAAAAGAGAGGGCTTCCAATGATACTAAAAAGAGAGGGATTTCAATGATATTAAAAAGAGAGGGATTTCAATGATATTAAAAAGAGAGGGCTTCCAATGATATTAAAAAGAGAGGGATTTCAATGATATTAAAAAGAGAGGGCTTCCAATGATATTAAAAAGAGAGGGCTTCCAATGATATTAAAAAGAGAGGGATTCCAATGATACTAAAAAGAGAGGGATTTCAATGATATTAAAAAGAGAGGGATTTCAATGATACTAAAAAGAGAGGGCTTCCAATGTTATTAAAAAGAGAGGGATTTCAATGATACTAAAAAGAGAGGGCTTCCAATGATATTAAAAAGAGAGGGCTTCCAATGATATTAAAAAGAGAGGGCTTCCAATGATACTAAAGAGAGAGGGCTTCCAATGATACTAAAAAGAGAGGGATTTCAATGATATTAAATAAAGGTAATAACAAAATTACCAAACTCCGAACAATCTCACAAAGGGAAAGTCAAAACTCATAATTATATAAACAGACAAAATCAGTCAACAACCGAAAACTGTGAAAACCGTAATGATACTAAAAAGAGAGGGCTTCCAATGATATTAAAAAGAGAGGGATTTCAATGATACTAAAAAGAGAGGGCTTCCAATGATATTAAAAAGAGAGGGCTTCCAATGATACTAAAAGGAGAGGGCTTCCAATAATACTAAAAAGAGAGGGCTTCCAATGATACTAAAAAGAGAGGGCTTCCAATGATACTAAAAAGAGAGGGATTCCAATGATATTAAAAGGAGAGGGATTTCAATGATATTAAAAAGAGAGGGATTTCAATGATATTAAAAGGAGAGGGATTTTAATGATATTAAAAAGAGAGGGATTCCAATGATATTAAAAGGAGAGGGATTTCAATGATAATAAAAAGAGAGGGACTTCAATGATACTAAAAAGAGAGGGCTTCCAATGATATTAAAAAGAGAGAGATTCCAATGAAACTAAAAAGAGAGGGCTTCCAATGATATTAAAAAGAGAGGGCTTCCAATGATATTAAAAAGAGAGGGTTTCCAATGATACTAAAAAGAGAGGGCTTCCAATGATATTAAAAGGAGAGGGATTTCAATGATACTAAAAAGAGAGGGCTTCCAATCCAAAAATCTGTAAACAAATCAAGTTACTTTTTCGTGAACGGTTCTCACTTTAAATATTGGATTATTAATGGATGAAGGACTACCTAATGGCTTCTCCACCCCATGATGTATTGGATATGCATAGGTTGTTCAATACCTGGTTATAGTATATGAAAAAGAATGCCTTGAGGCGAAGCCGAGATGCATTCTTTTTCATATACTAATGACCAGGTATTGTATAATGAATTTAGCCCATACTTTCTTTGTCGAGTGTCATGATTACCAATTATTACTAATTTAGGCAGTCTAAGCCAGATTAGATTGAATGCGTATCAGCTCAAAAGCATTTCCTTCAATTACAACATATGTGGTATATGAAAAATATTCAATAACACAAGACAAAGAAAGTATGGGCTAATAGACACTATACATCGACTATTGTCAGTCATGGTGATTGTCTTATCAAACTTCCATCAGGAATAATATTACCAAGTGTAGAATATATATAGCATACATAGGAATTTGGGGTATTTCGTGTGATGCTTGTTAGTGGCACTTGTGAATTGGATGAAACTTCGAAAATAAATGGAAATCATGTCACCACTTGCCATAGATATGCACACTGTCACTGGTAATGCAGGCTTCAAATTGGATTATCTTATGTCGACATCCTGGCATTTGGGAATTGAAGGTGAAGCCAGTGAGTATCATTCGGATTTTACACCAAAATAATGTTGTACTCAATTCATTTCAACTAAAACAGAACATACTATCAACCAAACACTGAACCAACTTTGAACCAAAACTGAACCAACTTTGAACCAAAACTGTACCAACTTTTAACCAATATTAAACCAACTTTCAACCAAAACTGAATCACTTTTTAACCAAAACTGTACCAAAACAGTGACTTGCGACAGATCGATGATTTTCTCTGGGTATTCCGGTTTCCTCCACTAATAAAACTGACTGCCACGTTATAACTGAAATATTGTTGAAAGTGGCATTAAACACTATAAACCAACTGCATTAGAATACAACATCATGGCTCAAACAAATACATTATGAATATCAAAACAGTATAAGGTTAGGGTTATGGTGTTTAATGCCACTTTCAACAATATTTCAGTGGTGAGTTTTATTGGTGGAGGAAACCAGAGTATCTGAAAAAAACCATTGACCTGCGGCACATCACTATCATATAATGTCATATAACTCACAACATTAGTGGTGATAGGTACTGATTCTAAACAGTTACAACCACAAAAATACAACATAACACAAATTTTTTATACAACAAAAAATATGTGATGTGAGAATTTTTAAACTTTTAAATCTTTTTAGATGTCTTTTTATATTTTTTTAATAATAAAAATTGATTTTTTTCTGATTTTAGATTCAAATTCACGTTTTCTAATAAATATTGAAAAAATCATTTTTTTAATATTAAAAAATAAATTCCTATTGTTAGAAACAAGTCGGATTTTCTAATATTACAAAAAGAATTTCTAATATTATAGATAAATGATTTTTTGTAATATTAAAAGAATGAATTTCTATTTTTCTATTTATATTTGTCCACTTTGGCTTGCCATACATTTAATAATAACAAAACTCTTTCTCAACCATACGACTTTGTTTAAATTATATAAATATAATGATTAATCATGTAAATATTACAAAAATCGTTCAGCGATACATAAGGGTAATAACAAAATTACCGAACTCCGAACAATCTTACAAAGGGAAAGTCAAAACTCATAATTATATATAGTCCGAGATTCCTCTGTCGTCCGACGACATTATATATTATTGCTAGAGCCGTCGAACGTCAGAGCGCAATATATACGGAAAACAGCGGATTTGCTTCTCCAACTCTGGGTCAGCACATTTCCACGTTTCGTGGCTATCGGATTTTATTTTCTATCAGAAACCCTTATATAAATCGCTTCACCAATCATTTTTCTATTCATTCATAACCATCTTACCCTCAGAAAGTGGTATTACACTCCATTACAGCACGATTTTGCCTTAGATCCTATGATTTCGACATTTGTCTTCCATTTTTCAAACATTTGTCACGTGACTACGAGAAAACTACGATTACCGCAATGTATCATGGGAGATGATTTGCATATAAACAAACAAACAAATATTTTTATTGCCAATCATAGGCGACTGTTAAGGCAGAACAATTAACATAAAATTTAATACAGTTGATAAATATTGATTGGTAATGATTTTAACAGCAAATTTAGTGAATTACAGATAACCATAAGAAAAAAAAATGTAGTACTTTGTCCAAAAACAAAAAGGGGAAATGTAACACATGCTCTTTCCGAAGCCCGCTGGTAACACTCTGCCATTGAATCTTTTCTTTCCAACACATTCTGTATTATTTCCTTCTGCTCTGCTTTGATCTGTAGATGGACTGTATCGTCTTCCATGTGATTTGAATGTTGTTTACGTATGCAAATAATGCTCCAAATAATTTGGCACGCTGCATTAATTAGCTCCCATCATGCAATGCGTTGCTGTCATCATTCAGTTAGTATCGCGAGATCACGTGTGTAGATTCGAAAATGGAAGTCAAATGGCGGAATAATAGGATCTAAGGCAAAATCGTGCTGTAATGGAGTGTAACACCACTTTCTGAGGGTAAGATGGTTATGAATGAATAGAAAAATGATTGGTGAAGCGATTTATATAAGGGTTTCTGATAGTTAATAAAATCCGATAGCCACGAAACGTGGAAATGTGCCGACCCAGAGCTGGTGAGGCAAATCAACTGTTTTCCGTATATATTGCGCTCTGACGTTCGACGGCTCTAGCAATAATATATAATGTCGTCGGACGACAGAGGAATCTCGGACTAAATTATATAAACAGACAAAATCAGTCAACAACCGGAAAACTGTGAAAACCGTAATACAGTCATAATTGTTCCTTATAATTGTGTAATTTATTCAAATGAGTTCATATGATATTTGTTTATCACAAGTTGCACAACTCTAAAAAAATACAAGTTAAACAGAAATGACAAAAGCTTTCCACGTAGATGTAGCGATTAAAAAAATATATACATACCCATACTCAGCCATATAATATCGTGGTTGTTGTTTATTTGCACATCTTTTTGTAATTTACAACTCTGCAGGATGGAATCATAACATCGGGACAATCTAATAAGTGGAAGCTATGTCCCGTAAAGACACTCTCTTTATACACAGTTTTGTAGTATTGTGTCGTTAATAAAATCTGGATATTAGCTGTCGATCTGAGCAGGTTCAAAATGCAAAATTAGTAATTGAGGAGAGTGGGGGATCCACAAACTATGGTGCGGTATTTGTGTCATTTTTTTTAATTAATATTTATGACTCGCCCATGATTCGATTTATGACTGGCCATAAGTTAGCCAGTCATCCAATCAAATTTGGTGTAACATGTTACGTTCCAGCAGTAGGAACATAACGATGAATATTTTTAATGGCAATTTCTTTCTTTATCGAGTAGGGTAAAAAATATATATTCAATTCAAATACTTTATTGGATAAAGCACAGTAGATTACATGTATTTGCCTAATCCAATACAATCACAAACAATATAAACAAGTAATTGGAGCTAACTTATAATCTTAAGTTATAAAGAAGAATAGTTTGAAGATACTAAAGGGGTAATCAGAATCCGTAAATCTAAGAACAGATAACACAATGACCAAAAGTAAAAGGACAAAGGGATTAACAGCGATCTACAAAACATATACATAAAACTAAAGGATGGGTAACACGAACCCCACTAAAAACCGGGGATGAACTCAGGTGCTCCAGAAGGGTAGGCAGTTCCTGCTCCACTACTAACACCCGTCGTGTTAATCTAGTTAGAAACCCGGTGAAAAGTCATGAATGAAGAAATGACCTGGAAGTATTCCATTATTATGTCTGCGTAACCACATTTATTTTTTAAAATTACAAACTATTTTTTGATAAACATAACCAAAAGGAAGAGCAACAATGGCAACATGCATTAAAGAAAACGTAGATATCTAATTTAGTGAGCGCGACCCGCTTCTGGAATATTCTTCATCAGATACGCTCTAAGACAAAATATTGGAAAACCAAATAACTTACAGTAAGTCTTTGGAAGCAAGAAACCAAAGGGCCTAAGTAGGATAGCCAATAATCGACTAAGGTCACCTAAAGCCCACAAGGGAGGAGAACATTAGGTTTAATAATTATTACGTTATTTAGGAACTGTAAATTTCAATAATAATTATATCTAATAAAACCTGTTAGTGTGTTGAAACATTGACTACTGGGAGAATATCTAATAATTCACCAGTAGAGGTATCGACCCTGTGATAGTAATAAAGATATACATATTTGATCAGTACATACGACGTGTTTCTGGAATAACTTTCCATCAGGTACACCTAAGACCAACAGATTGGAAAGACAAATAATTTAAAAGTCATTCGTATTATACTTCCTTAACGTGTGATCAAATTGTACTAGACCATATGCCCGTTTGATAAAGACGGCAGTCAAACAAAGATGGTCTCCGAAATATTGACCAACCATTCTCTACCAATAATCACTTACAGTTTTTTTGTTTTTTTTTATATATCTCAGTGAATTTAAATATTAAAGACACGAATATGACACAAATGGGCACTTCGTTTAATATATGACAATTTGAAGCGTGACTATAGTTGTTTTAATTTTCTTTTCGTAAATTTCCTATTTCAGTTAGGTCATATATATTGCTTAAGTAATTTGGCAAAATATGAGTCTAATACGATAATTCGTTCTCAACTTTTATGATAGCATTTGAGATAAATTTACCTTAGAATTGGGAGCGAGTAATATTTTTTTTTTTACTTTTAAGCGTGTATTATTCTGACCATGCCTAATCTTTTAAAACAGGACATAATCCTGATCTTATATAGATATGGCGACTACAAAACAATCGATAGAAAATAAGGAACAAGTGCGGAGATCTAATTTTAATTAGATTTATGCATAATGAGACTATGATTCACTCCAGTGATGATGAGAATATATTTTTAATCCGCTCGATACTGGAACTTTATACATCGGTATCCATTCCGTTAGCGTGAGATGCCATAGAAACAATATATCCTTTAAGTTTTCAGTAAAAAAAAATTAGCTGTGCAAATGCATAGTGTAAAATATAGTGTAGTGTGAGAAAAGATTGAAGATATCAAAGGAGTAACAAGGAGCCGTAAATGGAATGATTAGAGAATATAGTGACTAAAAGGAAAGGGCCATTTTCGACCGATATAAGACGACTGAAACAAGGCGTCGCAAAAGCAAAGGCATTTCGGTTAGGGGCGGTACCAGGTACTTTTTCCCACTTAAATGGTAATTTGTATCTCCTAATTTAATATTGTAGCATGTGACTTATTAATTGATTTTCTGATTCAGAAGAAAATATGTGAAGAATTTATCACTAAAAACCGGCATCCCGATGATGCTTTACCGGAATTTTCTGGTCATGATTGAAAACAATAATCATTTTTATCAGCCCTGATTAAACAAGTAAGACCTTTGTGAATAAGATATTTAACTTAAGAATATAAGTAAACATATAAGTTTGAAATTATTAATCTATTTCAGTTCTGAATTGAAATAATGGATGTTATCGGATGTGTCGTACTGATAATAAAATACCCGGAATATTAGCTTATCGTTACCTCATATGGTTTTTATTTACATTTCATGTACAACTTCCTGTTTAAAAAACCAACCTGATAAAAAAAATGAATAGTTATTCGGTATAACATAAATAAGAAAAATCCAAATGGATGAATTCTTTTCCAGGTAGTTTTCCTTTTAAATGTAATCTTCTTCTAGGTTTTGAGAGAATTCACTTTGAATGTAAATACTCCAGCACATAACTCGGTGCTTGATAAGTTGATTATTTTTAGTTCAAATTTATTTGTTTGCCATGGCCCATAAATTTGCTTGATAATTTTTAGTTCAAGTTGATATGATTGCTATAATTTACATATATGAGCAAGAATATGGTATTTGAACTTTTGGTATCCAAATGGATTAATACTAAAACTTAAATATTTCACACGTGGAATATGATTATATCAACACTGTACAAAAGAAACAAGTGATATCAAGGGGAAAATATTTACCCATCTTTTTAAACATTTTTATCGTGACAGGAAACCAAATGCTTATTACAAGTTATGGTAATAAACATTTGGTTTCCTGTCGCGATAAAAATGTATGAAAAGGCACCATCTAAGACCATTTGGGTTTTTTCTTGGTTATTTAATGCATTTATATACCATTTTAAATATTAAAGTAGCATATTTTTTTTTATTTTTTAACGCAACAGGATACCACAAGCACTGTATCGGAGTTATAATATTATCATACAAAAATTGTATAAATGTTCCGAAAATCACACTTCCATTACACGTGGTTCACTTGTGGCCGGAAGTTCAATTGGGCGGAAATTGTAAATTATACTAATTTATTTAATCTTTAAATTAATGTTTCTTTTTGGATGACATGTAACGCATAATGGAACAGGTGGATGATTGAATAAAAAAAATAGAAAATGAAAAGCTTAAATGTAAACATCCGTGATTAATCTATTTAAACATTTCGCAAGAGTTTATTAATGCTAATCGTTGTTATGGCGACTGTTACAAAAAGGAGATAACACAACTTAAAATAGCGTTACAAAATCGGAAACCAATGTAACGTGCAATATATGACATCTGTAACAGAAATACTTACTCTGCTCAAAATTTTCTTCTCTCCATTCTTCATTATCAATGTTTGTCAATATTTTAACGGCTAGCTTACATTTTTGTATGTTACAGTTGTGTGGAAATCCAACTCCGTTACGCAGTTCGGAGACGAAAATAACGATAAGAAACGACGCATAAAAATACGAAGATGGACATTAAAAATAATTTTTATTCATAAAGTATTTACAATATATCAATGGTCACCGTTCATCTAACACACCAACCAACCATTTGGCCATAGAATTACAACATATATCAAAGAAATATCCAATTTGATCAGTTTTCTGTCGTTATCAGAAACGGTTCAAATACCATATTCTTGCTCATATCTGTTTTGAATGGCATGACAGAAGATAATAAGACATTTTCATTTTGAAATGTAACTACCTTGTATTGTAATGTGTTTGTAAATCATGTGTTTGCATGCTCTAGCCTTTGTTTTTTATATATTATTGGTAATCCTACAGAGTAGCGGCGTAAATTCGCAATTTTCAAATGGACGGTGTAAATTATTTTTTATATATTTAAGCGCAATTTTAAAAATCCTGCAATGGCGGGTCGTAATAGAGCTTGAACACAAATAGTACCTCCTCAAGACGTACTTGATAATCAAGCTATTCATACCGAGAAATGGACTCTTTATGGCCTTGGTAACGCAATGACAGATTCTGATAGCATCTTGAAATGGCTAGCAGCACATCGATTAATAAAGAATTCACTTCATTGTGTTCCGTGTAATGAAGAGTACATGTAGTTTGAATGTGTATAATGACGGAGTCACTCCGAACTCAGCAGACTGGAACTATATTATTTCATGTGTTTTGTCAATATACAACCTTTAAAATTGCTTTAATAATTTACTCTATAGGATTACCATATTATTTGTGTAATGTCGGTTTTAAAAGCTCTTCAGAGCTTATGTTGTATGATCCTAATGTACCGACTTTAAATAAAACTTTTTGACTTTTGACTTTGACTTGAGCACATGCTTTGACACTATCAAATTATGACACTTAAAAAAGTTTATCCAGTCAATAGTAAAAAAAGTATGCCAATGTGTAATATGAAGAGAATGCTTCCAATGAAAAAATGTAAAGAAATTGGGTTATCTTTTCATGAATTGTTTTCACTCTTAAACAGCGATATTTTTGGACGTAGAATCTCGACTTCCTAAGGTTTTTTCCTCCACATGATTTATTGGATTGCAGAAAAAAATATGCATCAACACAAAACACTTTATTCATGCTGCAGACAAATCAATCATGGCCTAGCAGTGATGGATCTGGGCGTTTAGCAGCAGCTTCAGACTCTTGGGTTCAAAATTTCAATAACTAGCTGTACTACTGAAGGAAAATTTTCAGGGACCATACAACAAAATACAAATACAAAAGTATATATATAAAGCAATAAGCATAAGTTCTAATGAGCTTTTACCGACATTGCATGTTGACATATATATTCACATAGACGAACACATTTCATATAAAAATACATTTAGCAAGATGATAATAAAGCTTTAAACCCATATAAAACCAAAGCACTAGTATTAAAATTTAAGCAGAGTTCATGCATGCTTAAAATAAATACAATGTACATATAAAAATACATTTAGCAAGATGATTATAAAACAATAAGCATATATAAAACCAAAGCACTAGCTATTAAAATTTGAGTGGTCTTGTGGTGACAGGGCCCCTGTTAAGTTTACCCTTGCAATGAATGTGGTAATTACCATTTACTCACCCAACCATCTCATCCAATCTGATTTAATGCTCTTTATAATTTTCTTTATATTTGAAGCCCACCAAAAGTAAGAAGAGTAATAGAAGTAAGTCCTGTACAAGAAGATGGGAAAAGACATGCTGAACATATTGGTCAACTTTCACAGATACCACTGGTTAGACTTACTCCAAGTAGTGCACATGTACCCATAGTTAGTCTACTAAATCAACATGTTCCTGAAGTCAGCCCAGGACATCCAGGTATTTTAATATCATCAGTTTCAGTTTTATATTATTTGATTAGCCTTACATTAGGTACATTTTAACTGTTCATAAATATTTCAAAGTACTGGTATATTATAATTAAATACTGTAAACAGAGAAATTTCTATAGTTATCTCCCATCATATTTTTCATTTGACACGTCGCAAAAAGTATATAGATAGTGAACCACAACGGTGGTCT
Organism: Bathymodiolus septemdierum; assembly: GCA_963383655.1. NCBI lineage: Eukaryota > Metazoa > Mollusca > Bivalvia > Mytilida > Modiolidae > Bathymodiolus > Bathymodiolus septemdierum. The sequence continues at coordinate 63,724,934 of OY726520.1, forward strand.
AATGGTTAGTGTGCTCACCTTGATTTCAGTATATTTTGGGTTCAAGCCATGGTCGGGTCAAACCAAAGACTATAAGATTGGTATTTGCTGCTTCTCCAATAAACACACTGTGGTGCAGCATTAAGGAGTTGAGAGAAAAGACTGGTTGACTCAGAATCAGCATAATGTGTCGGAGTGGAACTACATGTGTATCCTGTGACTATTTTATCACTATAAATTTTCAACTCAGCTTGATGTACTAGTACAAAGCGGACACCATCAACTCATCAAAATGTAACTTGTTCTCGCCATGATATAGTTGAAGAATGGCCCACATGGTGTAAAACAACAATCACTCCTATATTCATAGCTTTTTAGTTTTTTGAGGGTTTTTTTCAATGTTCATGGATGTGATCGTTTTCGACTTTGTTATTAATGTATTGATTGCAATATATGTTTCCTGTATATGTGTACATTATAATCCTTCCTTGAAAACAAAGATAATGCAATAATTCTTAGTACGTTTAATTATCCCCTCGCCAACGAAGTTGCGAGGGGATATAGTAACGCTACCGTCCGTCCATCACAATCCTTGTGAACACTCTAGGATCAACATCCTTCAATGGATTTTGACCAAACTTGGTACATATTTAGTTCTTAAGAGAATCTGGAACCCTATTGATTTTCAAGATCATAGGTCAAAGGTCAAGGTCACAGGGTCAAATTTTTACTGCATATCATCCTTGTGAACACTCTAGAATCAACATCCTTCAATGGATTTTGACTAAACTTGGTACATACTTAGTCCTTAGGAGAGTCTGGAACCCTATTGATTTTCCAGGTCAAAGGTCAATGTCACCGGGTCAAATTTTTACCACGTAACATCCTTGCGAACACTCTAGAATCAACATCCTTCAATGGATTTTGACCAAACTTGGTACATATTTAGTCCTTACGAGAGTCTGGAACCCTATTGATTTTCCAGGTCAAAGGTCAAGGTCACGGTCAAATTTTTACAGCATAACATCCTTGTGAACACTCTAGAATCAAGATCCTTCAATGGATTTTAACCAAACTTGGTACATACGTAGTCCTTAGGAGAGTCTGGAACTCTATTGATTTTCAAGGTCAAAGGTCAATGTCACCGGGTCAAATTTTTACTGCGTAACATCCTTGTGAACACTAGAATCAACATCCTTCAATGGATTTTGACCAAACTTGGTACATACTTAGACCTTAAGAGAATCTGGAATCCTATTGATTTTCAAGGTCAAAGGTCAAGGTCACAGGGTCTAATTTTTGGGCGAGGGGATACACCACGCTTTGCATTGCCCTTGTTATTTATGTTCTTATTTACATCACAGCACAGTATAAGCTTCCTCCACAAGTGGTTGTACCACAGGTTGATCTACACCAAGATGGTATCTATTGTGGCCTAGTGATGGAAAATCAAGATTTCACTACAAAAATACCAGAATTATCTACTAAAACAGAAAACTTACAATCTTGTGGTAAGTTAAGAAATTGGGAGGTTTGTAACATACAGAAATGCTACTGTTAAATGTGGCACACAAATAGAAATGACATGTTAAATGTGGCATTCAAGTAGAAATGATATATTTAAAAATTATATGTTATGGGTAATTTATGTGGCTCAAAAATAAAAATGCTGCTGTTTATATGTGGTATGCAAGTCAAATTGATATGTATAAAAGTGGCAAACTATTACTGTATTAGTGTAAGCATATTTTATTAAGTAATTCATTAATACAATACAAGCATGAATATGTACAAACTATTCCGATGAATCATTAATAGGGTTTGGAAACAAGTTACAAAACTTATATTAATCCATTACTACTGTATTTGACATAAAAGAGGCCAAAAGTGGGGGATTTAAACATTTTGATTTGTTTTTTTCAAAATGATCATCTTTGTGGTATATTAGTCTATTTGTGGTCAGTGCATTTCTATGGTATAATACTTGTGGAAGGTCAGGACTTTCTATGGTATTACTAAATGTAATGACCACAACAATATAACTGAAATATTGTTTTAATACTAGCTATAATCCTAATCCTCTGACCACACAATTTAGGCTACATAAGCCTTACCTAGATGTAGCATAGTGGTCAAAGATAACTATTGAAATTTTATTTACACATACAATGTATTTTCAGATTATGGCTATACTTCTAGTATTGATTTAGAAGGTATACTGGTGGACACTGCAATAGATAATGTGATGAATCTTCCACAAGCATTCAATGAAGTTGTAGAAATGCAAAAAGACCAAAGTAATGAGATCCAAAGACAGCAGTTAATTCTGAAAAATATGCAGGTATACATGTATGTTGTGTTACAGAAAAATATAGGGTTTCCCATCCACCCAACAGTGTATTATTATGAGGAATTGTGCTCAAAATTTAACACCCGCCCCACCTATAGGTATATGTGAATTCTATCAATAAACATACCATAGGATACCATAGGAACTACAGTGAACACTGGCTTGTTGCCACTATGTCCGCCTCTAAATCCACATCATTGATGTGTGACTACGTCAAACATGGTAATTGCAGGAACAATTCATCAATTTAAATGAAACATTTGTCTATTTATCTGGTTAATTCCACTTTAATATGACAAAATAAAGCCTCCCTGTAACCTCAGTTAATAAAATAATGAAACATATGACATATGTGATTTCCCCAGCTAAAATTTCATTGAGAAGATTTGTAGATTTTGTTGTACCATTGAAAAGCAATTAAGATATGTGGGTTTTTTTAAACATGTAAATAATTTACCATTTTCAAGAGTTGTAGGGAAATAAGTATTGTGTTTATAATTTTTTAATGTATTTTCTTCTTTTTCCTGCATTTTCAGAAAAAACTGAAAGAAGGTATTCACAGTTTTTATGTTGAAATATTTTGTTTATTTCATTTCTGTGTAGCAATACACAGTTGTTGTTTTTTCAAATTCTGTACTGTAGAAAAACTATTTAAAATGGGGGAGAAAAGGAGCTAAATATTATACTGTCAGTGAAAGTCAAAGGAGTGACACAGATTAATATTATTAGCTCACCTTGCCAAAGGCAATGTGAGCTTTTGCCATCACTTGGCGTCTGTTATCCAGTGTCCGTCATCCGTTAACTTTCCACATTTTAATCTTCTCCTCTGAAACAACTTACCCAAATGAACTGAAACCTGGTAGAAAGCATCTATGTAAGGTCTTCTAACAAGATGGCTAATTTTGTCCCAATCCGTTATCAAACATGGCCGCTACAGGCAATTCTTGTTTCTGATTGGTCAATTTCTAAAAATCTTCTCCTCTGAAACGGCTTGGACAAATGAACCTAAACTTAGTAGGAAGCATCAATTGAAGGTCCTCTATAAAGATTGCTAATTTAGTCCTGATCTGTTAACAAACATGGCTGCCATAGACAATTCTTTTTTGTTTCTGGTTGGTCGATTTCTAAAAAATCTTCTCCTCTGAAACTGTTTGAGCAAATGAACTGAAACTTGATAGGAAGCATCTATGGAAGATCCTCTATAAAGACTGCTAATTTCGTACCGATCTATTATCAAACATGACCACCATAGGCAATTCTTGTTTCTGGTTAGTTGATTTCTAAAAAAATCTTTTCCTCTGAAACCGAGTAGCCAAATGAACCGAAATTTGGTAGGAATCACCTATGGAAGGTTCTGTATAAAGTTTCCTCAAAGCAGAATGAAAGGTGAGCAACACAGGCTCAACCCACTGAGCCTCTAGTTTTGGAAAGTTGAGGAGCATGACTCTAAAGCTTTATACCAATTGGAAATGTTATTTATGAAGTAAAATAAGCTTGATTCTGGATTACATGCAATAATCAATTCTGCAACACAACTTTCTGAGTAACAAGATTGGTTCATTTAAAAAACAAATAGGTATGAACAATTAATATATATATTAATTTTTTTATTTTATTGTTGTTTGTTTTTGTTAATGTATTAAGATGTTATTATTCAGATAAATTAAGACATGCAAAACATTAACAACTAAGTATTTTTGTAAAAGGACGGAAACATTAAAAAAGGTCTGTCTAAAGAACTTAATAAAACTAAAAGTATTGTGACTTAAAATGTTGTGTATGGTTAAAAAATTAATGTTTAAAAAAAAGGAGAAATCTTTTATGAACATCTATTTTATTAATCATGTATTATAAAAAGGAAGAAGAACCATTACTTCATTTTTCTGTCTTTCAACTAATGGAATAGCTAATCACTGAAGAATTTTTTTTTATTAAAATTTCTTCTAGTTTAAATAAGTTTTTTCCTTGTAGAAGCTTAGAATTTTTTTTACCTCTTTTTACCTTAGAATATTTCAAAATAAAAACCATATATTGATCTTTGGATTAAAATCTAGCAGAAATTGTTTATTGCCCAAACCAAAATAGCTGTCTTAAATAACTTACTGTTATTTTTGTAAGATTTAGGGATTTGCTACAGTTCGTAGTATTTGTTTAGAGCAATAATTTTGTTTTCTTCCAGTGTTGGAGAAGAAAGAAGATTTAGTACAGGAGATCACAGGAGTTACACACAAGATTTATATTGCTGATGAACGAAATAGAAAGTGCAGCAAGAAGTGTAAAGAATATGATCTAGGTACGTAATGTAAAAATACTGTAAGCTTTTATTCTTAAACTATTAAAAAGTTAGACATTTTATTCATTTTATTGCTAAGCATTATTTGATGTGCATTTATCTGATCGTTACTGTTAGATTATGTCTTTTATTGTTTTTGTCCTAATCGTCTTGTCTGCTTCCATCACAGGGGCCATCGTGATTGTGATCGTATGGTAGTTGGATTTATGGCGAGGTGTACTTCATACAGCGTTATGTAATCAAGTTTGTCAGTGACTTACAACAGGTCCAGTTACCTCCAACAATAAAATTAACGCCATGATATAACTGAAATATTGTTGAAAGTGCAGTTAAACACCATCAACCAACCTTCCATCACAAAAATATGTGTGCACAACTCCTCCTACATTGTAGAAGTGAATTCATTAAAACTAAGCAGGCTTGCTTATTATCATATTCGAGAACTGCATATCATTACAGTATAGTTATTGGACCATTTTTGAATTAGTTATTCCCTTTTCTGATTTAGAATATTTAATCAAACTAGGAGATGGGGGAAGCATATGTTTCTGCATCAAAAACAACCTTAAATTATTATTATTTTAAAGTACCTTCAAAAACTTGTGAAAAAGAAGTTTAAACAGTGATGGTCAACAATTCCACCAATATCAACTAACTGAACAATTGCCTCTCACTGAACATAAAAAAGACCACAGCATATCATGTTGGAAATCCACATGGCGGGGTTAAGAAAAGACCACAGCATATCATGTTGGAAATCCACATGGCAGAGTTAAGAAAAGACCACAGCATATCATGTTGGAAATCCACATGGCAGGGTTAAGAAAAGACCACAGCATATCATGTTGGAAATCCACATGACAGAGTTAAGAAAAGACCACAGCATATCATGTTGGAAATCCACATGGCAGAGTTAAGAAAAGACCACAGCATATCATGTTGGAAATCCACATGGCGGGGTTAAGAAAAGACCACAGCATATCATGTTGGAAATCCACATGACAGAGTTAAGAAAAGACCACAGCATATCATGTTGGAAATCCACATGGCAGAGTTAAGAAAAGACCACAGCATATCATGTTGGAAATCCACATGACAGAGTTAAGAAAAGACCACAGCATATCATGTTGGAAATCCACATGGCGGGGTTAAGAAAAGACCACAGCATATGTTGGAAATCCACATGGTGGAGTTAAGAAAAGACCACAGCATATCATGTTGGAAATCCACATGGCGGGATTAAGAAAAGACCACAGCATATCATGTTGGAAATCCACATGGCGGGGTTAAGAAAAGACCACAGCATATCATGTTGGAAATCCACATGGCGGAGTTAAGAAAAGACCACAGCATATCATGTTGGAAATCCACATGGCAGAGTTAAGAAAAGACCACAGCATATCATGTTGGAAATCCACATGGCAGAGTTAAGAAAAGACCACAGCATATCATGTTGGAAATCCACATGGCAGGGTTAAGAAAAGACCACAGCATATTATGTTGGAAATCCACATGGCAGGGTTAAGAAAAGACCACAGCATATCATGTTGGAAATCCACATGGCGGGGTTAAGAAAAGACCACAGCATATCATGTTGGAAATCCACATGGCGGAGTTAAGAAAAGACCACAGCATATCATGTTGGAAATCCACATGGTGGAGTTAAGAAAAGACCACAGCATATCATGTTGGAAATCCACATGGCGGGGTTAAGAAAAGACCACAGCATATCATGTTGGAAATCCACATGGCGGGGTTAAGAAAAGACCACAGCATATCATGTTGGAAATCCACATGGCAGGGTTAAGAAAAGACCACAGCATATCATGTTGGAAATCCACATGGCGGAGTTAAGAAAAGACCACAGCATATCATGTTGGAAATCCACATGGCAGGGTTAAGCCTGTTATACTTCTCCATTGTTACAGAGCAAAAGACACCAATCACATATATTTCTACTTTCATGTGGATGATTGTGCATCCTGAAATTATAATTACACTTCTGTTTTAAAATTATGTGAATGCCACAATAAAAATTGACTCTCTTACAATTACGCTTGACTTTATTGATTTATTTGAAGTAGCTGTAGGGGTGGGCAACCTTTGTCATTCTAATGGCAGTATATTTTTTTTCAATGCACGTATCAACCAAGAGCTATCAGTCTTCCAGAAAATATAAACATTTTTACTTATATTTTTGTTATATAAAAAAAAAAGAAGGAGGGCCTAATATGTTGTACAGATATAAAACCCTACTGACACATATCAGCACAGTCAGAGAAAGATGTCAGAATTATTGACATTTATTTAAAACAGATGTATTATTGTTGTTTGTAGAATTATGATGAAACATAAACACATTTAATTTTGATTCTTTATGATGCAGAAATAAAGGAGGTAGTTAAAGAGTGTGAACAGATCAGAAATAAGATAAAAGAGGTAGAAGAGGATATAGAACAGAATAAGAGGTACAGTTAAACCTGTATTAAGAGGTTACATTTGGGACAAAGAAAAAATGGTCATATAAGACAAGTGACCTCTTAAAAGAGGTTAAATTCATATGAAAATTTTAAACAGGACAAGAAAAGGGTGACCTTTTAATACAGGTGACCACGTGAGCAGGATCGATTGTATATGGTTTGTATAATCAATGTTATAGGTGCACAATAATATTGTTTGATAGCCATACTTATTTCAAAGTTAAACCTTTTTTCATGTCATAGCAAGAGTAAAAAGTGTCACATAGCTGTAATTCACTTGAAATGTTTACTTTAGCCAGTAAATGACACATTGAATAACCCTTAGTATATTTGTTAACAGATCTGGGATGTAGATTTGTTAATCCTAGCATTATTTCAGAATAATATATAGCATGTTATTTCAGTAAAACTTTATTGTTTATAGATGACATATTGCTTTTCGTCAGCGATTATGTTTTTTTAATTAATGAATTCTATCATTAACAACAGAGATAATGTAAGTAAATTGTGGAAGGGGGTAGATTGTTTTGTTGTTCCTGGCCTATATTAATCAGGTGAGTAATACAGACACTTGAAAGCCTCTGGTTTGTGATAACAGACAGTATGATAAATTAAGAGAACTTATCACTAACCGTAACAAATTTGGGGAATTACTTTTTTGTAATTACAGACAGCATGATAAATACATAGACCTAATCACTACATAGCAAATTTTGGGAACTATTTTTTTGTAATTACAGACAATATGATAAATACAGAGACCTAATGACCAGCCATAAACAAGTTGTTGCTGACTTTGAAGGTGACCTAGAAGTTTATAGAGAGATAAAAGAATTGAAAGAAGCTATTAGTGAACTAGAAAATGAAAGTAAGGACCCTTTCTATAGATGACATGAATAATATGTAAAAATCAAGATTGAGAGGTATTAAAACTATGAGTTTAGATCATGCAAAATAAATAGTATGTAATCTTTTGAAAATGACTGATCTAGCAAATTTAAGAGGGAGATTGACCCTCTTAAAAGGAGATTTTTTTAGTGATATCTTTGCAGTCAATTTTATTAGTGAAGAAACCAGAATACCTGTAAAAATCCAAGGGCCTTCTGTAAGTGTCTGATAAACTTTTCTAATAAGGCTGTATAAAATACACTACAGAATCAAACTGAAATATTTGAGTGGGATTAGCCACTAACTGCATGGGTAGTTATAAATAATGCTATCATGACCTCTGAAACTTCTTACTAATATACAAAATAATGCATGTATTTAGAAAAATGTTTTAAAAAATGAAATTTTTTTAATTATTTATTTTTGGATGCTTTAGAGAGATCAAGTTTACAATAGGAAGATATATCAAATTTTGGATTATAGCACTGAGTATATCATTAATATGAAGAAACATGAAAAGAAATGTTTTAATGTGCTAATTTTTATCAATTTATTGAATAGCTTACAATGTATAATGTACCTGCATTCAATTTTATCCATTTGTAAATTTGATTAAAAAATGTGTTTTTGTTTTTGTAGATAAGCATATAGACCAGAACGTTGATGAAGCAAATAAATTATTGTCAGGACAACTTGAAAAAGAATTGAAGGATCAGATTAAAACTATAAGGGAATGTATTGAAGAGTTAAAATTGTCAATACTTCAGAAAACTAATCTGGTAAGTTATTTAATCAAAGATTAAAGATTTCTTTGATCGGCTGATTTCCTGTTTTTTGAGCAAAATGTTTTAAAAGAAAATGTGTTAAACCTGATCCAAACAGCTAGAAAATGAAAGTGGAGGGGCACTGTGTAGGGGTTTCCTCTTTTTTCATCAGTGAGCACTTTCATCTGTGTTTAATTTAACAATTTATAAAACAAAAGAGATTACAGCATTCTCCATGGACTGTCTTATCATCACTCATCAGGCTATTTTGATGGTATAGCTTTCTTTTCCTATTTCATATGCAAGACCTGAGAAATCTAATGCAATAGATTCATATGCACATTTCCTTAATATATAATTTGATTCTGAAATTATAAGTTTTTAGACATGTTTGTGGGATTAATTTCCCTTTAATGAAGGCAAAAGGTCCCTTTTCTATTTAAAGTCCAAAGGAAATAGCATGCATTTTGTTCATAATCTGTACAGAATTTTAATGTTGCAACAACTTGTGAATTTTCTATGTGCAATAACAATTTTCCTCTTATATTTTTTTTTTACAAAGTTCAAATATCTACAAGTTATCAGAAAATGATACTCAAATTCTGATTTTTCTTCTTATGCTTGCCCTTGCATGCAACGGGTACCATTTTGCCCTACAGAAGGGAAATAATTCATGTAAATTTGGAATCAAATCAGTAACGTGCTAATGGTTAATTGTGATATCTGTTTATACTAAATATAGTTTTGCCTGAAATAGAGTATTATTTCTCACTTTTGAGACAGACCCGTTACTATTTTTAGCGATGTGAGATTTTCTTATCTTGCACTAGTGCAAGACGAAAAAATCACATGCGTTTTACCGGCAAATGCATGCTGTACAAGTTATGTCAACTGCCACCACCCCCCCCCCCCCCCCCCCCCCCCCACCCCCCCAATTCTCCATGCTTTTCCTTTTTAAAATAAACAATTCATTGTATATAAGTTTTCAATCTTTTATAAAAATGCAAATCCTAACAATCAGCCATATTATTACATAATAACCTACAGCTGATAAAAGTAAGAAATAAAATCAAACACCGGCAAAAAGTGCAAGACAGGGAAATCTCCGACACCCTTGTGTAAGATTTCCCTGTCTTGCGCTTTTGCCGGTGTTAGATTCTATATATCTTGCAAAGAAGTGAGAAAGACCTTTATTTGTGATACAGGCTATTGCAAGCCTTAATTTTATAAATAGTTGTAGAAATCTTTTTATTTGGATACAATATAGTTTTCATCTGCATTTTACTTTTCCATAAAACTAAAGATATTGTTATTTAGACATGAACTTTCTAAATACATATATGTAATATAATACATACCTTAATTTGTTAATTTTAGAGATTTTTTATTGAAAAATGAAGAATCATCGGGTTGGTTTTTTTTACATTTTTGTGTTGTTCAAAAATTTAGGAAAAATTCTGTATAATTGATGTAAGGAAGAAAGGCTTTCTGCTTATAACTACTAATTAGATATGTAGAGTTACACAAAATAATTTCCCTTTTGTAAATGTATCAAAAAGTCATTTTAAATTGTCATCTCTTTGTTGTACTTGAAGCCGTCATGATCGTGATCGTATGGTAGTTGGATTTACAGCTACCTGTGCAATTAGTGCCTATCACCACAAAAGTTGTGAGTTCGAACCCCGTTCATGGCGAGGTGTACTTGATTAAACATTATGTGATAAAGTTTGTCAGTGACTTGCGACAGGTTGGTGGTTTTCACCTGGTACTTCGGTTTCTTCCACCAATAAAACTGACTGTCACGATATAACTGAAATATTGTTGAAAGTGGCGTTAAACACCATAAACCTTTTCTCTGAAAAACACATTTCTACACATTTCTACCATTGATTTTTTTTTCACATTGGAATTTATGCAATAAAAAAATTATTGCTTTTTATTTATTAAGTGTATTTTTCTATTGTTTCTAGATTCAAGAAGAAAAGAATGAACAGAATCAGTTACAGTTATCTTTCAATGTTTTACAAGTAAGTATTTTATCTTTGTCAATTGTATTCTATACTTGATTTTGTTTATGCAACAACCATTGTGTGTTTCAATTCATCAAATATATAGATGTTATTTTAGAATGCTGTAAAACCATTTATATTTATAAACCAATTTTATACAGTTTGTTTTCAAGATACATGTATGCACCAGGGATACTTGTAGCAATTTATTTTGATGAGTCCAGAAGATATTTCTGAAAATTTTGGTGAGTCCCACATTGTAAAAATAGATTTGCGAGTCCCAACTGAAAATGGTAATTCCAGGACTCATCAAGGTGAGTTGGAAGGGTCTCTGTGCACAACTGTCTGGCTGTATTCATTTTGATTAGCAATTCAGGGAATTTTAACCAGTCGGCTGCCATTTTTTATGCATATATTACCCCCAATTTTTTTTATTTCCATGAGGTTGTTCCAGAGTTATTTCCCTTTATGAAAATAATAAATTGTCCTTTGATATGAACAGCATCGGTGTTGCAATGTTTAGTGTGCTGGTCTTGAATGTGGTGGATGGTGGGTTTGAGCCCTGGTCAGGTAAAATCAAAGACTATAAAATTGATAATTGCTGCTTCTCAGCTAAGCATGCAGTATTTAAGATGTAAGAGCAATGACAGTGTGTCCAAGTGGAGGGACATGTCTACTCAAAGACTGTTGATGTAAGAGCAATGACAGTGTGTCCAAGTGGAGTGGCATGTCTACTCACAGACCGTTGATGTAAGAGCAATGACAGTGTGTCCAAGTGGAGTGACATGTCTACTCACAGACCGTTGATGTAAGAGCAATGACAGTGTGTCCAAGTGGAGTGGCATATCTACTCACAGACCGTTGATGTAAGAGCAATGACAGTGTGTCCAAGTGGAGTGGCATGTCTACTCACAGACCGTTGATGTAAGAGCAATGACAGTGTGTCCAAGTGGAGTGGCATGTCTACTCACAGACCGTTGATGTAAGAGCAATGACAGTGTGTCCAAGTGGAGTGGCATGTCTACTCACAGACCGTTGATGTAAGAGCAATGACAGTGTGTCCAAGTGGAGTGACATGTCTACTCACAGACTGTTGATGTAAGAGCAATGACAGTGTGTCCAAGTGGAGTGACATGTCTACTCACAGACTGTTGATGTAAGAGCAATGACAGTGTGTCCAAGTGGAGTGGCATGTCTACTCACAGACCGTTGATGTAAGAGCAATGACAGTGTTTCCAAGTGGAGTGGCATGTCTACTCACAGACCGTTGATGTAAGAGCAATGACAGTGTTTCCAAGTGGAGTGGCATGTCTACTCACAGACCGTTGATGTAAGAGCAATGACAGTGTGTCCAAGTGGAGTGGCATGTCTACTCACAGACCGTTGATGTAAGAGCAATGACAGTGTGTCCAAGTGGAGTGACATGTCTACTCACAGACTGTTGATGTAAGAGCAATGACAGTGTGTCCAAGTGGAGTGACATGTCTACTCACAGACTGTTGATGTAAGAGCAATGACAGTGTGTCCAAGTGGAGTGGCATGTCTACTCACAGACCGTTGATGTAAGAGCAATGACAGTGTGTCCAAGTGGAGTGGCATGTCTACTCACAGACCGTTGATGTAAGAGCAATGACAGTGTGTCCAAGTGGAGTGGCATGTCTACTCACAGACCGTTGATGTAAGAGCAATGACAGTGTGTCCAAGTGGAGTGGCATGTCTACTCACAGACCGTTGATGTAAGAGCAATGACAGTGTGTCCAAGTGGAGTGGCATGTCTACTCACAGACCGTTGATGTAAGAGCAATGACAGTGTGTCCAAGTGGAGTGGCATGTCTACTCACAGACCGTTGATGTAAGAGCAATGACAGTGTGTCCAAGTGGAGTGACATGTCTACTCACAGACTGTTGATGTAAGAGCAATGACAGTGTGTCCAAGTGGAGTGACATGTCTACTCACAGACTGTTGATGTAAGAGTAATGACAGTGTGTCCTAGTGAAGTGACATGTCTACTCACAGACTGTTGATGTAAGAGCAATGACAGTGTGTCCTAGTGGAGTGACATGTCTACTCAAAGACTGTTGATGTAAGAGCAATGACAGTGTGTCCAAGTGGAGTGACATGTCTACTCACAGACTGTTGATATAAGAGCAATGACAGTGTGTCCTAGTGGAGTGACATGTCTACTCACAGACTGTTGATGTAAGAGCAATGACATTGTGTCCTAGTGGAGTGACATGTCTACTCACAGACTGTTGATGTAAGAGCAATGACAGTGTGTCCAAGTGGAGTGACATGTCTACTCACAGACTGTTGATATAAGAGCAATGACAGTGTGTCCTAGTGGAGTGACATGTCTACTCACAGACTGTTGATGTAAGAGCAATGACAGTGTAAGCAATGACATTGTGTCCTAGTGGAGTGACATGTCTACTCACAGACTGTTGATGTAAGAGCAATGACAGTGTGTCCAAGTGGAGTGACATGTCTACTCACAGACTGTTGATGTAAGAGCAATGACAGTGTGTCCAAGTGGAGTGACATGTCTACTCACAGACTGTTGCATCAGTGAGCTAGAACTATAAAACTTCATCCAATACGGTTGTTTCAGTGCCAGGAGTTCCATCGAAATCATGTGATCTGGCAGACAAAAATAGCAAAATTTTGACGGAATGGAAATGATTCGAAACAACCGTATTTTGTAGGTCTAGTTCAAAGTGGACATTGTCATTATCTCATCAAAGTGTAATTTGTTCTTTCCACGATATAGTTGAAATTTGTTCACCTGGCATTAACCAACAGTCACTGAATCACCCACTTAATTTAAAATGTCATATTACGAGTTGTAATAGATGCTGTCGTGGTCGTGCTTGTATGGTAGTTGGATTTATAACTACCTATGCAATCAGGGCTTATCATCACTAATGCTGTGAGTTCGAATGCCGCTCAGGCAAGGTGTACTCGATACAACATTATGTGATAAAGTTTGTCAGTGACTTGCAGCAGGTCGGTGGTTTTCCCCAGGTACTCCTGTTAACACCATAACCATACAAGTTGTAATTATTTGTAGAAGAAGAATGCAGCTCAGTTGACAAGGTTAAAGAAACAAGTAAAAGCAGCACAACAGAACAAAAGACAGTGGCATGATCAGATTTCTCAACTTCACAAATCTATCGATGAAATGAAAAATAAACTGGCACAAGACAACTGACTGAATACATTTCATTTCCAATAAATTTATATATTATATTACTGTTGTTTCGTTTATTTTCGTTGATATCAATTTTCGTGGGTAAACATACAGCAAGATGTTCGTTGACATTTGAATTTGTGGTCTTTATTCCTGTTGTGGTGCACTTAATTTCCTTGTATGTTTTGATTGTACATGTATTAAGATAATTGATTTTTTTTTAAAGACTATGTATATTTCCACTTGAATCCATCTTTTATACTTCAATGCTTAGTTCTCTGCAAATGATATTTTTTGTTATTTATAACTTTTCTTTTATGTCTGTTTATTGTTATTGTTCCACCTGTTACAAAGGCTTATGGAATACTATGTATTGCCTTTCTGGCAATATCATCAACAGTTAATGAGCTTTCTGATAAGGTTTTTGTTGTTGCTAGAAACAAAGCATCTGACAGTAGCAATGGTGTCAGTAACTTTTCAGATTTGTAATAAACCACAGCAGTGGTGTAATGGTTAGCATACTCGCCTCAAGAATGAGTTTGAGACCTGGTTAGCATGCTCGCCTCAAGAGTGAGTTTGAGACCTGGTTAGCATGCTAGCCTCAAGAGTGAGTTTGAGACCTGGTTAGCATGCTAGCCTCAAGAGTGAGTTTGAGACCTGGTTAGCATGCTAGCCTCAAGAGTGAGTTTGAGACCTGGTTAGCATGCTAACCTCAAGAGTGAGTTTGAGACCTGATTAGCATGCTAGCCTCAAGAGTGAGTTTGAAACCTGGCTAGATGCTAGCCTCAAGAGTGAGTTTGAGACCTGGTTAGCATACTAGCCTCAAGAGTGAGTTTGAGACCTGGTTAGCATGCTAGTCTCAAGAGTGAGTTTGAGACCTGGCTAGATGCTAGCCTCAAGAGTGAGTTTGAGACCTGGTTAGCATACTAGCCTCAAGAGTGAGTTTGAGACCTGGTTAGCATGCTAGCCTCAAGAGTGAGTTTGAGACCTGGCTAGATGCTAGCCTCAAGAGTGAGTTTGAGACCTGGTTAGCATGCTAGCCTCAAGAGTGAGTTTGAGACCTGGTTAGCATGCTAGCCTCAAGAGTGAGTTTGAGACCTGGTTAGCATGCTAGCCTCAAGAGTGAGTTTGAGACCTGGCTAGATGCTAGCCTCAAGAGTGAGTTTGAGACCTGGTTAGCATGCTAGCCTCAAGAGTGAGTTTGAGACCTGGTTAGTATGCTAGCCTCAAGAGTGAGTTTGAAACCTGGCTAGATGCTAGCCTCAAGAGTGAGTTTGAGACCTGGTTAGCATACTAGCCTCAAGAGTGAGTTTGAGACCTGGTTAGCATGCTAGCCTCAAGAGTGAGTTTGAGACCTGGCTAGATGCTAGCCTCAAGAGTGAGTTTGAGACCTGGTTAGCATACTAGCCTCAAGAGTGAGTTTGAGACCTGGTTAGCATGCTAGCCTCAAGAGTGAGTTTGAGACCTGGCTAGATGCTAGCCTCAAGAGTGAGTTTGAGACCTGGTTAGCATGCTAGCCTCAAGAGTGAGTTTGAGACCTGGTTAGCATGCTAGCCTCAAGAGTGAGTTTGAGACCTGGTTAGCATGCTAGCCTCAAGAGTGAGTTTGAGACCTGGCTAGATGCTAGCCTCAAGAGTGAGTTTGAGACCTGGTTAGCATGCTAGCCTCAAGAGTGAGTTTGAGACCTGGTTAGTATGCTAGCCTCAAGAGTGAGTTTGAGACCTGGTTAGATGCTAGCCTCAAGAGTGAGTTTGAGACCTGGTTAGCATGCTAGCCTCAAGAGTGAGTTTGAGACCTGGCTAGATGCTAGCCTCAAGAGTGAGTTTGAGACCTGGTTAGCATGCTAGCCTCAAGAGTGAGTTTGAGACCTGGTTAGCATGCTAGCCTCAAGAGTGAGTTTGAGACCTGGTTAGGTCAAATAAAAAACTATATAATTGGTATTTGCTGCTTCTCCACTAAGCACACATCTGTAAGGAGTGAGAGCACTGCTTGGTTCAAAATCACGATAATATGTTAAAGTAGAGTTCCATGGCTATTGTTGTTTCAGTAAGCTAACGCTATAAAGATCCAATTAGCATGTTGGTCTAGTACAAAGCACACTTCATCATCATCATTTCATTGAATGTAACTAGTTCTTACCAAGGTATAGCTGAAAAATTGCTCATTTGGCATTAAACAACAATCACTCGCTCATATTTGTAATGATTTGATTATTTTCACTACAATGATGTTGTGCTCTAAGGCCACTGTATTCGGTAAATTGTTATCCCTGACTTTAAAAAAATCAGAGGTTATATTCTGTCCACCTGTAAATTGTTTAGAATTACCATATGGTTTGAAAATGTTGATTTAAGATACATGTTTTGTTCTGTTCAATTCTTGTAAAAGTTTTCAATCTAGAACTTTTTTTTACAGGATATCTGTACATATACCAAAGTTGTGCATATTAATTATTATCAAAATTTTAATCAGGAGTGTTGCTGTCACTTAAAATGATAAATACATAATGTGTCTGTCCTTGTTCCAGTGTGATAGATCTGGGCAGTGACTTTCAGTCTAAATTTTCAACTGAAATGAAATTGTACTGTTTGAAATGAATAAAAGTGAAATACATGTATTACAGAAGCTATTAGGCACTGTCATAAAAAATATTTAAAAGTCATAATTTTGACTTGTAAAACCTCAAAACTTTTTTTAAAATCTCAAAATTACTAATTTTTAAATCCCAAATTTTCCACTTTCTCAAAATTTCCCTAATATAGACATGTCAAAATTGAAAGTTGTTTCTTATAGTCTGGTACTTTTAAAATGTATTGACACTGATTTATATGAAACTAGAGGATTAAGCAATCTTTTTTCAAAACTTTGAGATCATCCCTAAAATGTTCATGTGTCTCCAAGAATCTATTTATTTGGACCTGTTCTAATTTTTAGAATGACAGATCTGAACTTGTAAAAAGATGGTTTACAAGAAATACAACAAAACAAATCTACATCTCAATCAAAAATGTTGGTTAGAGCCCCAGGTTTTTTCCCTTCTAATGAAATAAATATGTTATGATTTTTGTGAATTTTTATATTTCATAGCAAAAGTATTAATGAATATTAGTCATAATCATGGTGTTACATTTTTATTATAATACAACAACAGAATATGTTACATTGGAAAATGTTAAAATATTGCACACAATCAAGTAAGAAATGGTAAACGTCTTCCAAACAACATCACTTCAGGGCTAGATTGCTGTTCTGCCTTTTAGGTTAGTGACACAATGTGCAGCAGTGTTAGATGTGATCTCATACACCTGTAAAAACAGTTAATTTGAAAATTAAAAGTGGTTCAAGGGAGATTAAAGCTCTTTTTCCGAAAAAAAAATAATTGACATTTTTAATCGACCGCATTTTTTTTTTGGCCGGTGTGTCGTGGTCATCAATGTCATTTTTCGTCTGTAGGACAATGGCTTAAGTTCCATTTTACCGATCCTCCTGAAATGTTTACACAATCATCACTCGGACATAATAAAGATTCGAAATGATTTTGAGGATTCTAACCCAACCTGGGTTTTTTTTAAACAAGATGCCAAAATGTCGGCTTGTTGCAGTCAGTCGTACTGTGAGTAATACAAATCAGGGTCGAAATAAATACAAACAAGCAGTATCCCCTTATTAATATTGTGAGAAAGTAGAATGACCTTTAAAAAATAAAATCTGGAGATCAGGATAATACCCATTCCCTTTTGCCCCCTTCATAAAAAATACATTTTTAATTTTAGGGTGGCTAGGATAATACCCCATACCCTTTTGTCCCCTTTATAATTAATATTTCGTGAGATCAGGATGATAACTCCCACTTCCCCCCCCCCCCCCCCCCCCATTATTTTCCTCCTCAGTACATGTGAGTCGAAAGCACATTTCGACGATCGCTGGTATGAATGTTATATTTTTGGCTAAAGTAGATATTACACACTGTTTTGTTGCTTAAGCCACTATATCCAATAAACTGTTCACTTTAAAAAAGACTTTATTTAATCAATAACAGTATGGAGTTTAATATGTAATGATTAATAAAATGGTTGATATTCAAATTTATTGAATCTTAAAACTCGAGTTCTTGGCAACTTTTCTATAACAATATCTAAGATCACCGTAGAATTCACTATATATATAGAATATGTTATATGTAAAATAGTTTGTATTTAATGCCTTATTAATGTATTGTGTCGAGTTTTTCATTAAATTGTTGTTTATGATTATGATCCAGACTGATTTCATAGTATACATATGACACTGATAAATGGCGAATTGTGAAATGATTTAAGATGCGGACAATATGCCCCCATCAGCCAATAATATATTTCAGTCACTGTCGTAAAAGTACTGTTTATAAAATTTTTGTCTAGCTAGATGTTGTTGGCAGGGATATATCCCCCATTTTGAATAATGATCGTCCCTTTCTTCATATTGTCGATGCATTATTTCACATCTCATACATTTGCAATTTTCCCTCCACTTTTTTCTACGACTTCGCCTACCAATAGCGTCATTTTCTAATCTGAAACGAGTTTGTCGAGAATTTCGACCGGACAATGCCTCATGTTCTAAAATAGTTCCAATTGTATTTTTTGAAAATCGATGAGTGACGTCACCAGAAGTAGGAAATTCATCGTTAATATCAATTTGATATATACCCGATTGTTCTAATTGTTGACCTTCCTTTTCTTCTTTTTCATTTTTGGCGGACTTTCGATTTAGAAGTCTTTTCTGTTGAGCTATTCTCTCATAGCGGTGTTTTGTCGAATTGGGTGCAGGATTTGTTATTTCTTGTGTACCGACATTTGCCACATTTGGTAATGATCTAGACAATGTGCCATTGAGTGGCTTATTGTCTGATAAAATGCACTCCGTTTCCTACAAAATAAAACAAATACAAAAAAAATGTATGCTCATAAAGAATGGTTAATTGATTGTTTGTTGTTTAACGTCCAGTGGCAAATATTGTATGCATGTTCAGAACGAGAACAAGTTCAAATGTATCTGAAAATAAAGCATCGATTTATTACTGCCACTGAAAACGTATTAAGAGTGGGGACGAATAAATAGTCTTTTGTGGCAGTTGTTTTGTGCCTACTCTTTCTCCGAAATATGCAATTTTAAAGAGGTCTTGAATGTAGCACGTTACCAAATATATGGTCCACGGTCAGGCTTTACGTGCTATATAGCCCGACACACCTCCCATTGAGAGAATGACCTCTAACCGTCACCTGTGGGTCAAGTCATAGGACCAATCACCAGTACCCAGTTCACAGGCCCTAAAAATGAAATATCCCAATTAAACCGACCGAAATGGAAAAGTGTTACAATTAATCTCCCTTAGGAAGTAATGAGTCGTTTAAAAACAAATATCAGTTTCATGATGTCATTGGATTAAAATAGAATAATATGGCGTGTCCTCATTGGCCCCGTTTTATTCGCGGCGTATCGATAATCCGAAGGTGTAGTAGTCCAAAGGTTCATTGGTCAGAAGGTTCGTTGATCTGAAATTCATTACCGGGTATTACCGGTATATTTACAAAGTATTCTTCCCTTTTCGTTAATTCCTGTTAGATATTAAAGCATAAATTAGAGGGGGAAAAACGGTATTCTAGAAAAGAAATATCATGCAACACAGCCATAATAAAACTACATAAGAATAGAACAAACCCACAGAACCACGAAATTGATCACCTGGTCATTATTGATTTTTTTAAGGGAATTCTACCGTTTTTAAATGTAAATATATGACGATTTATAATAGGTGAATGCTTATATATATGGCAGAATAAAATTGAAACATATGGTAAAGAACTCAATACTATAAAACTACAAATTGAGAGTTAAGATAAGAAAAGTTTGAAGACACCATAAGAATAATCAGAAGCCGTAAATCAAAGGACAGACAATACAATAGTAAAAAGAAAGACAAAATGACAAAAGACAAACAATGATCTACAAAACACTACACCGAAAATTAATGATCGAGCAACGCGAACCCCATAACAAACAATGATCTACAAAACACTACACCGAAAACTAATGATCGAGCAACGCGAACCCCATAACAAACAATGATCTACAAAACACTACACCGAAAACTAATGATCGAGCAACGCGAACCCCATAACAAACAATGATCTATAAAACACTACACCGAAAACTAATGATCGAACAACACGAACCCCATAACAAACTGGGGGTGAACTTATGTGCTTCGAAAGGGTTAGCAGTTTATTCTGCACCACACGTGACACCCATTGTGTTACTATTAAACGACACAAACATAATCTGAAACGAAATAAGGATTCGGGTTAGGTTGTTTCACGCCACTTTCAACAATATTTCAGTTATATCGTGTAGGTCAGTTTTATTTGTGGAGGAAACCGGAGAAAAATACCCACCTGTCGCAAGTCACTGACAGGCTTCATCACATGTTGTATCGATTATACCTCGCCATGATCGGGATTCGAACTCACAACTTTAGTGGTGATAGGCACTGATTGCAAAGGTAGTTGTAAATCTAACAACCATACGACCACGGCAGATCCTTGAAATGCAATAATAAAAGTTTGAGATACCAGAGGCCGTAAGTCGAAGGACAGACAATACAATCGCCAAAAAGATAGGGACAGGAAGACAAATAATAGTCCTCAAAGCACCACTCTGAAAACTAAAGTTTGAGCAATATGAACCCCACTAAAACCGGAAGTGAACTCACGTTCTCCGGAATTATAAACATATATTTGATTTCCTTATAATGCTCATAAATAGACCATCGAATTTGGAATGAACCAGAATTAAAATACAGAGGAATCATATTCAACAAGTGTTGTCATTTTCAGCGATAAAATAGACATTCGGACTATAAATATTTCGCCGGACAATGAACATTCGGACTAGCGATACTTCGAACCATTGAACCTTCCCACTAATGATCCTTCCGAATATCTCCAGTGGTCGCCCTTTATTCAACATCTGTGTTATGTATGCAAGTGCAAGTGAAAAGACTTTTTTTACAGAAAGGTTCAATATTCAATTTCGACAAGACCGGTTCACAAACTAATGGATTGTTTGATTGATTGGTGTTGAACGCCAACTTTAGCAGTATTTCAGCTATATCACTAACAAAAAGCATTGATATGGATATAAATATGGCTATTTGATATACTAGCAACCATAGAAGGAACAAAAAGAGTTGAAAATTAAGCAAAATGTGTTGGTACGGCAAGATATACTACTACAGTATACCTTGGTACCAGAACAAACCTGAAATAGAATAGAAAATGAGGCAAAGTAAGTGACAAAGGTCGGCCTAAATATACTCGATACCAGCACCCGCAGAAAATAGAAGGGAAAAGGTAAGGACAGTGCGTAACTACAACAATATATAAATAAAGTATAAATATTCTTATAAATTGAATAACTTGGTACCAAGTCTAACAAGATAGAGTGTAAAGTAAGCAGAGTTTGTTGCTAGGTCAATCTAAATATAAACTAAGCACCCAAATCTAACAATGCTAGGTCAATCTAAATATAAATTATAAGCACCAACACCATGTTATCTAAAAAATGTAAAAAATACCGATTTTCCCATTGGACTGTATTGCCATCTTGTAAAATGAATCAGCACCTAAAGAAAATATTCAATGTTCAGTTTATTTCTATTAATCCTCTAGATCTGCGATTGCATCGTCGGTTATACAAGCAGATAAAGAGATGAGGAGGGAGCTCTCCACCTTGTCAAACAGACGATGTAATCATTGGTTAACAACAAAATATATTAAATATGGCGATTTCAATGTCATCTGGTGTGTTTTTATTTTGAAATACATGAATGATTATTACATAAATCAGTTATAAATTAAAATACTGATTAATGTTTTGACGTTGTAACTAGCAAGTAAAAGGAATACTTTTGATCAGTAGGCTAATCCAGAAACATTAAAATTATGCAAGTCCCGTACTAAACTCATTAGAATTAGCTTTATACGAACAAGAATATATGTCTATGTGATTGCCATTCAGAGTTTCATTGGTCGAATGTCTGTTCTTAACATTTAAGAATTGAATGCAATCTTTTGTAGTTTTATTGGTGGTAGCGCTTCATATAAAATTGAATTTCTGTCAACGATTTCACAACCTATAAAACTACAAAAAATGTATTCAATCCTTATAATTACATTTTTACATTATTAATACAACTAAAATAATTATTATTTGTTTAATATTCTTTTAATGTTTAACATTTTACCTGTTGTTATTGTAGTTTTACGTTTTCATGGCGTTCGAAAATAGTTCCCGGAAGTGGACGTGATTTGAATAGATGTGCACTTCATTGACTGATGAAGTTTCAATTTCAAAGTCACGGGTCAACCTTTGACCAATCACACGTGGCCTTCTAAATGAAATAATCACGTAATTTAATTATTGATTAATAAAGGAAAGCATGAAATGGACTTTTAATTTTAGATGCATGCAATAACTGTCTTGTGTGAACCAGCCACAACTGGGATTGTAAAATCTTTTTTTAACTATAAATGATGGTATTTTCGGCATATATTTATATTTTTGGTTAATTTCTAATTAAGAATTAATGGTCTATTGGGCCAAACATTAGAATTTAGAGCGCAACAAAGAAAAATGAATTAAAAAAGAAAACAAGTGCACAAATATCTCACTTATCATATTTTGGATATCTGAGCTGAGTTATGCAAATCAGATTAATGTCAGATCGATATTTACGAATTATAATACAAATAATATAATCCCACTTCTACTTTAGAAAAATAATCCCAAACATTACATATGCATTTATGCAGCCTACATTTGAATTTATATATATATATTTCATTATTATGTTGTCATAATATATTTGAATAATTTACCTCTTATCGTTCTACTGGAAAGCTATAAGCTTTTAATTAAAACACCTTCATATATTAAATTTGCATGCATGTTTCTTTGGCCTGATATTTTGACATTGTTACCCTTGTCTCTGGTCAATTATTTGTTATTTTATAATTTTTAATATATATAGGCAGGCCATATATGATCATTTTGCAGTATTGCATATATAATTTCCTTATAAGTTTTATTTAATTTTGAGGGGCAAACAGATTTTAAATGTCTGTAGCTTTTTCAGAATTATGTAATGAATGGCACGATCAGAAAGCTTGCAAATATATTTGTTTGCACTTTTGTATATTTAAAATTCATGTACAATATAGCCAAATTTAATTATCAATTATCACAGTAGAGAGGTTTTGGCTATCGGGCGTTTAACATCACTTTCAACAACATTTCAGTTGTATCGTGGCGATCAGTTTTATTGGTGGAGGAAACCGGAGTACACGAAGAAAACCACCCACCTGCAACAAGTCACCGACAAACTTTATCACATAATGTGGTATCGAGTACACCTCGCCATGAGCGGGATTCGAACTCACAACATTAGTGGTGATAGGCACTGATTGCATAGGCAGTTGTACATTCAACTACCATACGATCACGACCACCTCTCACAGGAGAGAGGGTCATACATGCAGAGCCTATGAGAAGGGGGTTCAGTCGGTACAACCCGGAGCCCGGAGAGCCAAGAAGGTGCCCGTGAATCTCTGAAGGACCCCATAGTCTTAGTCATAAACGCTTCATTTTGTTTTTCTCAATTTTGGGGTATTTTTTTTAACTCAAATCCTGAATTTGGAGAGAAGTCTGATCCTGTTCCCAGGCCCCAAAGCAGCCTTGCAATTTTTCTCTTAGAGGCCCTGCATACATGATGAGAAATAAATTATTAAGAATGCACTGTCACATATTCAAATGGGAGGTTCTGTTTGAATGGTACATATTACAATGAAATGCACATGTAAAAACAAACATATTGTATCCTTTTTGAAGTGAAAAGGGTTGTTTCCTCTCGTCATCAGCTCCATTTTCTTTTCCTTAAATTCAAAACATAATGAATGACAGTAGATACCAAGTCAGCGGTGGTATATAAAGATTGTGGTAATTTTTATACATTCTGAAATTACTTTAAAGCTATCCCCATGGTAAGTAGGAATCGATTTCATTTGACTTCCCGGTAATCTGAAAGCGATTTTCCAAGTTACCACGCGGCAAGATGAAGCTGTGTGATCTCATCTGAAATTTCTATACCGTGTTCAGTATCCACAGTACACCCAGTGGGACGGATTTTTACTCCACTAATTTCTCTAGACCATTTACTCATTCGAAAGGCATTACATTCTGTTCTTCTCGCAATGTACAGTAAAGCCTGTTTTATGCATGCGACATTTCAATGGAACATAGAAATAGGTCACCTAAGACAGGTTTGACTGTACATTGAATAGGTATTGCTAAAAAAAACTTAAGAATATTGCTTACCTGAACACCAACTTTCTTTGTGGTGGTTTCTTTATTACTTTTTGTTGTATAAATTGAACCATTGGCAATGCTTCCATTAGAAATAGAAGGTAGTTTCATGCTATCTAATGTCAGTGATCTGGCTATTCCGATGTGGGCTTTTGTATTCTGACGCTGCAAATATAAAAGATGTGCACTATAAAGAACAACACTCCACCCTGATTGGTTGATTGTTATTTTGACATCAATATTTTAAGAGAACAATATATTTACTCAATCAGCAAATCGACAGGATGGTGACTATGACAAACGGAACATATCCATGGTAACACAAATATTCCGTAACGGTTAACATATCCATGGTATTCTATAACACAAATATTCCGTAACGATTAACATATCCATGGTATTCTGTAATACAAATATTCCGTAACGGTTAACCAAGTCATGATGGCGACAAAAACTATAGAAGTAATGACTTCAACTTGGCCATTAGGAACCTTTAGTTCAGTATCTGCCATGCAAGCAGCCACCTTCTGTCAAGGAAATTCTGACATGAACCACAAGTTGTGGAATATAGTATCAACTGTGAGATATGCACTCCATATACAAGTGCTGCTGGAATGTTGCTACATATAAATGGGAAAATTAAAATCATCTCTTTGTCGTAAAGATTCGTTCTAAACCGACCAACACTGTCAGTTTCAAGGTGTAAGTCAAAGTATGAATCAAACCTAACTGTATCTATGTTGTCGTTTATTGCAAAATCAATGGGATAGATGCGATCAAAATAGTTACCATCTTCGAATTATTTAGTGAAACAACATCATCTATATTGCCTATTATCGTTTTTCTTGAGAAACCCCTACATGAATTCTTCTTCAAATGACTAAACGAACAAGTCGACGAGAAGAGGAGCACAGTAGGTACCTATATGAATACCGACTGTCTGTTGAAAGACACATCTACCAACCTTAACAAATATGTTGTCAATCAAACACTCTAACATTTCGATGATGTCAGTTTCAGAGAACTTTTAATTATAATCGGGGTGGGTTTTTTTACAAAATAAGATTTAACCAGTAAATATTTGTGTTTACGTTCGTCATTCTTTTTTATGAAACGAACTCGAACTAATTCTCTGAATCTATCTTTTAGTTTTGAGTGGGGAATAGTTATGTAGAGGGTACAGAAATCAAACGTGTTAATGCTATTGAATTAGGAGAGGGACCTTGATTGTATGTATTTTAACAGATCCTCCGAATCCATATTTATAATTCACATCTCCTCTCAGAACTCGGAAGCCAAGTTTTGACCCTTGATAGAATATATGCAAACAAATTGGAAAGAGGTTTCGTGTAGCATGTGACAATCCAGCAACATAGTACTGGTTGTAAGGACACTTGTGCAATTCAGATATCCAGTAGGAGGGAGGTCCAGTTCTTCACCTTTGTTTGAAATTCCAAAGAAACACAAAATAGACCCATTATTGTCTGGGATGTCCTCTTTCGTAAGTGTTGTCGGGGTATATGTAGGTATAAGAAACCGTATATTTAATTAGAATGGAGTTGTAATTATAGGTAATACATTTTTATATTGGACTTAAAAAAAAGATATGCCGTGGTAAAAATAAGAGTGAGTGAGTGATTGTTGTTTAAAACCAAGACAGCTTTTTTACCATGACGAGAAGAAACTACAGTTACATGTTGATGATGTTGATGATGATGACGAAGATGATGCCCACTTTGTACTAGAATAACACTCTGAATTGGCTTTATATAGTGCTAGTTCAACGAAACAGTTCAACAGTTCACGGATAGACATGTCGCTCCACTTGGATAAATTAACCTGGCTCCGAGTCAACCAGTATTTTCTCTTACTCCTTAATGCTGTGTGCTTAGTGGAGAAGCAGCAAATATCAATTCGATCGGTGTTGGGTTGACTGGAGGCTAACACGCTAACCATTATACAATCGATGGGTTAGGGGAAATATGATACTAGTACATATTTTCAGTCCTTGAAATGCTAAAAATATTTCAAAAATTGTTTTATATTCGCCGTTCATACATGTTCCACGATACCAATTTCTGTTCTACTGGCTAGTGCCCTTACTACTGATTAAACAATTTGCCCTGTTTGGATTTCACAGAGTTGTCGCCGTTACAAAAACTACAATTTTTAATTGGGGACACCTGTTATTATTTTAACCAAGAGTGCGGTGATTTCTTCAATCGGATAGGTAAAAGTACGTTAAAAAAAGGATGCATGTTCTCCGATCAAGTGTTTTAAATATTTTTTTAATGTATTACCTAAACAATTATCTATTTTTATTTTATATTGTAATATGTACATAATTATATTTTAGACGCACTGCAGGTACCCCGCCTGTATGTGCCCCCGATGTAAAGAGGTAGTTATTCTAAATAAACATAATAATAACGTTTATGAACACAATTGGATTGTCAAAAATTCTTTTGAAGTTCTGGATAAAGTTCGTTTTCTTGATTTTAGAGATACTTGGTTTTTCTACCTTGTATTTCACTACTAAGCACAATTATATCTAAGCTACTTTGTCTTATTTAATCAAATGATCATTCCGTTTATTTATCTGCGATTACTAATGCTGTGTAAGGAGTACAAATCTTTTTCTATTGACGATAAACGTGATAATTATTGAAATTGGAATTAGAAGGAAACGATTTATGTCATCAAAATTTTGCTTAGACATTACTTTTATTCGTTTTTGACAAACACGTTTTTCGTCGAATTGTAGGAATTCTAATGGAAACTAACTGTGCTCCTCTGATAGATGACTCGTTTTCTGTTGTTGTTATGAATCCTAATTTAAAGTTAATAAAATCAACGGGGTTTTTTTTCTTCGCATTGTGATGCCCTTGAGTTCAACACATATGAATATTATTTTAACGACGGACGAGATACAATATAATGAAGAACAAAAAAAAATACCACACTGTCGGAACCGTTGTACAATCCAATAGAAATACCACACTGTCGGAACCGTTGTACAATCCAATAGAAATATCGTGAGGCAAAATCTATATCCCTAACACACATATACATGACCGCTCATATTCCTGGTTTGGTGGAGGCACTAGATTAAAGAGTGGAGGGGTTTAACTAGTTTTATGGACCCAAACCTCCAATTTAAGTGAAGTGATACATGGACATGCAAGTGTTCTTCACATATGAGTAAAATGTCAAACCTCATATGTACAACTGTGTGAGCAGTGTTGTTGTACAGTATACCGAGTCATAAATCTTGAACTTTATACATAATATATTTAATCTTCGTGACACAGAAGTTGTCATATACATGTATAATATTAGTTATATAAAACAGAGCCGATAGCCTTAACCATCATTTAAATATTGAGTGAGTGATTGTTGTTTAACGCCAACTCAGCAATTTTCCAGCTATATCATGGCGAGAATAAGTATATTTTCAATGAGATGATGGTGAGGTCCGCTTTGTACTAATATCCTGATTCCGAGCTAACCATGTCTTTACTATTTCTCCTTAATGCTGCGTTCTTAGCGGAGAAGCAACACATACCAATTTTATAGTCTTTGGTTTGACCCGATCGGGGCTCGAATTCACGATCTACCGCACTCGATGCGAGCACGCTAACCATTACACCATGACACACAGAAGTTGTCATATGTATAAAATAAGTATAAAAGAGCCGATGGCCTTAAATATCAGATAGTCCTCATACTAAAATAAATAATTCTTAATGGTTGTTTGAAATTGTTATGCTTTATGGTTAGAATTATGGCTTGTTCAGTAAAAACAATATATTTTAAATTTCGTCGATTTTCACACAGATAATATTTTCATTCTTAACCCTCTACTAAATTTTAGTTTACCTTATAAATTTTATCTTGAGAAATGATAAACAACCATTTCTATTTACAAATGACATTGTTGAATGGGTTCAAAACAATAGACATGTAAATCATTATCTACAATTTATCTATAGTTTATTTATTATTGCACTTGAACAAAGTAGGTCAGAAAACGATTCTAATAAATATAATTCAATAAAGTAATTTTGTTCCGTGTAAAATAAATAGACAGAATCGAATATACAATAAACATACACTTATTGGATTTGCACAAATAACTTACTTAAAAAGAAAGAACTTTAAGCCCCGTTTACACGATCAAAGTTATCCATCAAAAACTTTGTCAAAGCTTTCTTTGACAAAGTTTTTTGACCATGTAAACCTGCATCAAAAACTTTGACGGACTTTGATGAACTTTGATGGAATAGAACTCCATCCTATTTTTCTAAAAACTTTGATGGACTTTGATGGGAAATAACCAATCAGAATAGTTTTTGGAATCAAGATCATTAATATATTTTGTAAATAGAAGCACATGGTAAATATGGCGGGAAACAGCAGACAAACAAGTCCAAATAAAATGTCAAAATGCAACTGGACAAATGAGTTGGTAAATGATCTCATTGATTTAGTTGAGGAAATAGAAGTTATTTGGAATGCAAAGGCAAAAGTTTATCATAATAAGGACAAGAGAAAGGAGGCTGTCTTGTTTTTCGATATATGGACGGACCTTTTCCAGGAGCATATTAAATGTTTCTTTGCTCATTCTCATATAGTTTTTATATTCATCAATATCTTCAGCCCTCAGCTCCTGCAGTAGAGTGTTGTAGCAACTTCTGGTCCTCCTCCTTTGAAGCCAGGCTCTAGACCACATTCTCCTTGGTCTAACACGAAGTCTACGCAGCCTTCGCCTTAAAATCAAAGTGCACAAAATGAATACATACAAAGCAACATATTCATCAAAGTCAGCCATGTATATATTATCTTTGCATTTCCCACCAATTCCCATCAAAAACTTTGATCATGTAAACAGGGTACTTTGACAAAGTTTTCTTTGTCAAAGTTTTCCATCAAAAACTAAGCTGCATGTGAGCATGAAATTACGATTTATTAAGGCCCGTTGTCACTATCAAAGTTTTCCATCAAAAACTTTGTCAAAGAAAACTTGGACAAAGTGTCTGTTGTCACTATCAAAGTTTGTTGATCATCTTTGTCAAAGAGTTGGAGGGAAATCTTGTAAACACGGAAAAATGGCTCCAACTCTCACAAATTATGAAAACATTGCTGTCACTTTATGTCTAATGAGCATTGCAATCCTTAGAAGGAGACTCCGGGACCGTGCAAGAGTGAGAAGGAGGGCAACTAGATCTTGGTTGCTGATAACAAAGAAGCGCATACAATACACTTCTTAAAGAATTACACACTGAAGACCCGAACGAGTTCCGAAATTATTTTAGAATGGACAAAGCAACATTCAAGATGCTTCTTGAGAAAGTGAGACCACTGGTAGAGAGACAGGATACCAAACTTCAGGAAACCATATCTGGCGCAGAACGACTTGCAGTGACATTGCGTTTTCTGGCTACTGATTTTCCCTTTCCCGTCTTTTTATTACCATGTGCTTTTGTTTTGTAAACATCATCTCATCATTTCAAAACAGTATTCTGATTGGTTGATTTCCATCAAAGTCCATCAAAGTTTGAAGAAAAATAGGATGGAGTTCTATTCCATCAAAGTTGGTCAACGTTTTTGATCAAATATTTCTTTGACCGTTGTCACTATCAAAGTTTCATCAAAAACTTTGTCAAAGTTTTCTTTGACAAAGAAAACTTTGATAGTGACAACGGGCCTTTAGTCGGTTAGTAATTATCTAAAGTCAATGAATAATTCTTTTATTTGCTGTTCCTCGGTTTTATTGTCACTGTGAGCTGATCTGCTATATGATAGGCAGTGTTGGATTATGACCTTTTGAGGCCCATAGGTTAATGAAATTATGGAGGCCACTCAGATGGAGCCACCCTGTTAAAGCTCACCCGCACCCGTCTTGAACATTTTTTACTCGTTATATATTTTAGCGACATTTGCATAGCTTGAAGTAAACATATTGCAAGTTCTTTAAATAAACTAGAATATTATACCCATTTTTCAAAAGCCCCAAGATTGAGGGACTCTAGGTTGCAGCCTATATGATAATCCGGTCCTGATGATAGGCAAACCTTTATTCCTCAATATGAATCAGAAACGGCTCCAAGACAGCAAATAAGGACTTGGCAATAAATCGTTATATAAAACAAATCCATATACATGTACTGTATAAGGCTATTCGATTTTTTTTTAAATTGATTAAGTA
Source organism: Bathymodiolus septemdierum (assembly GCA_963383655.1). NCBI lineage: Eukaryota > Metazoa > Mollusca > Bivalvia > Mytilida > Modiolidae > Bathymodiolus > Bathymodiolus septemdierum. Next base: position 63,755,494 of record OY726520.1, read on the forward strand.
CGTTGCTATGTATGTTCAAAATGTTGCTCTATATATCTAACACATTTCTTATTTGAGAAAGGTATAAATAAATATTGTGGATTCATTATTATTCGTGGTTTACCAATTTTCGTGGATAGGGTAAAGCCACGAGAATAAGTATTCAACAAATATTTGTCACCATGTATATATCTACTAACTATAGCAGGGAATCAACAAATTTACGTATCCGCGAAAATACAATTTTTCATTAATCCATGAAAATTAGTTTCCACGAATTTAAATAAAATCACAGTAGCTAACCGAAATACATACGTGATATTTTACTGCAGTCTTTGTATTGAAATCTAGTTTTGGTAGATTTCTGTTTCGATCTCTTAATGCCTTCCATCTTTGAACATAAGATCCTCTTTCAGAAAGTTTCGGATGAACATATGCAAGCGGAGAATTTAAATGTGGCGTTTCCGGCGTAGTTAATGTTGTCATTGTTTCATGTAGAACTATGTACAGTTCAAATAAAATTCTTGAAAGATCTTTTTATATTTATATTTATATTTCAACTGATATATCTATCCTCAAACGTGATTCTAATTTGAATTTGAAAATGAATTTTTAAATGTGACATAACTGAATGTATCTTTATACTATACAAATTAATCCAACAAAATTTGAATATGAAGATGTTTCCAACGAAGGATTTTAACGGGTTTTTAATCCTGCACAATCGAATTTAGATCATATCGTTTACAATCTACATCAAACAAACAAAATAACCCAACTTTCTTTTAAGTCTAAAGTAAACACTGAAAGGAAAATCTTTACTACACTTGTATAGTATATATCCAAACAATTTCAATAACGACGACAAAAATCAAATCCTCTTCTTAAGTCTAGTGAAATAAATAAAAATTGATCGTTTGTCAGATCGATTCGCTTACAATATATATTTGATCTCATTTGAAAAAGCCTTTGATAATAATAGTTTTAAATATTTGAATTGTTTTCAGAAAGGATAATAAATGCTCAATATATTTAAGGTTATTAAAATTGAGGTTAAAAAACGGGTTCATTCACCATGTTGTATAAGGGTTGAAATTTTCCATAATGAAATTTTACTTCGCAGTTTTAATTAAGTACATATAGTATTAAAATATAAAAATATAGGACATCATCATGGTCGTGCATGCATGCTAAATGTACTTAAGAATTAGGTCAACAACATTCGTGACGCAAGTTAACTTCTAGATTTTAACATAGTTAAATTTACTAGAATAATTCAACACACGTGTTGACGTCATTCTCTCCAATAGTTAATTTTCCGTTTTGATTTGGACGGTGACTTCCCTTTTGAACGATCTTATATATGCAGAGTACATATATTAATTAACTTTTTCGTTTTTTCGTATTTCTAATATTATTTTGCACTTGAAAGAACGTTGTCTCATATTCTAGGGAATCAAAATCCCTTACGAGTTACGCTGATAGCGTTTCCGCTTATTAAAAATGTACTTCTGTCAACGCTTTTACCCCGACCCTTTAAAATTACAAAAATGCATTCAATACTTATAGTGACATTTTTGTATTATTAAATACAATGAAAACTAGTATTATTTGCTTTTATATAATTACACATTTTCAGCTATTGTTATTGTGCGTAGTTATAATTCTTAAATTATGACAATCGAAAATAGTTCCCGGAAGTGGATGTGGTTGATTGGTTGTGCGCTTCATTAACTGACGAAGTTTCAATTCCGAAGTCAAGTGGAAATCTCTTTTTATCAATCACACGAGGCTTTCTAAATGAAATGAACTTATAATAATGCAGCTGTTAAAGGGATATTAAAGCTCGTTTTAACATATATTTTTTCAACTCGTGACGAAGGTTGTTTCTTTTCAATTTAATTGTAAAAACAATCCAAAAATACTTTGCACACCCATACAATCCCTAATATCGTTAAAATATCACTTAAAAGGGTCGAAATGAATTTTTGTCCAGAAAGCAAAAATTCAATTAATGGAAAAACCGCAAGATGACAGAATTATCAAAGAATTATGTATCTTTTACAAAGTTTCATTGATAAAAACCGGGTTAATGTTTCATAAATATCATTTATTGAACCAATTGCAAGCTTTCGTGAGATACAAAAAATTACCAAAATGAGCTTTAATGCCCGATCTCGTATTTCCTGTATATAAAATAGATCGTAAACACAGTAAAAAAAACGTTTCTAAGGAACATTTAAAGATCCCAAAGAAGTTCCAGAAGCCGTAGTCTTTGAGAACTTTCTAAAGGATTAACTTTTTTTTCGACAAAGGTCCACTATACTGTGCTTCAGTTATCATAGCATATTGAAACTGCCCCGGGTCAGAACCGGATATTCAGTTTCTCTCTCTGAAATTGCGGAATTTCGGTGGCTCGAACTTCCAATAACTCGAACACATTTTGACAGTCCTTTCGAGTTTGAGCCAGCGAAGTTCTACTGTAATTATTTAATATTTAAAACTAAGGTCAATCTCCATCGTGCATGCCATGTGTAAGCATAACTGATTTTAGCTATCCTGTTTAGACCATCGAGCATGTGTAAGCATAACTGATTTTAGCTATCCTGTTTAAGCCATCGTGCATGTGTAAGCATAACTGATTTAACTATCCTGTTTAGACCATCGTGCATGTGTAAGCATAACTGATTTTAGCTATCCTGTTTAGGCCATCGTGCATGTGTAAGCATAACTGATATTAGCTATCCTGTTTAGACCATCGTGCATGTGTAAGCATAACTGATTTTAGCTATCCTGTTTAGGCCATCGTGCATGTGTAAGCATAACTGATTATAGCTATCCTGTTTAGACCATCGTGCATGTGTAAGCATAACTGATTTTAGCTATCCTGTTTAGACCATCGTGCATGTGTAAGCATAACTGATTTTAGCTATCCTGTTTAGACCATCGTGCATGTGTAAGCATAACTGATTTTAGCTATCCTGTTTAGACCATCGTGCATGTGTAAGCATAACTGATTTTAGCTATCCTGTTTAGACCATCGTACATGTGTAAGCATAACTGATTTTAGCTATCCTGTTTAGACCATCGTGCATGTGTAAGCATAACTGATTTTAGCTATCCTGTTTAGACCATCATGCATGTGTAAGCATAACTGATTTTAGCTATCCTGTTTAGACCATCGTGCATGTGTAAGCATAACTGATTTTAGCTATCCTGTTTAGACCATCGTGCATGTGTAAGCATAACTGATTTTAGCTATCCTGTTTAGACCATCGTGCATGTGTAAGCATAACTGATTTTAGCTATCCTGTTTAGACCATCGTGCATGTGTAAGCATAACTGATTTTAGCTATCCTGTTTAGACCCTGTTGCTTACTTGCTTCCAAAGACTTTTAAACTCTTTGGCATTCCAATTTGTTGACTATGAGCGTCTATATTTGCGTCGTGTGCAATAAATTATAATTAGATGTTACGCTTTAATTACACATGTACAGATTTTTTATACAAATACTAGTGAACTTGTAGAAACTAAAACTGTATTCCGCCATCATTGTTTCTATAAGAATATTGACCCCAAATAACTTTGAAGTTTAAAATTTAAGACTTATTACATCTTTGAAGAATCCTACTCACAAAGGTTATACTATATTGACAGATTTTGAGACCAGAGTCGCGACCTAATAAATCGATCTTGCGTCTACTTTGTAAAACTGTATGGGCATGTTTGTTTGTTTGTTTGTTTGTGTTGTTGTATATATTGCATTTAATGCCAACATTTTTGAACATCTTGTAATTCACTATAGCCAAAAAAAAAACAATTAACTAACCCTGCCGTTGCTGATTGATTGATTAATGGATATATTGATTGATTGATTGATTAATGGATATATTGATTGATTGATTGATTTATTGGTTGATTATTTGATTGGTTGAAGGTAAAATTAGTGGCTCTGATTGGGTCTATGGATTGATTGTCACACGCATAAGGGAATATATTGGTATAAACATATTTTATTGGTATAACTGACATATATAAACAGAACAATAGCAATTCTACAATAGGATTCAGAAATAAGCAAATGCTTTTTTAAAATCTGTTTAAAACTTGTGAGAATTATTTATACATTGAGGGAGAACAACAAAATGTATGTAAGCATGTAGTTGAAAGCTACACAATTTACTTAAAAATAATAATACAAAGAGATTGAATAAAATTGAAAAGGTGAAAAATATTATGTGAGCATGTCAGGGTGTAAATCTTTTACTTTTTATGATAAAGGTTTGGACTGATTTAAATACTGCCTTGTTTTCTTCGTCATTTAGATTAACTGAGCCAAAAATAAGTAGATTCAGTGAAATTGTTTCAGGAATGTCCAAAAGTGAGAAGAAAAATTGTTGTCTTAGAGTCGTGTGACGCGGACAATCTAATAAGAAATGAGATACAGTTTCAGTTAATATATTGGGTAACATTTCTTGCATGTGGTCACTAACTTAGCTCTTTTGGGACTGCTGCAAACCCGATTTTACATGGAAGGACTGTGGCATTTTCTCATTTACTCATTTATAATCCGTCCTCATCATCAGTTACGTATTTAATATGTCTCACACACCGTTGACACCACTTTCGAATGTTGGGTTGTATCCCACAGCGTAGAAACTATAAGTCATAGTTCTATATTCGGAATTTCTTCGGATGTCTCTGTATTTGTACGGTGTGTATTCATAGTCTTATGATTAGACGCGAATCTATTCCATTATTGTTATTGTAAATTTATATTTTTGGAGGCTGTAGATCTAGTTATGAAAAGGGTTGATATTCTATTGAAGTGGTTGACCCCAAAACATTATTGAAACATGGATTTCAATCGCCCTTTGTCATAGAAACTGTCGTGGTCGTGATTGTATGGTAATTGAATGTTCAACTACCTGTGCAATCAGTGACTATCACCACTAACGTTGTGAGTTCGAACCCCGTTCATGGCGAGGTGTACTCGATACATTATGTGATAAAGTTTGTTAGTGACTTGCGGTAGGTCGGTAGTTTTCTCCGGGTTCTTTGGTTTCCTCCACCAATAAAACTGACCGACAAGATATAATTGAAATATTGTTGAAAGTGACGTTAGACATAATAACCCTAATTCCTGTCTTTTGTCGTGTTTTTTTTTTAATGTTTTTGGACTTAGTGGTTTGTCGAAGGATTGATTGTTTGCTTAACGTCCAGAGACAAACGGTAAATATATCATCCATGTTGAGAACGAGAAAAGGATCAACAATATATAAAAGTTATATAGAAATGATGGCTGAGTAATGGGACAACAAGGGCAGCACATTTCGACTGGCACTGTAAATGTATGGATAGTTCGACAGGAACGAACTAACGTAGCCTTTTGTAGCGGCTACAATACGCCTACTATTTTTTTTTAAATCAACAAAAGGAGTATATAGCGTTCCATGTGCGTGGCACTCTACAATCCCAATCGTCCACTATGATCCACGGTTAAGCTTTCCGTATCATTACCGGACAACCATCAATCGCAAAGACATCTATTACCATCCACCTGTGGCCGTGGAAGGCAAATCTGTGGTTTGAAAGCCGATTTCGTGCTGATTGTGTTTCTGATATTGTTGACAATATCGTACCATAAAAACCTCCTTTTTGCATCTATGTTATAAACATGACTGTTACGGACAAAGCATACTTCTATGTTATAAACATGACTGTTACGGGCAAAGCATACTTCTATGTTATAAACATGACTGTTACGGGCAAAGCATATACGGGCAAAGCATACTTCTATGTTATAAACATGACTGTTACGGGCAAAGCATACTTCTATGTTATAAACATGACTGTTACGGGCAAAGCATACTTCTATGTTATAAACATGACTGTTACGGACAAAGCATACTTCTATGTTATAAACATGACTGTTACGGGCAAAGCATACTTCTATGTTATAAACATGACTGTTACGGACAAAGCATACTTCTATGTTATAAACATGACTGTTACGGGCAAAGCATACTTCTATGTTATAAACATGACTGTTACGGGCAAAGCATACATCTATGTTATAAACATGACTGTTACGGGCAAAGTATACTTCTATGTTATAAACATGACTGTTACGGGCAAAGCATACTTCTATGTTATAAACATGACTGTTACGGGCAAAGCATACATCTATGTTATAAACATGACTGTTACGGACAAAGCATACTTCTATGTTATAAACATGACTGTTACGGGCAAAGCATACATCTATGTTATAAACATGACTGTTACGGACAAAGCATACTTCTATGTTATAAACATGACTGTTACGGGCAAAGCATACTTCTATGTTATAAACATGACTGTTACGGGCAAAGCATACATCTATGTTATAAACATGACTGTTACGGGCAAAGTATACTTCTATGTTATAAACATGACTGTTACGGGAAAAGCATACTTCTATGTTATAAACATGACTGTTACGGGCAAAGCATACGTCTATGTTATAAACATGACTTTTACGGGCAAAGCATACGTCTATGTTATAAACATGACTGTTACGGGCAAAGCATACTTCTGTTATAAACATGATTGTTACGGGCAAAGCATACTTCTATGTTATAAACATGACTGTTACGGGCAAAGCATACATCTATGTTATAAACATGACTGTTACGGGCAAAGTATACTTCTATGTTATAAACATGACTGTTACGGGCAAAGTATACTTCTATGTTATAAGCATGACTGTTACGGGCAAAGCATACTACATGTAGCAGGGGAATCATTTTAATGACTTGTTTTAAACAACAGGCGTCAATACGCCTTATGGAAATAAGACACTTGCATGACCGCGTCATTATAAATTACATTTATAAATAAAAAAAAAAGTTGATGCTTCGTTCATTAAAATCATAATTAATTTGGAATTTTAGCGAATGACAAGGGAGGTAACTCGAGAAGATATCATACCACTAATTTTATATTAACTACGAGTTGAAATTTAATTTTAAACACTATAAAACTGAAACGACTTAATAATAGGTGAGGTAACTCGAGTTTATATCATTACGCTAATTATATTCAACTGCACTTTAAATCACAAAATTTAAATTTAATTTTAAAAGCTCTCTATATAACACAAAAGATTAATGAATGTAGTCCATGTAATCTTTTCTAATATTATGTTTAATATTAACAAACCAACCCTACAATTAAGAAAGTGCTTAGTATAAAATTATCTCTTGACATATGTAATTTTTTTTTTTTTTTTTTAATCTGTGTAAATATAAAACTATCATGAAAAGAAAGTTTGTAATACAATGATGGTCAACAATTCTTCCAATAACAACAAAACGAACAACCACCTATAACCTCATTCCATTGAATTAAAAAAACCCAGTACATATTGATAGTTTATCTGCATAAAAACAAATGTTGACAAAAATGATAACATTTTAAATTAAAATCTTCAATCGGATAACATTTCTTAATTTAACAGTAATCTATTACATTGTTAAGCAAACAATGGAACTAATCATATCCGTGTGTTTCTCAGTTTAAATTTTACATATGAAATACCTTCAATAACATAAATGCTGGCCTCGGCTCATGTAAACCATATCTGTATTTTAATCTCATTTACTTTCGACTTACGTCAGTTTCAATTTGTTATGAAAAGAAAGTTTATAAACACTGATGGTCAACAATTACACCAATATCAACAACAACGATCAACCACCTCTCACATCAAACCACTGAACACAAACAAACCACACATACCACATAATATGGCATTGAGAATCCAGGTCCTGACTTGGGACAGTCACAAACATGTGACCACATAATATGGCATTGAGAATCCAGGTCCTGACTTGGGACAGTCACAAACATGTCACCACATAATATGACATTGAGAATCCAGGTCCTGACTTGGGACAGTCACAAACATGTGACCACATAATATGGCATTGAGAATCCAGGTCCTGACTTGGGACAGTCACAAACATGTGACCACATAATATGGCATTGAGAATCCAGGTCCTGACTTGGGACAGTCACAAACATGTGACCACATAATATGGCATTGAGAATCCAGGTCCTGACTTGGGACAGTCACAAACATGTGACCACATAATATGACATTGAGAATCCAGGTCCTGACTTGGGACAGTCACAAACATGTGACCACATAATATGGCATTGAGAATCCAGGTCCTGATTTGGGACAGTCACAAACATGTGACCACATAATATGGCATTGAGAATCCAGGTCCTGATGTGGGACAGTCACAAACATGTGACCACATACTATGGCATTGGGAATCCAGGTCCTGACTTGGGACAGTCACAAACATGTGACCACATAATATGGCATTGAGAATCCAGGTCCTGACTTGGGACAGTCACAAACATGTGACCACATAATATGGCATTGAGAATCCAGGTCCTGACTTGGGACAGTCACAAACATGTGACCACATAATATGGCATTGGGAATCCAGGTCCTGATTTGGGACAGTCACAAACATGTGACCACATAATATGGCATTGGGAATCCAGGTCCTGACTTGGGACAGTCACAAACATGTGACCACATAATATGGCATTGAGAATCCAGGTCCTCATTTGGGACAGTCACAAACATGTGACCACATAATATGGCATTGGGAATCCAGGTCCTGACTTGGGACAGTCACAAACATGTGACCACATAATATGGCATTGAGAATCCAGGTCCTGATTTGGGACAGTCACAAACATGTGACCACATAATATGGCATTGAGAATCCAGGTCCTGACTTGGGACAGTCACAAACATGTGACCACATACTATGGCATTGAGAATCCAGGTCCTGACTTGGGACAGTCACAAACATGTGACCACATAATATGGCATTGAGAATCCAGGTCCTGATTTGGGACAGTCACAAACATGTGACCACATAATATGGCATTGAGAATCCAGGTCCTGACTTGGGACAGTCACAAACATGTGACCACATAATATGGCATTGAGAATCCAGGTCCTGACTTGGGACAGTCACAAACAAGTGACCACATAATATGGCATTGAGAATCCAGGTCCTGACTTGGGACAGTCACAAACATGTGACCACATAATATGGCATTGGGAATCCAGGTCCTGACTTAGGACAGTCACAAACATGTGACCACATAATATGGCATTGAGAATCCAGGTCCTGACTTGGGAGTCACAAACAAGTGACCACATAATATGGCATTGGGAATCCAGGTCCTGACTTGGGACAGTCACAAACATGTGACCACATAATATGGCATTGGGAATCCAGGTCTTGACTTGGGACAGTCACAAACATGTGACCACATAATATGGCATTGGGAATCCAGGTCCTGACTTGGGAGTCACAAACATGTGACCACATAATATGGCATTGGGAATCCAGGTCCTGACTTGGGACAGTCACAAACATGTGACCACATAATATGGCATTGGGAATCCAGGTCCTGACTTGGGACAGTCACAAACATGTGACCACATAATATGGCATTGGGAATCCAGGTCCTGACTTGGGACAGTCACAAACATGTGACCACATAATATGGCATTGGGAATCCAGGTCCTGACTTGGGACAGTCACAAACATGTGACCACATAATATGACATTGAGAATCCAGGTCCTGACTTGGGACAGTCACAAACATGTGACCACATAATATGGCATTGAGAATCCAGGTCCTGATTTGGGACAGTCACAAACATGTGACCACATAATATGGCATTGAGAATCCAGGTCCTGATTTGGGACAGTCACAAACATGTGACCACATAATATGGCCTTGAGAATCCAGGTTCTGACTTGGGACAGTCACAAACATGTGACCACATAATATGGCATTGAGAATCCAGGTCCTGACTTGGGACAGTCACAAACATGTGACTACATAATATGGCATTGGGAATCCAGGTCCTGACTTGGGACAGTCACAAACATGTGACCACATAATATGGCATTGAGAATCCAGGTCCTGACTTGGGACAGTCACAAACATGTGACCACATAATATGGCATTGAGAATCCAGGTCCTGACTTGGGACAGTCACAAACATGTGACCACATAATATGGCATTGGGAATCCAGGTCCTGACTTGGGACAGTCACAAACATGTGACCACATAATATGGCATTGAGAATCCAGGTCCTGACTTGGGACAGTCACAAACATGTGACCACATAATATGGCATTGAGAATCCAGGTCCTGACTTGGGACAGTCACAAACATGTGACCACATAATATGGCATTGGGAATCCAGGTCCTGACTTGGGACAGTCACAAACATGTGACCACATAATATGGCATTGGGAATCCAGGTCCTGACTTGGGAGTCACAAACATGTGACCACATAATATGGCATTGAGAATCCAGGTCCTGACTTGGGACAGTCACAAACATGTGACCACATAATATGGCATTGAGAATCCAGGTCCTGACTTGGGACAGTCACAAACATGTGACCACATAATATGGCATTGAGAATCCAGGTCCTGATTTGGGACAGTCACAAACATGTGACCACATAATATGGCATTGAGAATCCAGGTCCTGATTTGGGACAGTCACAAACATGTGACCACATAATATGGCATTGAGAATTCAGGTCCTGACTTAGGACAGTCACAAACATGTGACCACATAATATGGCATTGAGAATCCAGGTCCTGACTTGGAACAGTCACAAACATGTGACCACATAATATGGCATTGGGAATCCAGGTCCTGACTTGGGACAGTCACAAACATGTGACCACATAATATGGCATTGAGAATCCAGGTCCTGACATGGGACAGTCACAAACATGTGACCACATAATATGGCATTGAGAATCCAGGTCCTGACATGGGACAGTCACAAACATGTGACCACATAATATGGCATTGGGAATCCAGGTCCTGACTTGGAACAGTCACAAACATGTGACCACATAATATGGCATTGAGAATCCAGGTCCTGACTTAGGACAGTCACAAACATGTGACTACATAATATGGCATTGAGAATCCAGGTCCTGACTTGGGACAGTCACAAACATGTGACCACATAATATAGCATTGGGAATCCAGGTCCTGACTTGGGACAGTCACAAACATGTGACCACATAATATGGCATTGAGAATCCAGGTCCTGACTTGGGACAGTCACAAACATGTCACCACATAATATGGCATTGGGAATCCAGGTCCTGACTTGGAACAGTCACAAACATGTGACCACATAATATGGCATTGGGAATCCAGGTCCTGACTTGGGAGTCACAAACATGTGACCACATAATATGGCATTGAGAATCCAGTTCCTGACTTGGGACAGTCACAAACATGTGATCACATAATATGGCATTGAGAATCCAGGTCCTGACTTGGGACAGTCACAAACATGTGACCACATAATATGGCATTGAGAATCCAGGTCCTGACTTGGGACAGTCACAAACATGTCACCACATAATATGGCATTGAGAATCCAGGTCCTGACTTGGGACAGTCACAAACATGTGACCACATAATATGGCATTGGGAATCCAGGTCCTGACTTAGGACAGTCACAAACATGTGACCACATAATATGGCATTGGGAATCCAGGTCCTGACTTGGGACAGTCACAAACATGTGACCACATAATATGGCATTGAGAATCCAGGTCCTGACTTGGGAGTCACAAACATGTGACCACATAATATGGCATTGGGAATCCAGGTCCTGACTTGGGACAGTCACAAACATGTGACCACATAATATGGCATTGAGAATCCAGGTCCTGATTTGGGACAGTCACAAACATGTGACCACATAATATGGCATTGAGAATCCAGGTCCTGATTTGGGACAGTCACAAACATGTGACCACATAATATGGCATTGAAAATCCAGGTCCTGACTTGGGACAGTCACAAACATGTGACCACATAATATGGCATTGGGAATCCAGGTCCTGACTTGGGACAGTCACAAACATGTGACCACATAATATGGCATTGAGAATCCAGGTCCTGACTTGGGACAGTCACAAACATGTGACCACATAATATGGCATTGAGAATCCAGGTCCTGACTTGGGACAGTCACAAACATGTGACCACATAATATGGCATTGGGAATCCAGGTCCTGACTTGGAACAGTCACAAACATGTGACCACATAATATGGCATTGGGAATCCAGGTCCTGACTTGGGACAGTCACAAACATGTGACCACATAATATGGCATTGAGAATCCAGGTCCTGACTTGGGACAGTCACAAACATGTGACCACATAATATGGCATTGAGAATCCAGGTCCTGACTTGGGACAGTCACAAACATGTGACCACATAATATGGCATTGGGAATCCAGGTCCTGACTTGGGACAGTCACAAACATGTGACCACATAATATAGCATTGAGAATCCAGGTCCTGACTTGGGACAGTCACAAACATGTGACCACATAATATGGCATTGGGAATCCAGGTCCTGACTTGGGACAGTCACAAACATGTGACCACATAATATGGCATTGAGAATCCAGGTCCTGACTTGGGACAGTCACAAACATGTGACCACATAATATGGCATTGGGAATCCAGGTCCTGACTTGGGACAGTCACAAACATGTGACCACATAATATGGCATTGAGAATCCAGGTCCTGACTTGGGACAGTCACAAACATGTGACCACATAATATGGCATTTGGGAATCCAGGTCCTGACTTGGGACAGTCACAAACATGTGACCACATAATATGGCATTGGGAATCCAGGTGCTGACTTGGGACAGTCACAAACATGTGACCACATAATATGGCATTGAGAATCCAGGTCCTGACTTGGGACAGTCACAAACATGTGACCACATAATATGGCATTGGGAATCCAGGTCCTGACTTGGGACAGTCACAAACATGTGACCACATAATATGGCATTGGGAATCCAAGTGCTGACTTAAGACAGCCACATAGATGTGGCTGAGTTATTAACTAGTCTTAGACATATTATCCTAATATAAGTAACTATACTCATTACTACATCTTCGATATATAACTAACCTTTAAGGTAGCCTATATAAACTTCATCTAAGAATTTGACCTGGTTGACCTCGTATACATTCGGGGCCGTCGTGGTCGTGACCGTATATATGGTAGTTGGATTTATAACTACCTATGCAATCAGTGCCTATCACCACTAACGTTGTGAGTTCGAACCCCGCTCAGGCGAAGTGTACTCGATACAACATTATGTGATAAAGTTTGTCAGTGACTTGCGACAAGTCGGTGGTTTTCTCCGGGTACTCTGGTTTCCTCCACCAATAAAACTGACCGCCACGATATAGCTGAAATATTGTTGAAAGTGGCGTTAAGCACCATAAAACCAAACCATATACATTCAAATATCGTGGTGTTCAAGTCGAACAGACCGATGGTTTCAATTTGAAGTATCGGAGGATTTGAGTTATCCTTGTTTCGGTCATATACATTCGAACCTGTTGTGTCGTAATCGCACAGGCCGAAGATTTTACTTCGAATCAACCGCGCGTATTCGAGTTAACCGTGATAATTTGAAGTAAATCCCCACACGAACCACAGGGACTTGTGCACGAACAGACCTATAATCTATACTTCGACATAAGCAAGGAAACATAACTCTAATTTGATCTTTTAAATTATTGAGTCATGTTCACCTTACACCAAAGCCGATTCTATTCACAGACGCTTGTGAAATATATGGTATATCTTATGCTGTCGTGCTCTTTTTATTCTCTATCATGCATATTAATATATAATCTTACCAGGGGCCGTCGTGGCCGTGATCGTATGGTAGTTGAATTAACAGCTATCTATGCAATCAGTGCCTATCACCACTGATGTTGTGTGTTCGAATCTCGATCAGGGCGAGGTGTACAACATTAGGTGATAATGTTTGTCAGCAATTTGCGACATGTCAGTGGTTTTCTCCGGGTTCTCCGGTATCATCCACCAATAACTGCCACGATATAACTAAAATAGTGTTGAGTGGCATTAAACACCATCAAACAAACAAACAAACATATAATCTTACCTTCAAAGTAAGCAAAGATGTCCATCTCAGACTTTGGGCCTTCTTGTATTTATTTGGTTGGTCCTTTCCAATTACAATTGGGAGCCCTGAAGTCATGTTGTCGATGTGTATGTATTATATCATTGTTCACATTAAAAGGTTCACATCCATTTCTATGATGAACTAAGTTCTATAATATTGGTACAGAACCCTCATAAAATAAAGACTGTGACAAATTCATCGAAGAGTTAGAAAAAGCTATAACTACAGGGGTATTATAAACTTTAAAACAAAGTGACTTCTCTTACCCCTTTTGTTTAAAGAGTATTATACACAGATACCGGGTATTATATTTAAATGTTAATACAGCTTTGACCTCATTTGTAGTTATTTTAGTAACAATGCCTGCTTAATCTGCACTTAAGACTTTTTTTATAAGATATAACTGCATGAACGGTACTTCAAGACCTCTCTTAATATATTATCCCTTCAACTGAAGAACTAATATTTTAGAATAATAATTTAAAAAGGTCATGTTATTGTATTGTACATATACAACAAACTTTTGTACATGTTTATTTTGTCATTCTTTTTGTGGTAATATGTGGCCTTTCTGAGTGGGAGCGAATATGTGCAGGTTTTATATCGTTTTAATCTGTAACGCCGTTGGAGATCCATATACATGTATCAAAAGAGGAAGGCTTGGAATCCCATTAACCGGTCTAAGCCCGCCACATTTCTGTGCCTGTCCCAAGCCAGGATTTGTATTTAATAATTTGACTATATATAGATTGTATTTTTTATTACTGTATATTGCGCCTTTATCACGATATTTGAAGTTCTATACAAAACTTGATTGTTCAGAAGTATATATCGTAGTGCTTAAAAGGGAAAAGGGGGCAAATTATAATAACTTATTTTTGTTAATAGAAAGAGTTTAAATGTAAAGATTCTCAACATAAATGCATTGATTGTGATATTGTCAAATAGCTGGACGTTTTGATGGACAAAGTATTTGTCAAAGTTAGTGGGAAGATTTCCCCCAAAAAATATTAGGAACCAAAGAGAAGAAAACTGTATACCACTACTATCATTATCTTTTTTTTTTCATTTGCACTCTTCAAAGAGAGGCACGGTTTATGACAGGAGTAATAGGTTCTTACATACGTTCTTGGGAAAGACCGGGTGATCTTCCACGAGTGATATAAATTTTATGTCTTTTCGCGAGTGGAGCGCAGCGAAACGAGCGAAAAGAAACAAAAATTTCTATCACGAGTGGAAGATCACCCGGGCTTTCCCAACAACGCATGTAAGTACCTATTTCTTCCGTAAACCAACAATTTTCACTATCGCGAACTCCTAGAGACCCCCGCCATTGATCAGTAACTAATTTGCATAAATTATCAGATCAATATCATAAAATTGAGCGTTATGAAATACACATCACATAAAATTGACTTTTGTGACACCGATTGGTAAACTAAGGAGCTTTCTACTGATATTTGAGCTTTTCTCACTAATATTTTGTTGAAAGTACAGTATTTTCCTTCATGAGAAACCCCATACATGAAATATGACGTGACACATATTTTGACGTCATTGAAGAATGACGTCAAAGGTACGGAAAAGGACATGTAGAAATACGAAAAAATTAAAATAAAAGACACAAATATATTTAATACGGTTGGAGTCTGCATTTGAAAAAAAAACCAATGGTTAATTCCGTAATATATCTGTTATTCAGCTATCAGACAGGGTATATAATGTGACATTCCCGGCTTAGGGTATATATTTAAACGATTTTTTTTTCTTGTTAGAGGCGTTCTGATTGGATGTCACAACGAGTAAAGACGAGTGCACGTGGGCTCTTCTTACCTCGGTCGTCTTCACCCGAAAACGGCCATTTACGGAAGAAAAGGAACATCCAACTTACACTTTTAATATATAGACGATGTTTTTTTCCCTTGCCTCATTGTCTCAACATATGTCGGATCTGTTTCACAAATATGGAATTATGTATGAATTTTCATTTATATCTTAACAAGTATATATGCTCCTCTATTTGAGGTTGTAGTAATTGTAGTAAGTCCATAAACTAACTGTGTTGGAGGAGACTTTCGATGGCTCAGTTAATTGGTAGAGAGTTGGCTAGTTCACTTCTATCCACAATCTTTTGGGTAGCTGCTCAGTATATTACAGTGCAAACCTTAGCTTACTAACTGTTTTTCGGTGTCAGTTGGTATCTTTAGCTTGCCAACTGTTCGTCGTGTTCATGTTGATAACCGAAGTTCGCCAATTATCGTGTTGACCTCGTCAGTAGGGGTACCAGACAACTCGGCCCGCGGACAACTCGGACCGAGACAAGTCGGCCCGTCTGTTAAGACAACTCGGACCGTATGAAAAGACTATTCGGACCATCAATAATTATTGTTGTCTTACTTATTTTTTTTAATAAAATTGACGGAAATCATAAAGATACAGTCTGACATCTGTTAACAGTATTGGGAAATGTAAAAAAAAAATCCCTATATAATCAACCAAAACCATATTAAACGTTCCATATGGGAAACATAAAAAAAAAACCCACTATTTTATCAAAACATTATTGTGAAGTCATTTCTGGATAGATTTTAACAAATGTTACACCAAAACATTCGGAATTGTCTATATTTTGATTGGTTATTTACTCATTATGTTGTTATGAGTGATTTTTATTTGTACATAATTTAAACACAACAAATAAAATTTGATGAAGTATATAAACAGAAAAAAATCAGTCAAAGTAATTGTAGTAAGTCCATAAACTAACTGTGTTGGAGGAGACTTTCGCTGGCTCAGTTAATTGGTAGAGAGTTGGCTAGTTCACTTCTATCTACAATCTTTCGTGTAGCTACTCAGTATATTACAGTGCAAATCTAAGCTTACTAACTGTTTTTCGGTGTCAGTTGGTATCTTTAGCTTGCCAACTGTTCGTCGTGTTCATGTTGATAACCGAAGTTCGCCAATTATCGTGTTGACCACGTCAGTAGATATCTTTAGCTTGCCAACTGTTCGTCGTGCTCATGTTGATAACCGAAGTTCGCCAATTATCGTGTTGACCACGTCAGTAGCTAACTTTAGCTTGCCAACTGTTCGTCGTGCTCATGTTGATAACCGAAGTTCGTCAATTATCGTGTTGACCACGTCAGTAAATATCTTTAGCTTGCCAACTGTTCGTCGTGCTCATGTTGATAACCGAAGTTCGTCAATTATCGTGTTGACCACATCAGTAGATATCTTTAGCTTGCCAACTGTTCGTCGTACTCGTGTTGATAACCGAAGTTCGCCAATTATCGTGTTGACCACGTCAGTAGCTATCTTTAGCTTGCCAACTGTTCGTCGTGCTCATGTTGATAACCGAAGCTCGCCAATTATCGTGTTGACCACGTCAGTAGATATCCTTAGCTTGCCAACTGTTCGTCGTGCTCATGTTGATAACCGAAGTTCGCCAATTATCGTGTTGACCACGTCAGTAACTAACTTTAGCTTGCCAACTGTTCGTCGTGCTCATGTTGATAACCGAAGTTCGTCAATTATCGTGTTGACCACGTCAGTAGATATCTTTAGCTTGCCAACTGTTCGTCGTGCTCATGTTGATAACCGAAGTTCGTCAATTATCGTGTTGACCATGTCAGTAGATAATCTTAGCTTGCCAACTGTTCGTCGTGCTCATGTTGATAACCGAAGTTCGTCAATTATCGTGTTGACCACGTCAGTAGATATCTTTAGCTTGCCAACTGTTCGTCGTGCTCATGTTGATAACCGAAGTTCGTCAATTATCGTGTTGACCATGTCAGTAGATAATCTTAGCTTGCCAACTGTTCGTCGTGCTCATGTTGATAACCGAAGTTCGTCAATTATCGTGTTGACCACGTCAGTAGATATATTTAGCTTGCCAACTGTTCATCGTGTTCATGTTGATAACCGAAGTTCGCCAATTATCGTGTTGACCACGTCAGTAGCTAACTTTAGCTTGCCAACTGTTCGTCGTGCTCATGTTGATAACCGAAGTTCGTCAATTATCGTGTTGACCACGTCAGTAGATATCTTTAGCTTGCCAACTGTTTGTCGTGCTCATGTTGATAACCGCAGTTCGTCAATTATCGTGTTGACCACGTCAGTAGATATCTTTAGCTTGCCAACTGTTCGTCGTGCTCATGTTGATAACCGAAGTTCGTCAATTATCGTGTTGACCACGTCAGTAGATATCTTTAGCTTGCCAACTGTTCATTGTGCTCATGTTGATAACCGATGTTCGCCAATTATCGTGTTGACCACGTCAGTAGCTATCTTTAGCTTGCCAACTGTTCGTCGTGCTCATGTTGATAACCGAAGTTCGTCAATTATCGTGTTGACCACGTCAGTAGCTATCTTTAGCTTGCCAACTGTTCGTCGTGCTCATGTTGATAACCGAAGCTCGCCAATTATTGTGTTGACCACGTTAGTAGATATCTTTAGCTTGCCAACTGTTCGTCGTGCTCATGTTGATAACCGAAGCTCGCCAATTATCGTGTTGACCACGTCAGTAGATATCTTTAGCTTGCCAACTGTTCGTCGTGCTCATGTTGATAACCGAAGCTCGCCAATTATCGTGTTGACCACGTCAGTAGCTATCTTTAGCTTGCCAACTGTTCGTCGTGCTCATGTTGATAACCGAAGTTCGCCAATTATCGTGTTGACCACGTCAGTAGCTATCTTTAGCTTGCCAACTGTTCGTCGTGCTCATGTTGATAACCGAAGTTCGCCAATTATCGTGTTGACCACGTCAGTAGATATCTTTAGCTTGCTAACTGTTCATCGTGCTCATGTTGATAACCGAAGTTCGTCAATTATCGTGTTGACCACGTCAGTAGCTATCTTTAGCTTGCCAACTGTTTGTCGTGCTCATGTTGATAACCGAAGTTCGCCAATCATCGTGTTGACCACGTCAGTAGCTAACTTTAGCTTGCCAACTGTTCGTCGTGCTCATGTTGATAACCGAAGTTCTCCAATTATCGTGTTGACCACGTCAGTAGATATCTTTAGTTTGCCAACTGTTCGTCGTGCTCATGTTGATAACCGAAGTTCGTCAATTATCGTGTTGACTACGTCAGTAGCTAACTTTAGCTTGCCAACTGTTCGTCGTGCTCATGTTGATAACCGAAGCTCGCCAATTATCGTGTTGACCACGTCAGTAGATATCTTTAGCTTGCCAACTGTTCAGTGTTACAGTTAATGAACTTTGATTGCTAAATGTTCACCATGTCAATTGATAACCTTAACCTGCTACTATTAACTACATGTATGTCACATGATAATCTTAGCTTTCTCCTGTTCCCTGTCAGTTGATAATCTTGGCTTGCTACTGCTCAATGTCATAGTTGATTTGGGGGGGGGGGAGGGGTTTCCAATGGTTAAGGTCGTTGACCTCTGACCTCAAGCCTTATGCCACTCACCAAGGTTGGAGCTCCATTACCCAAATCAAGTGTTAAAGTTTCTAGACACCTACCCAAGGCCAGAAGTTCACATGTCAGATTGTTACATCTGTATGGCTATATCCACCCCTATAATAAGTCTGATAGACACAATATAGCTGAAAAGTGACAGGAAATACCAAAAACAATCTCAGTTGATAATCTTAGCTTACAAACTATGCATCCTCATATTTGACTTAACTACCATACATGATTTATTGCTAGTAAACTTGTTCTCATCATGACTATAGCTGATATATTGCTCAGCTGACATTTAACAACAATCAATCAATCTTATTTGATAATCTTGAATCACATAATTACCTATACAACATCTGCTTTTCAATATATGATTGGTTGGTTGGTTTGTTTATGATGTTTTACGCCACTTTCAACAATATATCATGTGGTTTGTTTTATTGGTGGTGGAACTGGAGTAATCAGGGAAAACCACTGACCTGTCGCAAGTCACTGACAAACTTTATCACATAATGTTGTAATGAGTACACCTCGCCATGAACGGGGTTCGAACTCACAATTTTAGTGGTGATAGGCACTGATTGCACATGTACAGGTTGTGGTAAATCCAACTACCATAGGATGACAACCACAACGGCCTCCTCAATACATGATTTAAATAATCTGTAATAAAATGCAGTTGTAACAAAATAATCTTTATTTGCATAAAATATTTCAGGAATGTTTTAAATGGACAGATTTCACATGATATGCATCAACATTGTGAATAATTACTACAAACTATAACACCATTCATACAAGATCCTTATATACAAATCGAGATTTAACATAACAGAACTCGGTCAAAATATGAAACCATCACTACATACCTAACAGATTCATCATAACAGAAGTCGGTTATAAATCATGAAACCATCACTACATACAGAACAGCAATAAAATCACTGTTTCTTTTCTTTAGTTTGTGTCAAAGTGTAAAGTCTCGTATTCATTTATATCCAAATCCTTTCTTACTAATATAACAGAAATAAGTCATAACGTGTGAAGCCATCGCTGCATACAACAGAACTCAGTCATAATGTGGGATCATAGCTGCATACAACAGAACTCAGTCATAATGTGGGATCATAGCTGTATACAACAGCACATGATCATAATGTGGGCTCATAGCTGCATACAACAGAACTGTCATGACGTGGGATCATACCTACATACAATATAACTCTGTCATATAAACATGGGTTCATTGCTACATACAACAAAAATCAGTCATAACATGGGACCCTACATTTACAGTAAACTCACATCCTCGCAGCTGATCAGTGTATTGTGAAACAGATTATGTAGTATTTGACAATTGTATAAAGTTGTAAATATTAATAATACCAAAAAAAAAACATTGGTTCACAGAACTAATTAATATCAACAATGTCTAATTGGTCTTACAGAACTCCAAATTCAATTTACAAATAAAATCATTGGTTCACAGAATGAACAAGATGAACTGTGAGCTAATGCTCACTTATGATACCCCCGCTCTTCGGCAAACAGGAAGTAGGAATCTGACGGGTTCAAAAACGCTTCCCACGATATGGGATACCTATATGAAGCTTGTGACCAAATATCAGATTTCTGCCATCAATAGTTGCTGAGAAAAATGCGACGAAAAATCAGCATATATGTTCAATGTGTATAAAAATCAACAAAATCGGCAAACAGGAAGTAGGAATCTGATGGGTCCAAAAACACTTCCCACGATATGGGATACCTATATTAAGCTTGTGATCAAATATCAGATTTCTGCCATCAATAGTTGCTGAGAAAAATGTGATGAAAAATGTGCATATATGTTCAATAAGTATAAAAAACAACTAAGTCGGCAAACAGGAAGTAGGAATCTGGTGGGTCCAAAAACGCTTCCCACGATATGGGGTACCTATATGAAGCTTGTGACCAAATATCAGATTTCTGCCATCAATAGTTGCTGAGAAAAATTTGACGAAAAATGTGCATATATGTTCAATGTGTATAAAAACCAACTAAGTCGGCAAACAGGAAGTAGGAATCTGACGGCTCCAAAACGCTACCCACAATATGGTATACCTATATGACACTTGTGACCAAATATCAGATTTCTGCCATCAACAGTTACTGAGAAAAATGCGACGAAAAATATCTTGGACGGACGGAAGGACAGAGGTAAAACTGTATACCCCCCTCCCCCTTCGGGGAAGCAGGGGTATAATTAAGATCAACAATGTCTAATTGATCTTACAGAACTCCAAATTCAATTTACAAATAAAATCATTGGTTCACAGAATGAATTAAGATCAACAATGTCTAACTGATCTTACAGAACTCCAAATTCAATTTACAAATAAAATCTTTTATACATACAGCTAAACATGTCTAATAGTATAAAATGTTCTTATTCAACTCAACAAATATGTAGAACATGAAAAGAAATTGAAAGTAAAAATATTAAACCTTGTGGAGTATGGTAAATTTGATAAAATTTATTTACAGAGGTTTCCTGTTGTTTTTATTTTAAGTAAGCTTATGGGTGGCTAAATACGACAATTAATTTACAGACTTTTTCTGTTGATTTTATGTCAACTTGATGTTTGTGTTTTAACGCCACTTTCAACAATATTTCAGTTATATCATGGCTGTCAGTTTTATTGGTGGAGGAAACCGGAGGACCCAGATAAAACCACTAACCTGTCACAAGTCATTGACAAATTTTATCACATAATGTTGTATCGAGTACACCTCGCCTGATCTGGATTCGAACTCACATCAGTGGTGATAGGCACTGATTGCATAGGTAGTTGTAAATCCAACTACCATATGATCACAGCCACTATATGTCAACTTGAGGACTAGATATTAGGCATCAAAGATACACACAAATGTAATTAAACTTTTAACAGATTTTGATATGCTATAAATTTCTATAAATTATAAAGATACCGGTATATGAATTTATTTGTTTTATAAATGTGGTTTAAACAATTAAATAAAAATCTGGAAATAATAGTACTGTCATAATACAAACAAACAAAATATGGACCCATTTTCAACATTCATATTATATATAAAATTTAACATTGGTTTTCATCTTAAATATCAGATTAACTGAAGTGTAAAAAATATGATGCATCAATTGATATAATATTATAATCAACAAAAAATAACTTGACACATTTGTAGCACTCATTCAGTTATTCAGAAGAAAAAATCTTACAAGCCGTTTCAGATATACAACCATTAGATACAGACTAGGAATGTATGATAATATTTTTTTTTATAAAAAAAAAACATAGTGAAAACAAATTCAACAACAAAATTTAAATTGTAATTAACAAAAGTTTTTTTTTTTTTTTTTTTTTTTTTTTTTAAGTAAAAAAAGATTTTATCAACTAGAGGCTCACCTGAGCATGTAGCACCCATTTGGTTAGGATTGGTTTAACAATATTTCAGTTGGTTGTAAAGATATTTATTGATGTACAAAAAATACTTTTAAAATAATTTCCCATATAAACTAGGTTTCAGCAGTGACGACCCTTGATCCAGACAAAAACGCAAACTTTGTAAATGACAAGCCAGTTATTAATTAATCTTGTACAATTTTACAGTGGATGCTCGTTACACTGCCACCTTTTAATCCACCACACTCACCAATCGCCATCAAATTTCAAAGTCCATATTTCCTAAAATCATGTATTTCTCCCTCCATCCATTGCCACCCTAGCTTATTGCCCGTAGCCCAAAAGGTGGCGGTTAAACAAGAGTATACCAGTATGGTACTGTATGTTCAATCAAATTTGTAGTTTCTATGAAGCTTTTTATATCCATTTTCCAATAGGGTCCAATAACACGAATAATAAAGCATTTCTTGTAGTTGATACCACCTTGCATTTCTGATCAACAAAAGAAAGCATAATATATAAAAACATTCCGAATAAAGTTTTCTATTAAATTGTTCTGTGGTATGAGTAATGACACTTTACCATACAAGAAACATGGTAGACAAGTTGGCTTTCAAAAGATTCAGTGGTTTCAGAAAAGAAGGCAAACATATAAAAAATTATGAAGCAAACAGACAACTGACACAAAATGACGAAATACATTATGGGCCTATTGAGCTCTAAAAGGGAAACAAAAATCTATGAATTGATGACAGATAAATTCAACATATCTATTGTCAAGTTTTATTTTTTAACCATTTTCATCAATTAGTCATTAAAATAATTAATTGGCCCTGGTTAATTATAATAAAGCAGTGTCAATTAAAAAAAAAATTTGATATGGCATTACAAAATAAAAACTGGTGTGAACTGGCCGTTATTTAAAATCTCATTATTAATATCATTTTTTCTTGGTTAGGAAATATAGAATTTCTGTATCATAGTTTGAATCAATATATGAATTTTGAGACACTACAAATTATATAATGGCAGCAGACAACACTGTTTTAACGGCACGTTTAATTAAAGTCATCATATTCAATCAATGATTATATAATCCAGCACGCTGAAAACAGTAAAATTATAAAAAAAAAATATATATCACTATTCTAACAATTGAAATAAAAATGTTAGTGTTGAAAATAGACAAGTTCCAAAATACAGTATTTGAGCCACATTGGATGCAGCTTGGGAAACTAATCGTTGTGTAGCCTATCTAAGATAATGATTGTCCCTGATAAGTTATGTTTGGTCCATAAAATATGACATAGTCATAAAGATTCCAATAACTTTTATGCCATTTGCTTTGTTACATACAGATTTGATATGAATGCATTATAACTTAGATTTGATCTACCTCAGACATAGGTTGCCATAGCCGATAGCTTAGGTTTTATCTACCTCAGACATAGGTTGCCATAGCCGATAGCCTAGGTTTTATCTACCTCAGACATAGGTTGCCATAGCCGATAGCCTAGGTTTTATCTACCTCAGACATAGGTTGCCATAGCCGATAGCCTAGGTTTTATCTACCTCAGACATAGGTTGCCATAGCCGATAGCCTAGGTTTTATCTACCTCAGACATAGGTTGCCATAGCCGATAGCCTAGGTTTTATCTACCTCAGACATAGGTTGCCATAGCCGATAGCTTAGGTTTTATCTACCTCAGACATAGGTTGCCATAGCCGATCTTGGCTATCCTGTTTAATACCTTTGATTTTCTTACTTTTGAATTGTATATCCAACTATCATACGATCATGACCATGCCTGCCCCTTAGGTTAGTACAAAGTATCTAAGAAAAGGAAACATTAACGGTGAAACAAATGGTTTATGAATTTTGGTTTGAAATAGTGGAATTGTTTTTTTTTCTTCTTCATTTTTATACAAAGTGTTGTCATTTTAATAAGTGTGTAAGTCTGAGTAATATGAGGGTTATTCCTAAAAAACAATTATTATTTATTTTTATTTCAAAATTGTGTTAATTATAATGGAGTGTTTTGATGTTGTTAATTCATATGTATATAAACAATTTATAATGATAATTCTTTTTTGCATCAATATTAAATATTTGCCCATAAATATGTCATGTTAGTTTATCTATTTTTAGAAAGAGCTAAATCCAAGAATCATCCATAATAAAATTACAAGAGAAATATGTACAAATTAAAGTCATGGGGATCTGTTAAAAAAAAAAAAAATAATGCAAAAATCATACATTTTATAGTAGTTTATAAGACTTTCAAAACAAGTGTAATAGACTATTTGCACATTTCTGATATGATTCTAAAATTATATATTTTTGACATTGTTCTATTGGAGTTATTTCCCTTACAGTGGACAAACTGGTTCCTGTTCCATACCAGAGCAATGAAAAGAACAAAGAATTTGAGTAAAATTTTCTTTTAATTTATTAGAACCTTGAAGAAAATCAGTTTAATTTTGCAGCAAATAAACAATTAACAAGTCGTATCAACATTTAAATTTTATACAGAGAATGAGAAAAATATATGTTATTTTCGTTGACACTTTTGTCTGGCTTAAAGGGAAGTAACTACTACAAAAACATGGAAAAGCATTTAATGTTAGCTTGTTTGGTTTGGTTTGTGGTGTTTAACGCCACTTTCAACAATATTTCAGTTATATCGTGGCGGTCAGTTTCATTGGTGGAGGAAACTGGAGTACACAAAGAAAATCACCGACCTGTCGCAAGTCACTGACAAACTTTATCACATAACTTTGTATCGAGTACACCTCTCCACGCAAGGGATTCAAACTCACAACGTATAATGTTAGAATCAAGTCGGAAATGTGTAAATGGTCTATTATGTCAGTAAAGTCATTTATACAATTAATTTTCATTTTGAATATGATATATTTCATAAAATATATCTTATTGAGGACATTAAAAGTTAAAGCTGTGCATTATTATAAAATATCTAAATTTAATGGACACCTGGACTGCAATGGACCCATGTTAAATAGACATCATGGACTTCAATGGACACATTTTATATAAACATATACTTCATTGGACCCATGTTAAATAAACACGTACTTAAATAGATGGACTCATGTTAAATAAACATGAACTTCTATTGTGTTCTATTTCTGTAAAACCATACCTACATATAGTACCAACCAATTTTGGTACATGTATTTTTTTATGGAAAATTATTTTAAAAAAATCTCTTTTTTTGGCCAGATTTTACCTCTATTCATGCCATTTGTAATATAACAAATATATATCAATAAAAAATAAATAATATCTAGTGAGCTGTTACCAGGCTGCTTCTGTGAGTATGATGAGAAAAAAATTATGATGGTAATGAAAAAACAACATGAGGTGATTTAATGGTCTTTGGAAAATAAATAATCTACTCTAAATATTTAGGTTTGATGTTGAAATGTTATGGTCTTTAACTGCTTGGTTTGGTTTATGGTGTTTAACACCACTTTCAACAATACTTCAGATATAAAACTTATTATCTAAAATAATAAAATACAAAGAAAAGTATAAAAATAGATGACCTTCTTTTTAACAGTTTTTACACTAAGAGGAATTGCATTTGTATGCTAAATCTGAACTGAAGCCATAAAGAAATATGGAAGATTCGTATTTTTTCCCGTTAAAATTTGATCTGTCCAGATTTTTGGTTTTATAGCTTAAAAATATTGAAAGGGGTTCAAATACAGTCAGAAAAATTTCTTTTCATTGTTTTTTTTCTGGTTTAAGGATATATTTTCACAATTTATGTAGGACACCCCCTAAAATAAGTTTATGACATTTCCCCAATTCCATATACATTTTCATTGTCAAGAGGATGGAAGAAGTCCTCAAAAAAAAAATTATACTGATCCGAACAAAGTTTTACTGGTTTTGGGATGGATGACCGGTGCTCATTGTGAGGACTGTGGAGATATACTTTAACAGACAAGTCCTAGGCAAAATACCAACTACTTTATTTACTTTTTTGGGGGTTAAAACTCTGCCATACAATATAAAGAACACATTAAAAATATAATACATTTTTGTATTTGTAATTGAAGGCATATTTGAAAGGTCCTTCATGACTAGTATGATATATAATTGACATATTATTTTGTTTTTTTCAATAGACATCTTGACTACATCACAAAATAAATGGCTCATTGGTTTATATATACTTTCTAATTGGAAAACGATTTATCACAAAAAATGAATTTAGTCATCATTGGGGGAAAAATATGGTTTTCTGTTTCTCCTTGACAACATATGAACAATATGCTTTTAAATGGGAAAAATAATATGTTCACTCTATGAGGCATGATATGGCCACTGTTACACAGCATATTAGTAAGAGCTCACTGAAAACAGGAGGGTATAAAAATAAAAATCTCTCTGAATTCATCAATATTCTAAATTTTAACCTTTGAATCTTTCATTTATAGTTGAACACACAAAATTAAACCTTCACATGTATATTGATGTAAATGGCATGAATATTTCACTGGGAAAAACATACAAGTCATAGAAAATTTAAATGGAAAACAGTCAACAGCAGCATATCAAGATATATATCTGTATACATAGATGTCAACAGTCATTTATGTATGGGTATATCGCTACCAAAATACTGTTAAGATGTCAGAAATGTTGGCAGGTTGTCAAAAATTTATGAATTTCCTAAAACTATGAAAATAACAATGTACCATAATATAAAAACTTTAACACAGTCCTCGAAATGAACATTTGAATTTACTGGTCCAAATCAAATTCTTGAATTCATTTTTTGTATATCTTACTAAAAACTGAAAAATTTACTGGTCCGAACAAAGTTTTACTGGTCTTGGGCTGGAGGACAGGTACTCATCGTGAGAAGTGTTTATATCATGTTACCTGTCCAATATTTCATCACAAGTATAACATATATGTACTGGCCATCACTTAGAAATAGATATCAAATACAAGTGTTTAACACCACTTTTCAAAAATATCAGCAATATATGGCGAATTACCTTATTGATGGAGGAAATCGTGAATACACAGAGAAAATAAATAACTTCTGACAAGTCTATAACAAAATATTCTATTGAGTACACGTCTCTTTACAAAGAAATCTAACACAAACTAATTAAAAATAATGCCAAATGTGGAAATGCAAAGTGCCGTCATGATAGAAATCCAGTAATCTATTTCTAAATCGTAAATGGTCTCAGACCAGTTATCAGAGGAAATCGATAATGAAATAAATAATGACCGTATTTCAAAAATAGTGATACAAAATCTTTTAAAAAAAATACTATTCCAATACTAAATTTAAATTTCATTGTATTTTAACCTATATTATTGCAGAATTAAAAATAACAAAATACATCATTGAGATTGTCATGAATGCAAATATATTATAATTCTTTTGTCTCGTTTACATAAAATTCAGATCATAACAGTTTAATGTACCTTCAAAATTAACTGAAACATCAACAAGATCATTAAATTTATTTTACAAATGTATCCCTTTACTGTCTTTTCATAAAATAAATCATCCCCTTGTCTTTTCATACAATAAATCATCTCGTGTACATAAATGAATTCTCTAATACATTCAAATTACTTCCCCTTTCCATTCCTGGTTAGCACACCAGTGTGCTTCATCATTCTGTCGGTTAGTGTTATCTCCCTTTGTTAGTGTTATCTCCCCTTTCTCATTACATTGTAATATTTATCTCCCTTTTTGTCAGTTAGTGTTATCTCCCTTTTATCATTCTAGAATTCCACAGAGAACATCTGTTATGACTTTTTATTGACAATTTCTGTAACTCCTCCATACCTCAATCTAAATTGTTTTGTTCCCCAAACCACTGTTTGAGGTTTCCAATATGCCTCTATGAAAATAACAGCACTCATGAACTCTCTTATGAACCAACAGAACACAAATTTGGGTTTAGAAAATAGTAAAGGTCCATTCTGAAAAAAAAGAGTAAATTTTCAAATTAAATTCAATACAAAACAGTAAATAATTATAATAAATGACATATACAAAGAAAAACACTGCTATAAACAATCTCTTATCTCAAAAAATATTCTGGCACAAATTATTTATATTGAAAATTCCAAAATTTTGTATAATTCAATTAAAGGCAATGAAATTTTTGTTTGCAAAATTGTGGTTATAATATATCTGAACTTGATTTACTTAAAACTACCTAAAGAACATAAAATAAAAAAAATCCTAATTATCTTATAATTATATTATAACAAAGATAGACGTTGGAAGATGTCCTGTCTATATGTGTATGTCGTTTAAACTTTAAGTGTACTTGAGATTTTATTAACTTCTTACAATAGCAGTTACATTTTGATGGGATGATGATATCTGCTTTATACAAGTAAAACACAATGAACTGGATTTTTTTATAGTGCTATCTAACTGAAAAAAACAGTCTGTATGTATTCATGTGGCTCCACTTCAATATCCTGACTAAAAGCCATCTCGTCATTTGCTCATAATCCTTAATGCCATGTGCTTAGTGGAGATAAAGCAGGCAAACACTAAGTTAATTCTATAATTTTTGCTTTGACCTGATCAGTATCGAGCCCCAATCTTCCGAACTCAAGAGGGCATTACCATTTAAACAGATTTTGATACAGTGAGGCCTTAATGTAAAGGTCATAAGCATGTGGATGTCTTACTGTAAAGGTCATAAACATGTGGATGTCTTACTGTAAAGGTCATAAACATGTGGATGTCTTACTGTAAAGGTCATAAACATGTGGATGTCTTACTGTAAAGGTCATAAACATGTTGATGTTTTACTGTAAAAGTCATAAACATGTGGATGTCTTACTGTAAAGGTCATAAACATGTGGATGTCTTACTGTAAAGGTCATAAACATGTGGATGTCTTACTGTAAAGGTCATAAACATGTGGATGTCTTACTGTAAAGGTCATAAACATGTGGATGTTTTACTGTAAAGGTCATAAACATGTGGATGTCTTACTGTAAAGGTCATAAACATGTGGATGTTTTACTGTAAAGGTCATAAACATGTGGATGTCTTACTGTAAAGGTCATAAACATGTTGATGTTTTACTGTAAAGGTCATAAACATGTGGATGTTTTACTGTAAAGGTCATAAACATGTTGATGTTTTACTGTAAAGGTCATAAACATGTGGATGTTTTACTGTAAAGGTCATACACATGTGGATATCTCACTGTAAAGTAGTGATTTTTATTCCTTTAATAAATACAGATTCCCTTTCTTTGTGTCTAGTGGATTACAATATTTCTCCAATTTAAAATTTGAAAATTTAACTATCGACTAGAGAATTATCATAATCCACCGGTAGCAGTAGGAGAATCTGTTTATCCTATCAACCAACCATCAATATTATTTCTAAGTTATTAATTCCACCATTAATGGCCACTGAAAAGGAAATTGGTGAGAATTCTCATGCAGAAATTTAATCACTGGTGTAAAAAAAATTACGAAAATTTTAAAAGGAATTGGTGAGAATTCTCAAGCAGAAATGTAACCACCGTGGTAATTAAAAAAATTATGAACATTTAACCAAATTGCTAAACTCGCTGAGAACAGAAAATAACGATCATACCTGGACTCTTCTAAGTAGTAGATAATCTGATGTTATCCAGTAACAAAGATGACATATAAAGAAATAATACACATTAATGTCAAAGAAATAATTCAGACTTAAAGCTGTCATGATTCCTAATGGAAAAACATCGACCATTGGCTCCAGGATTCCACTGACTATAAACATCATGTTTAAACGTAGCCTCAGCCACCTGTAAATATACAGAATAAAATTTATGAAAGAGAGTTTGTACAATATGCAGTATTTGTTGTTTTTTTATTGTCAGTACTGAACTATATCATAGTTTTTATATGATACATGGCAGACAAATCAACAAGACAGGAACCTGAGTGAGTGCGTGATTGATTGTTGTTTAACGCTAAGTGAATTTTTTTTAAAGTTATATCATGATGAGAAAAAGTGACATTTCGATGAGATGAGATAGTCATGATGTGTGCTTTTTACTAGACCATCCTGCTTAGTTGGATTTTTAGTGTTCGCTCACTGAAACAACAGTCCACGAATAGAGATGTCGCTCCACTTGGACACATTATACTGATTCTGAGACGACCAGTTTTTGCTGTTACTCCTTATTGCTGGGTAGTGCATAACGGTAAAGCAACAAATACCAGTTTCATTGTCTATGGGTTGTGCCAACTAGGGCTAGAACCCACGATCTACCACAGTCAAGGCAAGCATATGCATGCTAACCATTACACGATCGACATGCTCATAAGAACATGAAGAAGAAATAAGATATGTAATTTCATATGAAAATGAAATATTTTACTTAACTGAGAATCCCTTAATTTAAAAGCAATTCACTGATTGGTTCCAATGTTAAAGAGCAATGGTTTGGTTTGGTTATGGTGTTTAATGCCACTTTCAACAATATTTCAGTTATGTTTTCGTGGTCAGTCTCATTGGTGAAGGAAACTGGAGTACCCGGAGAAAACCACCGACCTGTCGCAAGTCACTGACAAACTTTATC
This sequence comes from Bathymodiolus septemdierum, assembly GCA_963383655.1. Classification (NCBI taxonomy): domain Eukaryota; kingdom Metazoa; phylum Mollusca; class Bivalvia; order Mytilida; family Modiolidae; genus Bathymodiolus; species Bathymodiolus septemdierum. Next base: position 63,787,047 of record OY726520.1, read on the forward strand.
ACATATTGTTGTATCGAGTACACCTCGCCTGAGCAGGTTTCGAACTCACAACTTTAGTGGTGATAGGCATTGATTGCAGAGGTAGTTATAAATCTAACTACCATATTATCATGACCTGGATGGTCCTTGGTTAAAATGTACAAGAACAATGAGCTTGGAATTAAAAAAGTAGATTCTATTATACATACCTGACCATTCTATCTTTATAAAAACACATAGATGATGTGGCTACATTTTGTTGAGCTGGATAAGCTGACATCAGCAATTTATATCCCCTGTTAGAATTAGAAAAATAATATTACAGACTTTTATCACTCTAATAAGATGTACTCAGCCTAGGATAAATGTCTCTTTTTTTTTTTTAAGTTTTGCTTTAATAATTACAATGAAGCAAATAATTTCACTTAAAATAAAATGTCTCTCTACAATCATCAATTCATATTCAGCAGACGACAAATATAATGTATCAAACTACAGTGATATCTCACTAAACTTGAATCCTGTATAAACCAAACTTTATTTATAAATAAAGTCTAAAATATAGAAAATCTTTGTTAAGTCAAACTGTATAACCCAACACCTGTCTATTTTAAAAACAAATGCTGGTCCAAAGCTTTCACTGTATAATATTACATACTACACACAGTTACATCTATTCTTCTGAAATATTACTTTTTAATTCAAATTTCTATATTACATCCTAGATGTGTATTAGATTAAGATTCACAAAAAAATATTATCTATATGTAATCAGACAAGCATGAACTCATTGAAATATATGTGTATAGAAATGGCTGTGAAGCTTTAAGTCACATATATAAAACATGAATTCGCTGCAGTTGCCAGCTGGGCTCCCTAAAATTACAATTCTAGAAGCCAAGAAAATTACTTGGGGCTCAGCAACTGACTTTGCTCATTAAATATTCAAAATTACAGTAGCCTGAGAATTTTTGTGTTCTAATGGGTCCCTGTTAAATTCTATGGCTGTAAAATGATATAATCATGAATAATTATTATATTTTATATGAGCTGCCTATTAATTTTGGATTTCACACTATTTAATCATATAAAATCCACAGAATATTTGTCCCATATGTATTTTTTTCTTCTAAAATTAAATTTTACCCTTACAAATAAACAAAAACAAGAAAAAATATTTCTGCAGTTCTCAAACATGCATACTTACTTTTCATGTAATAATGAACATAAAAAGAAATCTTCAGCTAAATATTTCCCAAAGTAAATCAGTCCAGTCGGCATACATTCCTCCAAAACAGACTTTTTAAAAAGGTATGACATTCCTGTACAACAACATTGTCCAAGAAAGTTGAATGCTGGGTAATATCTTCCAATAACACATCCAAAATGTATCTGAAAACAGAAAGTATTGTTGCATATTATAGCTTTATGATTAAAAACATTGTTCCAGGATATTGAATTCTGGATAATGTCTTCCAATGTACAAACATTGTCCCAGGATATTGAATTCTGGGTAATATCTTCATTTAGTGTACATAAAAATATGGCAGTAATCGTTATTGTGCATGCTTAAGGGAGATAACTCTGAATTGTTTTCACTCATGTTAATTTACTGGTTGAAATAATTAAGATGACTAACAGTAAGACTGATTTTAAACTACATTTCTAGTCTACCACTTACTCTTTAATGAAATTCAGTAGGCTATCTGTTACAAGGCCCCTCCCACCACAGGTCACCCTCTCATCATGCCAGATTTCAAATACATTGAGATATCAAAATACTAATAAATTGCTCCTCTAAAGACATACCACCCCTCGTATAAAACCACTTTTTCATTGACGAAAGAGTAGCCTTATAAAAGTGGTTCAACTGTAGCCTAAAAAATTTACAACAAAAATTTTACATAAAGAAGCGTTTTTGTAAATTTTCATTGGATAGTGGTTGTACTTCAAAGAAACAATATGTAGACATATAAACATCTATGTTAGAATTTTGCTATTAAATCTAATAATATCCAGGAATAAACATCTTACTTTATCAATGGTTCCAGCAAAGCCAGGTAAATCTGTATAAAATGGCATCTGATGTACTAAGGCTACATTAGGTTTCTGTAGTTTACAGGACAAGTCCATAATAATATCTGTAGAGGCTACAAAAAAAAAACAAGTAAAAAAACCATTACATACGGTATGAATCAAATGGAAAAGTGAGTAAGAAAATTTATTTGGTAGCCATGGCTTAGGCTTATTCATCTCATTAAAATTAAATACTCATACTTCTTTATATATATGTTTTGTGTGCAATACACTAATATCTAACAATATTACTGTTTGAGTCATGTCAGGGTTCATATTTTGAACCAACCATTCAGTAATGAGCCTACTTTTTTAAAACCAAATACATGTCAAAAGCTGTTGCTTGATTGGTCAATATATTTAACTTATGATTGGACAGTCATTAGTGACTGAAAGGTTTTCTGACATGACTCCAAATGAAATGTTGTTAGAGTTAAGTATATCACCAAAGCAAACGTGGGTTTGCACCCAGCTTTGTAAATTACAAAAAAGGGTGCACTCGACTCACAGCTGCAAGTGACTAAGTTTACCAGTTGCTTGACCATGGTCGGTTGTTCTCTCCGGGTACACCGGCTTCCTCCACCACTAAAACTGGTCGCCATAATATAGCTGAAATATTGTTGAAAGTGGCGTTAAAACACCAAAAATCCAAACAAACAAAAATCAACCAAAGAAAAACACGAAAAAAAGATAAAACAAACATCTACTTTTAATTAGATTGTTCTTGATTGGACATTTTACCATGGGCATGATGTTGTATCTGCAAGAACCAGAGGCAAAATCTGCAGACACAATGTTTGATAAAGGTTAAATATCAATAAACCATCGATTCCATAGAAAAGTATTTCCATCATAATATGACAACAAATCTATTTCTTTGTCAAACACTTGTGTGAAAGCTGTATGACAAAAAAAATGTATGTTTTCATAGCATGCCATATCATTCTTGAATACAAATTATATTATGACATCAAAAAATTACATTGTGATATATATCATTGCATATTTCAATGTATGTGCATTCATAGACAAAACAAAGCAACCTATGGGATATTTATATAAAGAAATACCACCAGCAAATAGACGACCAGCTGCTTACTAATTAGTCAAATGTGTGAAAAGATAAATATCCATGTGATGTCTCAAAAACAAAATTTAATTTATTTCTTAGTTTTCATCAATGAAATAGAAATTTTCTTAGCCTTTCCCTCTTAAAAAATAATCTTTCAAAACATTCAAATAAAATGTTCCCTTTCCTATGTAATTTAAGATAAAATGTTCCTTTTTTGGAAGTATTTTAAGATAAAATGTTTCTTTTTTGGAAGTATTTTAAGATAAAATGTTCCTTTTTGGAAGTATTTTAAGATGACATGTTCCTTTTTTGAAAGTATTTTAAGATAAAATGTTCCCTTTTTGAAAGTACTTCAAGATAAAATGTTCTCTTTTTGGAAGTATTTTAATATCAAATGTTCTCTTTTTGGAAGTATTTTTTTTTAGATAAAATGCTCTCTTTTTTGGCAGTATTTTAAGATAAAATGTTCCCTTTTTGGAAGTAGAAAAGATAAAATAGTACAATAAAAAAAAGATACAAAAGTATCACTTATAATACACTTTGAAAGATTGGACATGAAATTGGCACTTTTGGCTTAAATAACTGTGTTAAGTACATATATCTACATTTTCAAAACCAAAATGAAAACTAAAATTCCAAAAGCTACAAAAAAAATGTATGTGACTAATGATATGTCAGCTAGTATGCATTTCTTCTGTTTGTATTCTTACCTTTGATTCTACTTGTACTGATCCAGATAAAATCATACTTTGCATTCCAGTACCCAGGGGCCATGTTATTTACCATTGGGTTCACACATCCTGGCCCACCACCTATGTACACAATAAATAACAAATAAATTTAAAGTCTTAATTTGAGTATTATACTTATCAAGTATAATGACAATTCCATGTGGAAATATACCATTTGCATATTTCTGACTACATGAGTTATTTCCCTTTAAGGCAGGCAAAAGGATTCTCTTTAATTCAAAGTTCAATTAAAATATCATATATACATTTTTTTCAAATAATCTGTTCAAAATTTTAATGTTATAAATAACAACTTGAGAATTCTCTATTTGCTATAAAATTATCCATTGATTTTTGACAAGGTTCAAATATCTACAAATAATAAGAACATTATACTCAAATTTGTTGTCCTTTCCATTGAAATTGCTACAGGGGGTATCAATTTTCCTGTCATAGGGGAAATTACTTGTATTAAAAAAGTATAAAAACGTATAATTTTAGAATCAAATCAGGATGTACAAAAGGTGTATTCAATTAATATGAATTCATCAATATTCATTGGATATCAATTCTTATAGTTTTCGTGAATATATTATGTGTGTTATAAACCACAAAATATTCTGTTCCCTACAATGCACAAGTTTGTATCTTAAGTATTGAATAACCATAAAATTCAATTAACAACATTTTCAAATTTTAATTCTACATGAGAATATTTTTCTCTAAGTCTGTTCACAGAATAAAGGCTATAATCTACATACATGATAATGTTTTTCTTTTAGTATGTTCACATAATAACTAAAATGTGAACAAGCTACAGTCCACATGAGGATGTTTTATTTTAGCATGTTCACAAAATAACTTGCATGTCAACAGGCTAATCCACATCCATGGGATATTTGTCTTTAAATATGTTCACAGAATGACTTACCAGTGAACAGGCTACAGTCCACATGAGGATATTTTTTTCTAAATCTGTTAACAACATGGATTGCTTCATCATCGTCTGTTTGGGTACACATTAACAGTTCAAACTGAAATAAACAGAACATTATTACACGCTGGTTTTATATTTTCAAAATATCAAATAATCAATGTATGATCAAGTCATGTTGATGTCAAGATGCTGGTCTATATACTAATCATAGGTGGGGCCGTCGTGGTCGTGATCATATAGTAGTTGGATTTCCAAACTACCGGTGCAATCAGTGCCTATCACCACTAATGGTGTGAGATTGAACCCCGTTCAGGCAAGGTGTACTCGATACAACATTATGAGAATGTTTGTAAATGACTTGCGACAGATTGGTGGGTTTCTCCGGTTTCCTCCACCAATAAAACTGACCGCCACGATATAACTAAAATATTGTTGAAAGTGGTGTTAAACACCATAAACCAAACCTATACCAACCTGCTAACAATACGTGTCAAAGACATAACTAATATGTTTATATTTGTCACAATTAGAACAAATTGGTTCCTATTAAACAAGGAAGTCTTCTTAAAAAAAATCACCATATTCCCACATTTCAAGGAATATCAATAATTACAGTGGAACCTGCCTAAACTGAGCCTCCTTGTGACCAAAATATGTGATAGGAATAGACAGGTGTATGACTTACACATTTTACATTAACAAAGATTTCATACATTGAGACTTTTATTTAAAGTTCGGTTTATAAAAGACTTCAGTTCATTAAAGGTTCAGTTGAGACAGGCTTCACTGTATGTAGTTTATAAAAGACTTCAGTTCATTAAAGGTTCAGTTGAGACAGGCTTCACTGTATGTAGTTTATAAAAGACTTCAGTTCATTAAAGGTTGAGACAGGCTTCACTGTATGTAGTTTATAAAAGACTTCAGTTCATTAAAGGTTGAGACAGGCTTCACTGTATGTAGTTTATAAAAGACTTCAGTTCATTAAAGGTTGAGACAGGCTTCACTGTATGTAGTTTATAAAAGACTTCAGTTCATTAAAGGTTGAGACAGGCTTCATTGTATGTAGTTTATAAAAGACTTCAGTTCATTAAAGGTTGAGACAGGCTTCACTGTATGTATCATTTAAAGTAGTTAAGAAAAAGTTACCTTTGGGTATCTAAGACTAAAATGACTTTCCAGGTTTTCTTCTAGTAACGCATCGACACCCATGAGTGGTTTAACTATTGAAATTCCTGGTAAATTGTCATTTATCAAAACAGCCTCTTCTTTTTTATGAAAATGAAACATCCTGAAATATAATACAAAATTGGTCATATTTTCTGAATCACAACAATCTAATCAAAATTAGATCTTTAATTTCTCCCCCCTTTTCTGATATATCATACATAAAATCAAAAGGAACTTTGTAAGGTGACCTTTTATGATAAGGTTAAAGCTGACCAATCAGGCAATTGTTACTTAAACAAGGACAGTTTATGTATCCTTGGTGACTTTAAACTGTCAGAGTTAAAAACAAGTTTACATAAAAATAGCATGTGGATTGTTTTTTATTTTTCATTGTGAAAATGCAGGAGTGCGTAGGCTATGATCACATAGTTGAAAATTTATTCATTTTATAATATTTTCCCCACTCCTTAACCTCTAATTTAAAACCTTCAATTGTATTAAATGGTATTAAATGACTACATCTATATCCCTATAAGTCTATGCAGAATAGAGAAAGTGATTTTTTTCTTCTTCAAGAATTGTAATTATTTAAGCAATGTTCATCAAATTTATATGGTAAATGCCAGAAATGTTTACACATTATTTCAAATGCTATAAAAAAAAATTCATGATATATACATTTTTGTAGCTGAAATAACATTAAGATTGGTGTTAAACATCAATCAATCAATCAAAACTAATTTTATAATACCAGTAATTAGGTGCTTAAAGATAAAATAAAGTTGTATAAAAATACTACAGAATGGGGAGGGTTTGAATCTCATTAAGCAGATTAACCCCTCCTGCCACACACACACATTTTTGTGTATGTCACAAGCCAGGATGTGGATTTCTTAAGTGATATATGTCATGGTCTTTTTGACCATCACTGTTTAAACTAGTGTTTCATACTACACATTAATATAGACTTACCCTCCTATGTGCGTTACCATGGTAGTTGCAAATGCAAAAAAATACAGTATAAAAGGAATTATGGCCAATACAAAGATGATATAAGACTGAGTCTGTTCGTCTAACCAATACATCTGTAACATATAAAGGTCAAAGGTAAAGAATCTGTGCTTGATAGAAAGGTCAAAGTTATATAAGACAGTATCTGCTTGTCAAACTAATACATCCCTAAAATAAAAGGTCAAAGGTTAAGTGCCTGATAGAAAGGTCAAAGCTAAGTAAGACAGTATCTGTTGTGGAACCAAAACATCCTTAAAATATAAAGGTCAAAGGTTAAGGTTATTGCATTATTTAAGAATTGAATGCATTCTTTTGAAGTTTCATTGGGGTATGAAAGCGTTGACCGAAGTACATTTTAGCACTTCATGTTGAAAATGTAGTTCGATCAATGCTTTCATACCCCAATGAAACTTCAAAAGAATGCATTCAATTCTTATAATTATATTTAAATCACACCAAAATTTATTATAGCTGAATTTTTCGTTGTGAATTTTATTTGTGTTAGATCATTTGGTGTTAAATTACTATGCCATTGATTGTTTACATCTGACGTCGTCATGGAGGCACGTGCAAGTTCGGATTTGAGTTTCATTGGGATGTGAAACATCTCTTTTATAATCCTGTGACCACTTCATAACCAATCATATTGTAACATTTCAATGAAAAACGGAAATAATGTAATTATACAAAATTGAAAGTAGGAGATGACTATAGTACATTTGAAGATTTGCAGACAGTAATTGTTGATTTGATGTTTGCAACTTGAGTTTATTGGCAATGCATTAGTGAAAACAGTAAATGGATATTTGTGACTATTAATTCACAATTGAAGCCGACAAATCTTCAAATTCATAGCAGTTATCTACATTCTAAATCAATTTCTGATAATTATGCATCAAGTTACTTAAAATATAGCAGGAGAAATTGTTTTTACATGTGGAAACTGTTTGATGGCACCAGTTCTGTAATTGATGCCTGCAAAAATTTGATGGTGTCCAGTCAGAAAAGGTGTTACATAAAGACCAGTATTAAAATGCTTAATAAGCCTGATTTTGATTATTGAAACAAATAATCATTAAAGCACAAAATTTAAGTTATAATGTCTGACAGAATGGTCAAAGTTAAACAGGATAGTTAGTGTCTGATTATCAAATGAAAGTATCAAAAGATCAAATTAAACAATACAAAAAATGTACATACCGTATATATAAAACATAAAGCTAAAAAATTAACGTTACCGGTATATCTTTTTTCAACAAACCATTTTGTATGTCAAAATATGTGGTTAGGGTTATCGTGCCTAACACCACTTTCAATAATATTTCAGTTATATTGTGGCGGTCACTTTTATTGGTGGAGGAAACCAGAGTATTTGGAAAAATCAAACTACCATGCGATTCCGACCACGAATGCAACTGTCAAAATATGATAAAGGTCAAAAGTTATGTTTACTAGTCAACTTTATACAGGTGTTAAAACAGAGTGTCAATAGTACTGATAACATGCATGACATGCTTGATATATCAGGTCAAAGTTTATAGCTATGTGTTTGCTTGAAAACCAAAACAAATAATAATAATAATAATAATAATAAGTGATTAACACTGTGTTTTAAAACGAGATGACTAAGAAACGTCCTCGAGTTTTAAAAAACATCTTTAATTATTTGATCACTATTTTGCATTCATAATTAAATAATTTTTGTTGAGATACTGACATTTTTTTTAACACAATTAATATTTTATCATCGTTAATCACTTCTTAATTATCAAGAATTTGGTAATGTGACGTCATTATAACGTCATATTAGAAAACAAGATAATACTACATGCGTCCTTGACAACGCTTAGCGATTACTTAGCGATAATTGGAATCATCTCATGCGCTTACGTGATATGAAAAATATCGGTTTTAAACATCATAGGGAAAATAAACAAAATAGCGACAGCGATAATAATAATAATAATAATAACAATAATAACAATAATAATAATAATAATAACAGAAAACAATTTTCCAAAATCTGAGATTCACATAAAATCTAACATATCCTCACATTCATATTTGCAGTAAGCCCATGGCAGCTATTTTTGCTTAAATACCAAAAAAAAACAACAACATGCATTTAAAACAATACATCATCTAAATGAATTTTTGGGAGCTTTAATTAGAAATTATACAGGTAATTAAAATCAATATCAGAATTAAAACATATTTTCAAATTTAATTTTGTTTAAATGTTTACCTCAGTTTACAATCTGGTTACTTGCTTTAGACAAAAAAAATCCACCAAATCTACTTCATAAACATACAGGCAACTTCTCCACCATTGATATTTACCAAATCGTAGTATTATGTCGATTTTAGAGAAATTTCAATATATGCAATGCAATATACCAACAAATCAAAAATTCATTTATTCTAGGATATACTAAATAGTTCATTTAATACTATAGTATCCTGTTTTTACATAACATACATAACAAACAGGATCAACGTGTACTGTACAGTCAAACATGTCCATGCGGTCACCATTATTAAGCAGTCAACTGTATTAAAAGGTCACCTTTTTCTTGTCCTTTCATGAAAAAATTCATACGAATTGAACCTCTTTTCAAAAGTCACCTGTCTTAAAGACCACTTTTTCTTTGTCCCAAAGGTGACCTCTTAATACAGGTTTGACTATATATATATGTTATGTCAAATCTGTATTGACTTTATCTCTTTGTTTAAATCTGACTCATTGATTGGGTCAACTGAGCGGGGAAAAAATGTAAACAATCATCCTTAATATTTATTTAAATAACCGCTTTTCTGTATATATTTATTTCATTCATCAGATGCATTTAAAATTAAAACGTAAATATCAAATTTTTTCCAAATACATTTGTATATTTATTTTTTTCATAATATGCATTTACTAAATTTTAAAATAAAAACGTAGATATAATATTAAATTTAATGTGCATGACACGTTTCTGGAATATCCTTCATCAGGTACACTCAAAATTGAAAAAATAGAAAGCCAAATAATTCTAAAAAGTGTTTTGGAGAAATAAAATCATTAAAAGGGCCGAAACAGGATAGCTAAAATCGACTAAGGTCATGTATTATGCCTGAGGGAGGAAAACATTAGTTTTGATGAAAATTACATTATTTATGAAAAGATATGAGATTATTTATGTTTGTGATCTAATTGTAGGTAGATTTATAAGTAAAAGTGATTGATGTTTATCACCAAGTGACTAATTTGTCAGCTATATCATGACCAGAACAAGTTAAACATTTCAATGTGATGATGTCCACTTTGTACTTGACCAACATGTCAGGTAACTCACTGAAACAACATTCCACAGGTTAACATGTCATAGGTTAACATGTCACTCCACTCTTTGACACATTATCCTAATTCACAGCAAATTAGTTTTTGCTTTTATTCCTTAATGCTGCATGCTAAGCCGAGATTGGCGAGAAGCAACAAATACCAATTTTATAGTCAATTGTTTGACCCGACATGGGACCAAAATCTATATGTACCTCACTCAAGGCAAGCATGCTAACCATTAAACCAACAATGTGGTTTTTTTCTCTACCTATGAAATTAGTCCATGTTAATACCAAGGTTTGTGGGACTGAGGTCCATTTGTGGTGATATGTCCTTATTATCATCTTAATGGTTGAAGTTTGTCAGTAACTGATTGAATGTCACTTGTCTTTCTTGCTTACTTCTGTTTTATTTAACAGGAACCTGGCCTCCATATTATAAATGTAATATTGTTGGAAGAAAATATCCATAATCCTAATATTAATATGTATGTCACATTTTTGTGCTTGTCACAACCCAGGACCTGGATTTCCAACTTCAAATGCTGTGGTCTTTTTAATCTTATACAAAACCAGACCAAGGCTATCAATCAAATGGATAGACTTAAACATACTCTAGTCATGAATAAAACAGAGCCAGAATTTAATCTAACAGATAGACTTTAAGACATCATAATGTATTCATTATATAGGTTTGGTTTGGTTCTATGGTGTCTAACGCCACTTTCCACAATATTTCAGCTATATCATGGCAGTCAGTTTTATTGGTGGAGTAAACCGGAGTATCCAGAAAAAAAACACTGACCTGCCGCAAGTCACTGACAAACTTTATCACATAAACTCACAACATTATTTGGTGATAGGCACTGATTGCATAGGTAGTTGTAAATCCAACTATGATCACGACCACGACTGCCCTGAGATGATAGATTTTAGACATTATCAAATGATGAACTCATTATATAGGTCAACATCCATATTTTCAAAGAATGCAGAACTGAAAACATGGAAATATTTACCATCGCAAGGAAATACGCTATTCAATATTTGATGAATATTTTAAACGGCGGTAATAATTTTCATCGTATTTACTTCTCGTAGAATATTCCACCCTTTTAATTGATTTGCCAATAAAATGAACAGGTAACATTTACATGGTAACACTTTTAAATAACTACTTGGGACAAATCAATTTTTTATATTAACTGTTAAACAATGGAGTACAAGTCAGGGTAGAGATGAGAAAATCTTGTCATGTGAATAATAATAACATAGAGTTAAATTAACAGATATCTGAAATAAAAACACATAAACAATTTCTCTGGCCATTATTCTAGGAAATTATTGGAAAAATCAAAACAGACTGAAAAAATTTTCATTAACTCTACTCGTATTCTAGGAAAGTATTTAAAAAATTCAGATCAGACTGAAAAAACCACATAAACTCTACCAGAATTCTAGGAAAGTATTTAAAAAATCAAAACAGACTGAAAAAAAACTCTACCAGTAGAAACTAGTCTACAATAATTCTCTACATTTGAACACTTTTAAACCTAAAACTGCCGGAACTATGATAAAAAAAATGTCCAAAACACACATTATGCAAATTCACAATTACATGTACTTACACTGGTGAGTCTTGAAACATTGGTGAGTTTCCAGAACTGAGGGTGTGTGCTGATATCATCTTTTATAACTGACAATCTCTCAGAGGTTACTGTAGGAAAATAACTGTAGGTATAGGAAGGAGCAAAATACATACACAGCCATGCAAAGATTAGAGCTACAGCTGGAACGCCAATACAATGGCATAACACAACGGGCATTACTGAAATATAAAGAAATGTTAGGTATTATAACATGATAAAGAAAAGATAGGAACAAAACAAAATTCATAAGAGGGAGTTATGGTCATGATGTTTAATGCCCATTTCAACAATATTTCAGTTATATCATAGTGGTCATTTTAATTGGTGGAGGAAACCAGAGAATCCCGAGAAAACCATAGACCTGTCGCAAGTCACTGACAAACTTTATCACATAATGTTGCATCGAGTACACCTTGACATGAACAGGATTCAAATCCGCAACTTTAGTGGAGATAGGCACTGATTGCATATAGGTAGTTAATAAACCAACTACCATACTATCACGTCCACGAGAACCCCCAAAATTTATAAGAATTTATATAGGTAGTATCAGTGTCATAGAAAGAAAATTATAGCTTTATATATTCAGTGAAACCTGTTTAAATCGAATCAAACCTACTTGGGATCAGCTCTTGTGTTCCAAATAGATAGGTGTTCGGTTTAAATAGGTTAAATTAACAAAGATTTCAAACATTGGGACTTCTCATTTTAAGTTCAGTTTATACAGGATTCTGTTTTAATTCATGGTCCGGTTTAGACAGGTTTTACATATAATTAATTAATTTTAATTACCAATTAGAAGTCGGAAGCCTTTTATTGAAATGAATTACTATCCCTTTTAGCCTTTTTTTGTCCTAAACTATATAGAGAAATTAAGAAATATTGTTCTATTAATAATATTAGTCTTTTTTAATTCAAAATCCATCCTAAATAAAAAGACGAAAAATAAACTAATATTTATTTTGCACCTAAATATAATCCTCCCTAACCCACAGATCTAGAGCATGTAAAGAGGATTGTTAACACCAACACTATAATAATAAAGCTCTATAAAAGCTTTGATCAAGAATTTAAATACCATCCTAAAACATTTAGGTACATTGTATCAATGAAGTCTAATTTTCACAATACTGTTGAAAATTTGAATTTATTATGATTATGGTATTAAGACGATATACTATATTTTTGTTGATAAAAAGACCACAAATTATTTGCTTTTTTTTCTCGTGTCACACTTGGGTCAGTATGTGGGTTTACATACAAATTAAATGGATATTCTAATATGACGTCCCGTATTCGGTATAAAAATAAAGGCATATTTGAATAACAATCAAATATAGGCCACACATGCACGCTGAGCTAAAAAAAAGCACCTACATAAACACTGACTATTTTCAGAAAATTCTTCATGGTTAGCGATTTTCTATTATTGTTTATCTAAAAATTGTTGAAATAAATGAAGCTAAAATTACATAAATCCTAATCAAGTCTTATCATAATTAAGCTCTTATAAATATGGCTTTGTTGTGGCTATTCCAATTAACTCCCCCGTAAAAGCACATTATGATGAGTCATCGTCTGCTGACGACATCCGTCAATATATCAACAATAGTAAATTCATCGCTAAAAATAGGACTTAAAGTGAAACACGATGGAGCCTACTACAAAATAATCAACTTTTACAGACAACAGAACTCTGTTAATCAATACATCATACAATCTTTAAGCACTGGGAAGACCAAAAGAGTATTTAGACATCAAATCTGTGATGCAGACAGTGCATCACCTTGACCGCCTCGAATTTTAAAATTACTGTATTTGTCCTATTAGAATCGAAATAATTCATGCAGGCCATACTTTATTATTATTCACATATATGGAAGGCATTATATTCATGAGATTTAACTCCTCGCTATCGCTCGGGGTTAAATATTCATGAATATAATGCCTACTCATATTTGAATAACAATAAAGTATGGCTGGCATGAATTATTTCTTAATTAATGGATAAGAAGGTTTGTAGGTCATTTTTTAAGATATAAATTTAAGATGTAATCATGTTGAAACTGCATATGGCATGATGATCTGGATCAACTAGAGCATATAGTGTACAATCATTTAAAAAAATAATGACCAAAGAGTTAATTAAAAGAGAGGTGCAACAGATTAGTCATTTACACAATGGGGATAATAAATCATCAGAGGGGCAAAAAATTAAAATATGTGTCCATAGGACACTGATGCCTCCGCTACAAGGTAAAGTCAACAGGGGCATTACGCAGGAACTGTAAAAGGTATCATAACCAAATTCAAACTACATCTGCATATTGTGGTCAAAAACACTGTGTAAAAATTTCAAAATATTAGCCTAAGGAAAACTAAAGTTTGGACACAGAAACCACAAATTTGACATTTTTTTTCACAATGTCAAAGGGACAAATTTTCTCTGGAATTATATATAGAATACAAGTCATTTATTAACCAAATTCAAAACTGACATGTGTATTGTGGAATAAAAAACATTGTGCAAATATAGGCTGCAGCGTATACTAGCTTGCAGGATAATCCGGTCCGGGGCATACTCACGAATGGCAGAAGAGTTCAAGTCTACAATATTGTGATTTTATAAATTTGTATGATATATATGGTTTATGGTGCTTAATGCCACTTTCAACAATATTTCAGTTATATCACGGTGGTGTTTTATTGGTGGACGAAACCGGAGGACCTTGAGAAAACAACTGACCTGTCGCAAGTCACTGACAAACTTAACCACATAATGTTGTACACCTGAGATTCGAACTCACAACATCAGTGGTGATAGGCACTGATTGCATAGGTAGTTGTAAATCCAACTACCATATGATCACGGCCACGACGGCCCCTATCAGATTGGACTATATACATGTAGAACTATATTATATAAAAAGGTTTACCACTGAATACGTCAGCACTTCCTGTAACTTTAACACTTGTAGGTTTGTCCTTGTAGAAAATCATGCCATTATCAATTCTTATAAGACTTGTATCAAATATTATATCACCGTGGATGAAGAACCTTAGTAGAAACAGTTCACAATATGTTTATCTGCAACGTAAAAAAACGTATACATTAGATAAAAAATTCACCGATCAGTATCATTAACTTGTAATTAAAAATCAATACATTGATTGATAATCTATTTGTAAACGTGATAGGAATTGACTCTTCTTCACCTTTAATGTCGGTTATCTATCTGAACTGTTGTTTTTATACATGGTCACTCAATCAATTCTATGAATAGTGAAAAATAGAGTTAGACTGATCATGCTGATGTTAGTTTTGCTTTTGAATACTAATATTGTATAACGTAGGAGTATATCCAACTAGCGTGTACGTGTATATAATCATGGTGAAGAACCCTTCACACATACACACACCTTTTTATTAGTTTCAATCAAGTCTGCAAAGAATACTTAAACAGTTATACTCAACAAATCGAACAACCACCTCTTACCTCCAGCATCTGATCACCAAAAAAAGCATGACATATGGCATTGGAATTATAGGCCCTGGCGTGGGGCTAGCACAAAAATGTGGTGGAGTTAAACACGTTAATGGGATTTAAACTCTCCCCGTCTGATAATTGGAACTCCAACCACAATACAGAACATGTATAAACATACAATAAATACCTTCATAGATAGTGCTTCCATTCAAATAGACCACACACCATTACAAAAATGAATGACAATATTTACATGTAGCTACTGGGTTTTCTAAACAGATAGTTTATCCATATATGAATCAATATCATTGATAATTTTAATACATTAATATGATGTAAAGCACATAACCCCCAATACCTACCCCCTCCCCCTTTTTTTTTAGACAGGTGCTTGTGTACTGTCTGGAATGTACCTTGTCTGTAAATAGCACATTTGACTTTGTGAAATATGGGTCAGACTGAAAAAACATGGAGGATTTATTTTCTTTACTAGGATTATATGACAATAACATCTCTGTATACAATCTGAATTTATGTGAGTGTCATCATATTTCAGTATTAATTATATATAGATTAGTGTCCTCGAAACTGGTAACATACTGTTAATATTGATGTAGTCAAATATACAGCTAAAGGCAAAAATGTTCAATGCGATTAATTTCACAATCGGATGATCTTGACAGGGTTCGACATTAACGGTTGTCTGATTGCCCGGGGCAAGTGAAATGCGTCTTCGGGCAAGTGAAAATGGCACCCAACTTGTCCGATCGGGCAAGTGAAAATGTATGTATCGTGTATTTTACGCCATTTTGTTTTATCTTGTTGACTACAGAATTCCCCTTTCTCAAATAAAGATTGTGTTATTTATATTAGCCAATCGCGAATGCCTAATTAGGCAGCGGTACTGCATCATCGTATTTATTTTCGCCAGCCAATGAAAAGCTAGTTATTTGCAGTGTTCTAATTTTAAAAAATTATCCCTGATGTGTATTGCCTTTACGATCAAAATATTGAAAGCGTGATAGATTACTGGAATAAAAATTCAAACAAACTATACAGTCGTTGTCAGTCTATGATAAGGAACATTTATACTTAAATTTTCTAACAAAAATATTTCAGAAATCCTCATCAATCACGCGTATTTATAAAACTGCCATTGTCTACTCAATATCTCACTCAGTCCCAGAATTTGGTGCCAATATGGCACAAGTAACCCTCGGGAAATCATAAGGTGTAAATAATTAATATGAGGGGTTATTCTACTCTATGAACGGTCATTGTAGATTGCATAGTTCTGCACTACATGCATATATGGCACTTAAGAATTCGGGCTAGTAGTTTACAGTTTTGGGCAAGTAAAATCAATATGGCACTTGCCCGAATGGACAAGTTGGTCAAAAAGTTAATGTCGAACCCTGCTTGATTATTTGTAAAACAGCATATTAAAAAAAAAATTGATTGTGCACAAATTACTTAAATATTTTGAATTTGGAGTCTTTTTTTTTCAGGAAGTAAAATGGAGTATATTGTTTAACATAATGATATAATTCAGCCCATCATAATTTATCTTGTAAAATGGTGTCCCCCCCCCTTTTTTTCCCCTTTGCACTATTCTGCAAAAGTACATGTACATGTAACATGTGTTTTCATTTCGTTTTTTATAAGTACAAGAAACAATTCTCTCTTTTTGAAAGACTTTTCCAGCTTTCTGAGCATATTGTTTAACATAACGATATAATTCAGCCCATCATAATTTATCTTGTAAAATGGTCCCCCCCCCCTTTTTCTCCCTTTGCACTATTCTGCAAAAGTACATGTACATGTAACATGTGTTTTCTTTTTTAAAGATCTTTCCAGCTTTCCAAGGATAATGACCATATGGAGATCTACAGAAGCTTGTATTAACAAAAATGAAAGTACAATGTTGCCATATAGAGAATTTGTCATGATTGATTCCTACAGAATTCACATACATCTAACACCACTTTTCCTGTGTGTATTTTTATAAAAGTCATAAGTTTCTATATTTATATTTATTTTACATGTTTGACAAGAGATAAAAGAAAACATCTTACCTTGAACAAATATTAGTTGTGTTCCAATTATAAAAGTGAATGTCTAAATTTTGTACATTTACTGACAAAACTTTGATATTAAAATCCTGGAACTATTTTTCAAAACAAAAATATATTTACTACTATATAAGTGTACACAACATGCACAATGGACTGAACTTCAAAATTCAGAGAATTTAAAATTATACCTATATCTGTGATCTCATGTCGGATAAACAAATGAAAGTTACCTACATGTGACCTATTATGGATATCTGATTAATATTTAATCTTTGAGTTGTGCTTAAAATCACATGTAGCAGGTCAACAATAACATAATCTTTATACAAACAATATCAGCCATTTAAAGCTTTTCCTCTAACTATTACTTAAAATTAATTAAATCAAGGTAACTCTACCTTAATTAAATCAACCTGGTCTATATACATTTTGTATATATATATATCCACAGGTAGAAACAAGTTTTCCAATTAAAAACTGTTAATCCTTGCCACTTTTTGTTTTCACAAATACTATAAATAAGAAATCACTAAAAAAAAAATGTGTAATATACCTATACCAGGTGACCTGAAATATTGGAGCTCACAATATCAAATACGAAATTTAAAATTTTCAAATCAGACTGTTTACACAATTACTTATTATGGAAAGGTGATTCATACTGGTGATCTGAGAGCCATGTGATCTTTAGATCATTTTGAAATAGTACCAAGATATTGGTTTTTCTATCAATGATTGTTATTTTTACCTGTAAGCTTAATTAAAAACACCTCCAATCTAAATACTAAAGGTAAATGTGAATGTACCTGTATCTGTATCTTATCAATATCTATTTTGATGGTTACAAAGGAATATGAAATCAATTTTTATCTTGCAAGAAAAGAGCCCTACTTTGTAAGGAATATAAAATACAAGTGCAAATAAAATATTGAACATCAGAAAATGACTTGTAAACAAAATATTCTAATGTGTCAACTTTGTGTTCAAATTGGATACTTTGTATAGGAGAATGTCCAAGTAACTCTCCATTCCTTAAAAATAATGGAACCGAGGCCCATTGTTTTTAAGGAATGGAGAGATACGAGGACATTCTCCAACTTAAAATCCACCCATTGTACTTTATTAATTTTATTAATTATTAATCTTGTAACAAAAAAAAGTCTGTGCATAGTATCCAAAGTACAAAGAGAACAATAATTCTCCATTCCTTAAAAATAATGGAGAGCTTTGACAATAGATTTACATCACGGGTGGATTTTAAATAAAGGTCATTTTAAATGATATTACATTTTTTCCATTGATTTTCTGGAACAAAAGATTGTCCTAATAAATATAAATGTATTGTTGATTCACAGCCAATTTATGTTTTAATCACTGACTGCTTGTAAACAAAAACTTTTGTACAGTATGTGGCCAAAAGTATTGCAAAATGTATGTAAAAAAATCCCTATATAATCAACCAAAATCATATATTTTCAAAAAATTATTGTGAAGTCATTTCTGAATAGATTTTAACAAATTTTACACCAAAACATTCGGAATTGTCTATATCTTGATTGTTTATTTGCTCATCATGTTCATATGAGTGGTTTTTATTTGTACATAATTTAAACAGGATTGTTAATTTTTGGGATTTATTTTTAGTTGAAATATATAGGAAAATCAAAGTCAATTTTCATTTGTTATGTTTAAATTATGAATAAAAAAAAACCACTCGTATAAACATATGCTTGGTGTAATTTGGTTCAGCGGTTTCAGAGGAAAAGATTTAAATATGATCTTTTATCAAAATATGCCTAATTTGCATAATCGGTATAAATCGGCTGAAAGAAACATTTCACAGAAAAACCCGGAATATATGTTAAAGTACTCCTTGCCATGTAGCTGCAGTTAAAATTTAAGATCATTTTGATTTATAATAAAGCAGCAATGGCAATTGAAGAAATTTCTATTTTTAGTAGCAGCAGCTATCTTGAATGGAGGGCGGGTCTGTCGGACACAATTTTGAAAGGGGCCCACCCAAGGACCATCCCTGCCAGGTTTGGTTTAATTTGGTTCAGGGGTTTCAGAGGAGAAGATTTAAATGTGAAAGTTTACGACGTACGACGGACGGACAACGCCGGACACCGGACGCCAAGTGATGGCAAAAGCTCACCTGGCCTTTGGCCAGGTGAGCTAAAATTATACTTATATGGTCTTTAAAAATGTCAATATTAAATTAATTTAACATAATGTAATTATTTTCATAATATATAAATATATACTTTTTGAAGGTTAGCTAATTATGGGTATTTATAAATATTTGAGAATTTTTTTTAGTACTGTTAGCTCATATATACGATTTACGGAATAAACTGTCAATGTCAGAGATATCATTTTCATTATAACACGTATGTCATGACAGAAGTACCTTTATTTAAAAATTAAAGTCACAAGACATGAATATGTGCAACGAAGTACCCTATTTATGATATAGGTATATATATAGATATATATTGTTACTCCCTATTATTGTTAAGATTCGATCAATAATTAAAGCACAGTTATATATATGTCATAAGACTTTTGTGGGTTTAAAATAACATTCTTAAAATACTTCTTTAAAGGGTCAGGTTCAAGGTTATGCTAACCTCGGTGGAAACTTAGCGAATTAAAAACAAATAAATGTTCATATGCATCTAATGACATATTAGCTTATGTACACTATGGTGGTTTTTGTTATGCAAGTATATACAACGAATGCACGTAGATATGGTTGCCTCTAAGTATCAGATCATATGATATAGCTGTAATATTGCTCATTTAGCATTAAAACATTAAACAACAATCTCTAACAAGACTCACTCGAAGTATCAGACACTTTCATTTGATACAACACTTAACTTAGTCATACTTAAATTCAGGCATAACACAACACATTTAAATTGTTTTTTAAATAGTATAAAATTTAATATTTACAGTCTCAAAGTTACAGAATTAACCTGAAAAAAAGTTTGAAGATATCAAAAGGGATAATCAGAAGTCGTCAATCGAAGGACAGACAAAATAATGGCCAAAAGGACAAACAAAGATCTACAAAACATTACACAGAAAACTAAAGATGGAGCAACACGAACCCCACTAATAACCAGGGTGAACTCAGGTACACCGGAAGGTTTATTTGCATAAAATTTCACAACTATTTGATTATCCAACAGAGTGGTAATAATGCTGGTTTCAAAGTTTTAAGAATATCTATACTGTATTGATTGACTAGTGCTTAACGCCAACTTTAGTAATATTTCAGTTATATCAAGTTGTGAACAAATTTTCATATATTAATTTCCTCAGCTATATAGCCCTTAGAAATAAGACATACATGTATGTATATTAAAACAACCAAGAAATATGAATATACAGTGAAACCTGTCTAAACTGAACCCTGAATAAACCTGTCTAAACTGAACCCTGAATAAACCTGTCTAAACTGAACCCTGAATAAACCGAAATCCTGAAAAAATAAATCTAAAATAAAGTCCCAATGTAGGAAATCTCTGTTAATTTAACGTGTATAAACCCAACACCTGTCTATTCCACACAAAAAAGTATGTATTAAGGAGATTTTGTTTAGACAGGTTTCACTGTAAACTGTTCAGTTTGTTTTAAACAGAATACATTATTTTTACCATACCTTAGACTGTTAAAACCTGTAAATACGAGACAGAACAACCTTTTAATGCCGACTGAGGGGACTAGTACATATACAAATATGTATTTAAGGATTACCGGTACAATTTAATCGGACAATTTACACAACTAAATAATTACTATTGAAAAATAAAGAAGAAATGAATAATTATCATCATTAATTTTTTTTTACCTTACAATTATATCTATCAATTAATCCAACATGAGTGTATATTTTCTAATTCCTTATTCTACATATAGTCAAAACATTTGAGCTATATAACACATATATTCTTTCAAAATCGTACAATCCTTATTTCTGACCCATCACACCTGAGGAAAGGCTTTGAATTGTATGGTGAGAATTTCTAAGTCACATGACATATATAGTAATCTACCCTCATTCAATGAAATTATGATTAATAACTTTGACATTTATTTATAATAGTAAAATTTAACTATTGATGTCATATTATAGATTTTACACCTGTACAGAAAATGCATGTTCAAAAGATACCTGTAACATCAATACATATATAAAATATATATACGTCTGAAAATTAAACCAAACAGTTTTAGAATTAGATTTTAGAGCTGTCAAATTTTTGTTCTTCCCTCGATGTGATTTGAACCCACACCATTGATACACTGCAGCACCATTTAAAAAATATATATATATAGTTAAACCTTTATCATTTTGTAATTGAATTATATTCTATGAGTGTACATGTAATATTATTATTATTATATGTGACATTCCAAGAGAACATTGAAAAGAGGTCACATAGGACAGGTGATTGCTAAATACAGGTTTACTTATTTAGTTATTATAAAATGCTCTGTGAGGGGATATCAAAATAAAGTCATATAATACAAGTTATTGCTTAATAGAGGTGGTCACTAAATACAGGTTTAATTAATATAAATGCTCTGTGAAGGGATATTAAAATAAAGTCACATAATACACCATCACGTTATTGCTCAATAGAAGCATCACTAAAAGTTGGCTTTACTGTAGTGTATATTCATGATAATTTTTTTTTTATTATACATTTTTTTAGAATACGGTTGAAAACTCAGCTGTTACAAGGATTACCATATAAACTATCATTTTAATGTACAAAATATGCTTTAATCTATTTACTATTTTAACCGAACGACAACACAAAATATTTGAGGGGTTTAAGAAACTGTTTCCCCAAGTACAAATGGAAAGTGTAAATATGAGGGTGATTGAAATTGTATTAAATTGTAATTGAAATTTACATCATGCAATGAACAACTGTTATGTCATTTAAACCCTAAGGAATTTCATTCACGAGTTTCATCATATCACTAATCAGGATATTGAAGTTTTTTTCTAAAAGATAAATTTTGACAATATGTTAATTGCTATCATCATGGTTCAATGGTTGCCATTTCATATTTTGACCAGCTTAAAAACACAGTTTGAGAGAGAACCAGCCAAAGAGCCAAAACTGTTCAGTAATGCCTGAGATTTTCAAGAGGTTAACAAAACCTGAGTTCTCTGCAGGGGTGGCTCAGCATAATATGACAGCTACAAATCCCAAGGGATTCCTCCTGCATCAGGTTTACTTAAAATGATTGATGGTCTAGAAAAAAGTAATTACTATGTTGAATATGTTTGGCAAGTGCATGAAGGAAATTCATACACAAATATAGAGAAGAAAACTAGAGACTCCCAGGAGCCTGTAATCGCTCACCTGGTTTTCAATTTGACATCTAAATTTGATAGAAAATGGGGGTGTTACACATAATTTTGGGCCACCCAAAGATCATTTCAACTCAAATTTCTGAGCAAAATATTTTGATGTGATTTTTATCTCATATTATTCCTAAACGGAATAATCAGGCTGAAAAAATCTCACAGAAAAACCCAGAATATATGTTAAACTACTCATTGCCATGTAGCTGCAGTTAAAATTTGAGTTCGTTTTGATTTGTAATAAAGCAGAAATTGACAACAAAAGAAATTTCTATTTATAATAACAGCAGTCATTTTGAATGGAGGGCGGGACTATCGGACACAATATTGAAAGGGGACCACCCAAGGACCATCCCAACCAAATTTGCTTCAGCAGTTTCAGAGGAAAAGATTTAAATGTGATCTTATCAAAATATGCCTAATTTGCATAATCGGTATAAATCGGGTGATAGAAACATTTCACAGAAAACCCAGAATATATGTTAAAGTACTCATTGCCATGTAGCTGCAGTTAAAATTTAAGCTCATTTTGATTTATAATAAAGCAGCAATGGACAATTGAAGAAATGTCTATTTTTAGTAACAGCAGCCATCTTAAATGGAGGGCGGGGCTGTCGGACCCACCCAGGAACCATCCCTGCCATGTTTGGTTTAATTTGGTTCAGCGGTTTCAGAGGAAAAGATTTAAATATGATCTTTTATCAAAATATGCCTAATTTGCATAACCGGTATAAATCGGTTGAAAGAAAATTTCACAGAAAAACCCGGAATATATGTTAAACTACTCCTTGCCATGTAGCTGCAGTTAAAATTTGAGCTCATTTTGACTTATACTAAAGAAGAATTTCTATTTTTAGTAACAGCAGCCATCTTGAATGGAGGGTGGGGCTGTCAGACACAATTTTGAAAGGGACCCACCCAGGGACCATCCCTGCCTGGTTTGGTTTAATTTGGTTCAGAGGTTTCAGAGGAGAAGATTTAAATGTGAAAGTTTACGACGTACGACGGACACCAAGTGATGGCAAAAGCTCACATGACCTTTGGCCAGGTGAGCTAAAAAGACATTAAAATTGGTCTAATAAATAAAATATTTCAGGCATTGGTCCATATTTGCCCCTTCAAAATTTATTTATAGGAAACAGTAATAGCTACAATTAATCTGTTGAATATACATCGTTTTATACAGGAATACTTTTGAGGATTAAAACACACCTTCAGCCCTCTTGTTTTGAATTGATAGGTCTACAACCCCCAGGATAAATGTCAAATAGAACATTTAAAGTTATTGTGAAGAAAAAGCATTGTTTCTACAGACATAAAAAAAACAACAATACACCTACACAATAATACCACACAAATTTGGTGACCAAATCAGAAAGAAAACATTTTTGAATTTTTGCATGATGACAAAGCACTTTGAAATAATTGATTAAAAACTTTGATAAAAGGGGATACAGTACTACTTAGTGGTGTTTAATGCCACTTTCAACTTTTTATTTTTAAGATTTAGGAATCAATATTTCTGAAAAATCAAAAATCTCCAAATTAATGCTTCACGGATTGAACCCTGATCTACAGAACAATACAACAAGGATTAAATCGGGAATGTTTCACTCTGCAGTTAATTCCTAGAATAAACATGATAAATACTTATGTAAAATAAATCTGAATTGACTTATAATACTTATGTAAAATAAATCTGAATTGACTTATAAATCAATCTATTGTAATGATATAAAAATGACCTGTGAATCTTTTTAAGAAAAGCTAACAATATAAATGGTTGCGAAGTCAATTTTCATTTTAATCCCATTTAGCCATTAATTTGAATTTTAAAATCAAAATATTTATACCAAACTAATAAAAACTTGAAATGATTGCCCAATTTAGAAAATAATTGACTACTCCTGAAAATGTATTTTAATGGATTTCAATTAATTATATAACAAGAGGCTATTCATGCATTATCTGGTTTAATCAAGTTAGTACATGTAGTTCTTGAGAAAAAGTTTGTTATTCACGATTTCCATTGATCAACAGTGTCCTGAGGTTTCTGTCAACTTGGATTTCCAATCCACAAAAAAATGACAACTTTGTGACTATTATTCATGTACCATTTGGATTCAGTCTATTATCTACTATTTGAGTTTTTTTTCTTTATTTTCATATGGCTGTAGGGTACCATTGATGATATAACTTTGTCTTACGGTTACTTACATCTTGGATTTCTGATTGACACAAAAAACTAACATTTGGTAAAAAGACCATCCAAGGGACATAACAGCTAATTCTGCTGTCAAATTGTTCAGACATTTTGGATAAGAATAATTTCAAAATATTTTTCCCATAGGTATCTATATGTTGGATTTTTCCTGCAGTTGCAGTCATCTTGGGTTTCCAATTGACACAAAATTTTGTATTAGGGACTATCCAATTATTATTCATGTAGTGTTTGGATTCAATCAATTCCATCATTTCTGAGACAAAAATATTTATTAATTTTCCCACATAGTCCTATGCTAAAACTTTGTCTTTCATGGGTGGATTTCTTGAATTTCCAATAAACAAAAAAACCTAGACCTTTGATAGTGTCATTCAAGAACAATTTGTGCCATGTTTGTTGTTTTAATGGTCAGATGGTAGACAATCATTTTAAAATATTTTTCCCATAGTCAGTGTCTTACTTGTCCTAGGTTTGTGCTCATCTTACATTTCTAATCCACATAACAACAAAAAATAAATCTTATAAGGGACAATCCAATTATAAGTCATGTACCATTTCGGTTCAATCAAATTTCTGGTTTTTGAGAAAATATCTTTCTTTTTTTTCATTTTCTAATATGGTGACCTATGTTAAAAATTTGTTCTGTGGTGGTGGCCATCTTGGATTTCTGATTGACCCAAAAATAAATTATTTTGTAAATGGCCATCCAATGAATATTCTAATCAAGTTTACTTTCAAATGGTTCAGTGGTTTCAGGAAAGAATAATTTTTCCCATAGGGTCCTATGTTAAAACTTTGTCCTGCGTTGGCAGCCATCTTGGATTTTTGAGCAACAAAAACACAGATGTTTTAGATGAACATATAAGGAATATTGCTACCAAGGAATAATTCCATCACACATATGGTTTCGTAGAGGAATATTTTTGCAATTTCAGCCGATCAGAAAGCATAATTGGCCTAGCAGCAATGTTGAATTTCCTAATGAAACAAAAATCAAAATCTGACGACAGCAGAAATAAGTGGTATGGATGTTTGGACCAGGTGAGCTGACAAAAGACGAACTGGTGTTATTTGCATTGTAATAAAAATAACTAAAATCAATTTAGCCTTTAATTTGTTTTTCCACTTTAAAAAAAAAAAAATTCAATTCACAACTGAAAATAAAGTTAAAGAGTTTTAAATTGTGTTCAATTATTTGTAAATAATGTCAGGAAACACTCATATATAAATATTGTTTTTATTACTTGATGGAATCAATCGAACAAGGAGATAAAATCTAACAAATATTCTTAAAATAAGTGTCAAAATCTAGCAAATTATCTTCAAATAGTTGTCAAAATCTGGCAAATTGTCTTCAAATAGTTGTCAAAATCTAGCGAATCATTTTCATATATGTGCAGGCATTTTAATCTTATTAACAGTTGGGACTGACCAAAATTTTTGACCAAAGCGAAACTGTCACCTCATTAGGATTGTGTAACCCCCAAGGGATAATGTAAAAAATCTCATAAAATAATGGTAAGAAACCTGCGAAATATAATAGAATTCCTGGTACAATTTATACTGTCCACAGAGTGTAAAGATTGTCACAAACTATTGAGGTACAATTTATCCTGTCCCAGACTTGGGGTTAATTACTTTCAAATGTAATCGATTACATTACAATTACTTTGCAATTTTCATGATTACATTACATTATGATTACATCAATTTTCAAATGTAATCGATTAAATTACAAACACTTTGTAAATGTAATCGATTACATTACTGATTACATTTAATGTCATGACAACCAATACATTAGTGTTTTATGTTAATTTGTCTCGTGTGCATCTGTCCAATATTTCTTCTTTTTTTTAAATGTATTTCTTAATCAGAACTATGAATTACAATTCAGTTGTTATGTGATCATTACATGCAATAACAAACAGTACATTGTAAATTATAAACAGCAATTCTCATTTTCCTATTTTTCATAAAATATGTCTTCTCTTATTACTATATATGACCAATATTGATTCCATCTTATACTATTAGTAAATATTATAACATACATTTGCACATTTTAATAATATACATATCAAATAATTTCAAACATCCTGTGAAAGTCTATCGGGGATAATAAACTAGCAATTAATTATCTGATAAAATTTGTAATTAAGGTATTATTTATGATACCAAATTATGTAACAATCACCATTACTAAATTCCACACTATTTGAATGTTTGTCCTTGATATATAATTCAGAAGATAAAAAAACAAAAATCATTCCGATTCTAAAAACGTGCTTAAAAATGTACATAATTTCTCAGTCTAAATATGAAAACTAAATCCTTAATTTATGTAAATAGGTTTAATAAAATATCCATTACAAGTTTCATAGTAACCCACAAGTAATGAAAAAATTATCATATAATCCAATATTAAAAGGAAAATCAGCACCAAAATAAAAAGCAGAAATATCACATATATCTGAATATCATATACAAGCCCCATTAGAATATTCTTTAAAAAATAAATCCAAAATTTTACAAATATTACAACTTGCTATTTATCAGTTAATTTGTAATATACATGTATGTACGAGCATCATAAATAAATGTTTCTGAAAATTATAATTTACAATTTGCTTTTTTTAGAATATCTTTATTGAAATTTAAATCTCTTTTTAAACTTATATAAGAAATCTTCATGAGATACAAAAATGTACCTATGTTTTGGTTTATATAAAATATTTCTTTATCTTATGCGAATCATGAGGACATGGTGATAGTCTTTCATAGAAGCAATTTCATATATGAAATCTTGAAAGTTGTGTCAGATAATTTAAAATTTTAGAGCTTGTTGTGTTTTACACAAGCCGACAAACTGTTTTCACTGAATTTTTGAAACCCTAAAGAAATTGAAATTGAGATATTATTTGTTTGGAGATCAAGTCTTTGAAGTAATAATTTATATTTAATATTTTTTGTAGCTGTGATTGTTTTGATTGCAATTAAGCATATAATAATATCTACATTATTTGTTTAATAAATTTCATGAAGAAAATTCATTTACATAAATCATACATTAAATATCTAAGGAGATATATGTTTCAGTTAAGACAAAATAAGTCAAAATGATGAAAAGTAATCTAAATGTAATCAGAAAGCAACCATGATTACAGGGTCAAAATGAATGTAATCGATTACATTACGATTACATGTAATCTAAAAAAATGTCTGATTACAGATTACATTTGATTACAACTGATTACGATTACAAATTACGATTACCCCATGTCTGACCTGTCCACAGAGTGTAAAGATTGTCACAAACTATTGAGGTACAATTTATCCTGTCCACAGAGTGTAAAGATTGTCACAAACTATTGAGGTACAATTTATCCTGTCCACAGAGTGTAAAGATTGTCACAAACTATTGAGGTATAATTTAGCCTGTCCACAGAGTGTAAAGATTGTCACAAACTATTGAGGTACAATTTAGCATGTCCACAAAGTGTAAAGATTGTCACAAACTATTGAGGTACAATCTAGCCTGTCCATGGAGTGTAAAGACTGTCACAAACTATTGAGGTATAATTTAGCCTGTCCACGGAGTGTAAAGACTGTCACAAACTATTGAGGTATAATTTAGCCTGTCCATAGAGTGTAAAGATTGTCACAAACTATTGAGGTACAATTTAGCCTGTCCATGGAGTGTAAAGATTGTCATAAACTATTGAGGTATAATCTAGCCTGTTCATGGAGTGTAATGATTGTCACAAACTACTGAGGTACAATTTAGCATGTTCATGGAGTGTAAAGACTGTCTTAAACTATTGAGGTACAATTTAGCCTGTCCATGGAGTGTAAAGACTGTCACAAACTATTGAGGTATAATTTAGCCTGTCCACAAAGTCTAAAGATTGTCACAAACTATTGAGGTACAATTTATCCTGTCCACAGAGTGTAAAGACTGTCATAAACTATTGAGGTACAATCTAGCCTGTCCATGGAGTGTAAAGATTATCACAAACTATTGAGGTACAATTTAGCCTGTTCATGGAGTGTAAAGATTGTCACAAACTATTGAGGTATAATTTAGCCTGTCCACAGAGTGTAAAGATTGTCACAAACTATTGAGGTATAATTTAGCCTGTTCATGGAGTGTAAAGATTGTCACAAACTATTGAGGTATAATTTAGCCTGTCCACAGAGTGTAAAGATTGTCACAAACTATTGAGGTACAAATTAGCCTGTCCAGGGACTGCAAAGATTGTCACACACTATTGAGGTACAATTTAGCCTGTCCAGGGACTGAAAAGATTGTCAAAAATTATTGAGGTACAATCTAGCCTGTCCATGGAGTGTAAAGATTGTCACAAATTATTGAGGTACAATTTAGCCTGTCCACGGAGTGTAAAGATTGTCACAAATTATTGAGGTACAAATTAGCCTGTTCAGAGAATATAAACAACTTTCTGGGTAGACACTTTAAGGTATGATGAGATACAATGTAAAATTTCTGTCACAGCATTTATTTTGACTGGGTTAAGAGGTTATAGTGTTTAACGCCACTTTCAACAATATTTCAGTTATATCGTGGCGGTCAGTTTTATTGGTAGAGGAAACAGAGCACCCAGCGAAAACCGCCGACCTGTCGCAAGTCACTGACAAACTTTATCACATAATGTTGGATCTAGTACACCTAGACCTAGCCTGATTGGAACAACTATTATATTTACATCTATTCCAAGGCAAAAAACAACTGACAGATGAAATATTATGGATTGGTTTATAATAAATTATCCAAATGAACAAATATACATTCACACATGTGTAAATATTTCATACTATTTTTTGTTATGCTGAAAAGCAGCACATACAGAATTATTATTATGTCGAAATGAAATGATGATGTGTCGAATTTTAGTACACAATGATGTGGGGAATAAACATTTTTATGTATTAATTTCATATTGTAATCAAGGTTTTTTTTCTAATTATTTGATAAATAATTGCAGCTGTTCTGGCCATTCAACACATTCCCTGAGGAGCCTGTAATCACTCACCTGGTTTTCAATTTGACTTTCATTCAACACATTTCATGAGGAGCCTATAATCGCTCACCTGGTTTTCAATTTGACTTTTATAGAAAAAGTCGGAACATATGTTAAACTTCAAATTTCACCAGCTCACCAGCTTAAGATAAACATTTTTTTCCATTTAAAAAAAATTCTATTTTTGTGACCAGCCAAAGATCATCCCAGCCCAAATCGCATTACTTTGGTATTAGTGATTTCTGATCAATCTTAATGTGATTTTTTTTAACAAATACATGGTAAACCTAATTCACAAACATAATGGTTGAATCGACTGAACTAAAAACTGCTCTGGAGTCTGGAGGGTGTTGCTAAAAGATGAAATGAAAAACAGAATGGAAACGGAAACAGAAAGAAATGTTCAAATGGACTGAGCGAGTCAGTGATTGTTGTTTAATGCCAACTCATCAATTTTTCAGCTATATCATGGCAAGAGGAAGTTTATTTTCAATGAAATGATGATGAGGTCCGTTTCTTTTTACAGTGCTAGCTCACTGAAACAACAGTCCACGTATAGACATGTCGCCCCACTCTGACACATGCTTAGCGGAGAAGTAACAAATACCAATTTTATAGTCTTTGGTTTGACCCAATCAGGGCTTGAACCCACGACCAACCACACATCATGTACTTTTTTTTATTAAGTTTCACCAAAACTCTTTGTATCATTGATCAAATAAAATAATAATAAATCCCCTAAAAAATTCACATGTACATGTACATATTATGTATTGCTGGGGGGGGGGGGGAGGGGGTATAAAAATTTCAACAACCCCATCTCAATAATGAAAAGCAAAGGTCGGTCCCTAAACTGAATTGCAAATGGGGGGTTTGTGGCCTTGATCATATGGTATTTGGATTTAAACTACCTGTGGCTGTGCATTCAGTTGTTTTCTCCAGGTACTTCAGTTTCCTCCACCAATAAAACTGACAGACACGATCTAACTGAAATATTGATGAAAGTGGCATTAGGCACCATAAAACCAAACCAAACCAGCAAATGGGGGGACTTTATACCCAATGGAATAATTATCATTGGAATACCATTATATTTCCATGTCGCCCAACAGTGTTTTAGTTGTTATTCTTATGAAATTATATTTATACATTTAAACATATACTTATCCAAAAAAATTTTGAATTCTTTTTTCCACATCGTAGGTCAACTGTACTGTTGACGTCTGTGTGGTTAATGTTGCACCTGCAACCAGACCAATTGACTAAGTGTCGCTGCTTTGACCGACTTCAAACGGTTTAAACTTCAAAGCCCCTTGCGTCTTACTCTAAATTACCATATATGACATAATAAATAACGCCTCTGAAGCTTCAAAAGTTTACCATATGCAGCGAATGTCGAAAATCGTGGGAAACTCAATTCCAACGATATATATGTATATTCTTTTGCGTAAAAATAAATAATTAATAGGTTGATACTTATAAGCAAAAACCCGATTTAATTTCCCTGGTTGAAATTAAATATAAAGTGAAATTTAATTAGAAGATGAATACCAATTTAAAACTGTCTTTTTGTGTTTTATTTAAATAATTCTAACATGATAATACATTTCACACTACAAAGTTGGATAAAAATTAACTTGAATAGTTCAGTAGCCTCTATCGGCCTAATGTTCTTACGAGGATGAAGTGACCATAGGGAATGTAATGTAACGCCACCGGTGATTATTCGGGTTAAATAAAAAAGAGCTTTTTTTTAAATATTTTTAACCAAACCACCAAAACTTAAAACAATTTCAGTGGTAGTGAAAATGTCTTCACTGGCCTTTATACTGAAAGTGTGTTTTTATTTAGTGTAAAATATGTTAAATAAAAATTCAGCCATTTATCTGAAAAATTCTTTCTGTTCCATTTCCGCCTTTTAGTAACACCCGAATCTGGAAACCTCAGAAAACATGTTGAACTTCTGACACTGTCGTGACATGGCAGGGATGGGGTCCATTACATAGGAAAGTAATTAATTAAATTACAATTACTTGGCCAAAACCTTCAATTAAATTACCTTTACAGGGATTTTGAAATGTAATTAATTAAATTACAATTACTTTGCAAATGTAATTAATTAAATTACAAATTACATTTTAAAACAGCTTTAATGTGCATAGAAAAAATATGAATGAACAGGTAAGCAATAGCAATATGATTCAGAATATACATATAGACAGTGAATAAACTAATACATTATACATTGAATGTCCATGCAGTTACAACAAAGTTACATATTTTTACTGTTACACATGTTAGGAGCCGACATGTTGTATGTTCAACTAACACACAGCCCCAGTCAAATTGTTAGTGAAAACCCCTTAACAGAATTCAAGTCAAATTGTTAGTTAAAACTTTTTATTATTAAAATTCAATGACTACTTTTAAAGGGAGAAGGGTGGCACTCAGTTGTGCACAAGGAATTGTGTACATAAAGGTGATTTAAGACCTGGAGGCACCAAACCAGGTCTTGTTAATTACTCCTGACACAAGCTGTTAAATTAACAAACAAAAGGTTAAAGGATTAGAAACCAGTAGTGCCTTAGGCCTTGTACTGTCAATTCTATAAACAAATTTTAATCACTAATTTTCAATAAAACAATAAACATCTTAATTAACCTATATTTCATTTCTATCCATAAATCAGATAGCAGATAGGCCATCATTAGTCATTTCATTATTAAAGTTATCTATTTATTTTATTTATTACCAAGATTTCCATTTTTATATTACTATCAAACACAGAGAGATCATCTACATTCAAAACAGAAAAAACTTAATTTGGCCAAATATGCTTTCCTGAATAGCAGTAGAAACAGTTTCAATTTTATTCAATATATGTTAATGTAATTGAATGTAATTGAAAAGTAATTGTAAATTACACACATTTTTGAGAAGTAATTAATTAATTTACCATTACATGTAATTGAATTTTGAACCAATTACACATTACTTTCAATTTCTTGACATTTTGTAATTAATTACAGTCAATTACCATTACCCCATCCCTGTGACATGTTGCAGAATTTTAAACTTAGAGCTCATTTTGACTAATATAAAGCTGCAATTAAAGTTTATTTTGACACAAAACAAATATCCAATCAAACTACTGTGACTATACAGTCAAACCAGCCTATGCAGTCACCTGTATTAAGAGGTCACTTTTTTATTGTCCTGTCATAGAAAATTTCATATGAATTGAGCCTCTTTTAAGAGGTCACCTGTCTTATATCTTATAAGGTAACTTTTTCTTTGACCCAAAGGTGACCTCTTAATACAGGTTTGACTGTATATGTGTATCTTCATATGATAAAAAGCAAACATGTAAAGAGTTTGAGTTATTCCCATTCAAAAATATAGGAGGAGTTGTGCATACAACCTTTCTGATGAAATATTCTAAAAGAAAAAGAGCAATTACTCATTGAAAAAAAAGTCTGATCATACTACTGTACCAGCATGCAAATATTTAAAATGAAGCAGGAGGCGTTGTGAATACAAAGATTTGTGATGGACAGGACAAAAACAATATGAGGAGACATACTAGTAGCCCTTCGCTGTATGCTATATTAATTAAATAAATAAAGAATTAAATGATGGCCTTTTTGGATGAAGGACAGGGCTGTCAAACACAATTTAGAAAGTGGACCACCTATAGACAATTAGAGTCCAATTTCACTTCAATTGGATCAATAGTTTCTGAGGAGAATATTTTAAAGTGATTTTTTTTAAATAACTTAATATGTTGAACTACACCTTGTCATACAGTGCAATATAAATTTCAGTTCAATTTGATTTGAAATAATGCAGTAATGGTCAATTAAAGAAACTTCTATTTTTTGTAATGGTGGCCATCTTGGATGGAGGATATACAATTTTAAAAGGGGATCACCCAAGGACCATCCAGATAAGTTTCAGCTTAATTTAATTCAATAGTTTCAGAGGAAAATATTTAAATGAAAAAAGCTAATGACAGATCACAGAGGCCAGGTGATGGAAAAAGATCACTTTCCTTTATTTGTCAAGGATAACTCAAAATCATTATTTTGGTGAATATTTTTTATTAATGTTAAATAATTTTAGTGTAATGCTATCAGAAAATAATTATACAAAAACAAATATGATTCATCTATTGTAAGAGGTATATTCATATCTTTCTTTTTAATTAATGAGATGATCATAAACATTGAAAAATGTTATAAATTATTATTACATTTTATACATGGCTTTACACTTAATAAAGGTAACATATATGTAAACATTGTCCTTCCACATTATTTAAAAAAAAAAAAATTCTGTAGATATGAAAATCTTATCAAGAAAATATGTCCTTGTTCTCCCATATCTGAAACCAGAGGTTGCTTTTAGCATGTACTACTCTACTGGTAAAGAAGGTATTTTTTTTCAAAGACACAGTTTCCCATAATACACAAAACTTGAAAAGTAGCTCCATGTTTAAGTTTGGATCTCCAAGGCTTGCACAACATACATTTGGGGGCATTCAACTGTGAAATTTGAACTTCATATCAAGTTCAATGCCAAATTGCAATTGTATATCTAATCAGAAGATCTTTGCAGGCTATGGTTAACTTTGTACCCCTTGGACGGACATACAAAATGAACATTATAATTGAATCTTCATATCATAATGATTATATATGACAAATATTGTTGCATTACAACTGAGTGAACAGAATATCTTTTAAAAGATTTTCAAAGGGATGATGATAATGATGACAGACCCATAATATACCAGTAATACAACTACACAAAATTTAGCAGTAAAAAAAACCCATAAAAAGTCATATTTGAAATGAAACTGACCAACAGATGGGTTTGTCAAAATACAAGAATGCTGTTTATGAACAGCTTATGCACAATAGGAAAATGCAACAAAACCCAGTTTCAGCCAGCGTTTGCCATTTTAGTAATTGACAAATGCATTTTATTTTGACGATTATTTTTTAAGCGCAATTCACCACATAAAATTGTTTGAAAAACATAAAATTTATCATTAAAGTTATCATTAGTCTCTGAATACTTAAGCTTATAGATGCATAACTGCAAAATGTTATAAAGTATCATTGTGGTCTGAATATACAGAAGTTAAAAGTTCAAATAACAAACCTCAATAAAAACAATGGATAGGATTAAATTATATAAGAAATAATATGGTTCTACAGATAAGATGTTCCGGACACTTGTAATACAGGATGTTACCACTCACAAATTAAAACAACAGAAGATATATAACTATGATAACCAAGGCCATAATAACTTTATTCCTTGTTTGTTTTACCCCTTATTAAAACAACAGAAGATATATACCTGTAACTATGATAACCAAGGCCACAATAAGTTTATTCCTTGTTTGTTTTACCTCTTATTAAAACAACAGAAGATATATAACTATGATAACCAAGGCCACAATAAGTTTATTCCTTGTTTGTTTTACCTCTTATTAAAACAACAGAAGATATATAACTATGATAACCAAGGCCACAATAACTTTATTCCTTGTTTGTTTTACCCCTTATTAAAACAACAGAAGATATATAACTATGATAACCAAGGCCACAATAAGTTTATTCCTTGTTTGTTTTACCCCTTATTAAAACAACAGAAGATATATAACTATGATAACCAAGGCCACAATAACTTTATTCCTTGTTTGTTTTACCCCTTATTAAAACAACAGAAGATATATAACTATGATAACCAAGGCCACAATAACTTTATTCCATGTTTGTTTTATCCCTTATTAAAACAACAGAAGCTATATAACTATGATAACCAAGGCCACAATAAGTTTATTCCTTGTTTGTTTTACCCCTTATTAAAACAACAGAAGATATATAACTATGATAACCAAGGCCACAATAACTTTATTCCTTGTTTGTTTTACCCCTTATTAAAACAACAGAAGATATATAACTATGATAACCAAGGCCACAATAACTTTATTCCTTGTTTTTTTTACCACTTATTAAAACAACAGAAGATATATAACTATGATAACCAAGGCCACAATAAGTTTATTCCTTGTTTGTTTTACCCCTTATTAAAACAACAGAAGATATATAACTATGATAACCAAGGACACAATAAGTTTATTCCTTGTTTGTTTTACCCCTTATTAAAACAACAGAAGATATATAACTTAATGAACTGAATTTAGATTTTTCAAATTTTTCTGATGTAAATTTAGCATATGAGAATTTTAATCATCAGTTTACACAAGTTTATGATAAACATGTACCTTTAAAGAAAAGGGCAATGGTAAAATCTCCTGTGCCTTACATGAACAGCAAACTTAGAAAAGCTGTATATAAGAAACGTCAACTACACAATGTTTTTAAAACACAAAGAAGTTCTAAATCTTGGAATCAGTATCGGAAACAAAGAAATATTGTTACAAAAATAAAAATAAAATCAATTGGGAATTATTTTCTAGAAAGATGTGTTGGTGGCCCGAAAAACAAAGACTTTTGGCCTACAATAAAACCTTTTTTAACCAATAAAGGATGTAATTTTGAAACAGACATTATCTTGAATGAAGATGACAAACTTTTGAATGATCAGTCAGAGATATCAAATGTTTTCAACAATTTCTTTGCAAATGTTGCAAAGGATATAGGGAAAGATTCAACATCTATAAATGATTGTCATCCTAGTATTTGTAAAATTAAAGATAGATGTATCACAAATGAATGTAACAGTGAGTTATTTTTCAAACCTGTTTCAGATGAATTTGTAGAAAAACAGATAAACAAGATTAATATTAAAAAAGCTACTGGTATTGATCAAATATCCCCTAAAATACTCAAGATAGCTAAACATGCTGTGGTAGCTCCAATTACCCAACTTATAAATTTATCAATTAATACTTGTACTTTTCCAAACAAACTGAAGATAGCGCAAGTAGTGCCAATTCACAAAAAGAATAGTACTCTTTTGAAAGGTAATTATAGACCAGTTAGCATCTTACCAACAATATCAAAAAATTTTGAAAAGGCTATAGATGAACAATTGGTAACATTTTTTGATTTACATTTTAATATATATTTGTCAGCATTTAGATCAGGTTACAGCTGTCAAGACACTCTAATTAGAATAATTGAAGATTGGAAGAATCTGTTAGATAATAACCAATATGTCGCTGCCATCTTAATGGACTTATCAAAGGCCTTTGATTGCCTTCCCCATAACCTTTTACTATTGAAATTAGAAAACTATGGTGTATCAGAAAATTCTTTAAAATTATTACAAAGCTATTAAAATAGGGTCTGTTTGTAGTTCTTTTCTTGATATATACAAAGGAGTGCCCCAAGGATCCATTCTGGGGCCTGTGATGTTTAATATCTTTATAAATGATATTTTTGATTTTGTAAAAAAGGGAGATCTGCACAATTATGCAGATGATAATACTTTATCTTACGGAAGCAACAGTGTAGATGATGTTATTGAAACTCTTGAAGAACAGAGTGCTATACTTATTAAGTGGTTTACTGAAAATCACATGCAGGCTAATCCTGATAAATTTCAGGCCATTTCAATTGGTAGGAAAACACATGAGAAAAATTTTAGTTTTATGCTACAAGGAAATAAGATTGATTGTGAAGATGAAGTAAAACTTTTAGGTGTAACCTTTGATTTTAAATTAACATTTAATTCTCATGTATCACATATTTGTGAAAAAAGGCTTCTCAGCAACTAAATGTTCTAAAACGCATTGGAAAAAACTTGAGTAAGCTTGGCAAGCTTACAATTTATTATTCTTTTATATTGTCAAATTTTAACTATTGCCCTTTAGTTTGGCATTTTTGTGGCGAAAGTAACACAAAGAAATTAGAGAAAATACAAGAAAGGGCTTTAAGGTTCATTTATAACGATTCAGACAGCTCCTATGAAAATTTACTTGAAAAATCACAGTTACCTTCACTGAGATTAAGGAGATTACGTTCGATGGCTATAGAAGTTTTTAAGATAATAAATAAACAAACTCCTGTATATTTACATGATTTAGTAACTATAAAGAAAAGTTCTTACTCTTTTAGATACAACAACACTGTCAACATACCAAGAGTTAAAACCACCAGGTATGGTTTGCATTCACTGAGATATGGTGCAGCAAAATTGTGGAACGAACTTCCAAATGACTTGCGTGAGGGAATAAGTTTAAATAATTTTAAAAACTTGATAAGCAAATGGGATGGGGATGGGTGCTCGTGTTCTTTTTGTTCCTAGAACTTTTATTCTGCAAGGTTTTCCGTGCCATGTCTCAGTGATGTGCATTTAAAATTTTTGTTTTCGCTTTGCTATGCATATATTTCTTGCATGGCTCTGCTTATGTGCTTGCTTTATTTTGTATTTTAATCCCTACCCTTTTAGGGTAGTGCTTGTTTTCGTAGTGCTTATAACCTAATTATCTGCTGCTGCATTTTAATTATGCTTGAATTTTTATATGTTTGTCAATGTATGTCCATGTATTTTTGTGGGTATATATATATATACCTGTATGTGTAATTTGTATGTCAGTTTAAAAAAGCTCTTTCGAGTTTATTTTTTTATTGTTATTTAT
Source organism: Bathymodiolus septemdierum (assembly GCA_963383655.1). Classification (NCBI taxonomy): domain Eukaryota; kingdom Metazoa; phylum Mollusca; class Bivalvia; order Mytilida; family Modiolidae; genus Bathymodiolus; species Bathymodiolus septemdierum. The sequence continues at coordinate 63,825,834 of OY726520.1, forward strand.
ATGTTTCTAATTAAAGCATATACCAACAACAATTTTTTTTTTACTTAACTTGATGCTTTTCAGTTTAACTTGTGCTCTATTTTAGTGCTTGGCTATTTCTGCATGAATATTTTTAAAATATTTTTTTTTAGAATGTTTTTAAAAAATATGTTTTAAAAGTACATGAATATTTTATGTGTTTGAGTTAATTTGCTTCTTTGCTTAAATATAGACTGGTTATAATTTGCATGAATGTAGTTGTATGTGTAATGGCTGCTAAATGTCAGCATCTTTTTTCTGTTTTGACCTCTGGTCCTGTGACAGTGGGTGCGCAGAGAGGCACTTGTGGGGGTCCAGAGGTCAAAACACAGAGATGTATGCATAGGTTTGTCTGGATGTGTATTGGTTTTGTATTGAATGACATGTTTTTGTTGTGCTGTATTTAATTTATGTAATTTTGTTATGCATGTCGGTTTGAAAAGCTCTTGAGAGCTTATGTTGTATTGTTATAAAATGTACCGACTTTAAATAAAACTTTGATTGATTTTTTTTTTTGATGATAACCAAGGCCACAATAACTTTATTCCATGTTTGTTTTACCCCTTATTAAAACAACAGAAGATATATAACTATGATAACCAAGGACACAATAACTTTATTTCTTGTTTGTTTTACCTCTTATTAAAACAACAGAAGATATATAACTATGATAACCAAGGCCACAATAACTTTATTCCTCGTTTGTTTTACCCCTTATTAAAACAACAGAAGATATATATAACTATGATAACCAAGGCCACAATAACTTTATTTCTTGTTTTTTTTACCCCTTATTAAAACAACAGAAGATATATAACTATGATAACCAAGGCCACAATAACTTTATTCCTCGTTTTTTTACCACTTATTAAAACAACAGAAGATATATAACTATGATAACCAAGGCCACAATAAGTTTATTCCTTGTTTTTGAACTTGTGCTAATCCTTACTTAATCCATTTTTACACTGGATATCTGTTGTGTACAGTCATTGAATCACTGTTAAATGTTTATTGGAAATATGGTTTCATATAATATGCACTTTGACAGGGGTTAATCCGCATTTGTACTAATCTATAATATCCTATCACAAAAGTTATAACAACCCCTTTCAAGATTTGACAATAATGTTTCATAAAACAAACACAGTTGCTTTATTATACTGAGCTCAACATTTGCATAAACTAAATGAATATTCAAACAAACAAAATAAAAAAAGGAAAATTTCCATCTATTTTCTTGGCATCAATATACATTTTATATACATGTATAAACACTTGTCCAAAAAATCTGCTAGTTCCTCCAGCAAACAGTTATCCAATCTTTGATTTTTTTTTTATATAAAGCATATCCCTAAAGACAAAGCAAGGCCACTTTTGCCTGATTATTAGTGTTCTTTACATTCTTATCTGCAAGATTGTTTTATGTGTTCAACTTTGAACTGCTTCTGAAACATCTCAATGCTTAAAATGATGTCACCAAAAAGGGAAATCACTCTTTGCCTGCCAAAATTCAAAAGGCATTATTTAATTCAATGTGCAGTTTCCCAGGGGTTCACTCCTTATTTAATTGTCGACATACAGTGAGTTTATATTGGCTGTTATATAGGGATATATAGGGATTTTAGTATTATTAGGCACACATCCCCCACCTCCCCCCTTTATTTTGCCTGATTTGATGACAGATTGGTGAGACTTTCTTGGTTGTCTACCAGTAGATAAAGTATGAAAAGGTGTTTAAGCGGTGATGGTCTATAATTTCATTTTTGAGGTGAAAATTGGTATACTGTCAAATGTAACATATGAAAAATTTAGAGGGTAAACACATTTAAATGCCTTCTAAAAGCCATACAGCTGACATTTAGAATTAAAACAAAAAACAACCATTGGGAGACACAAGAAAGGATGGCAAGTAAGATATTTTCTGTGTAGTGTCAGCATGTAAATATAATACAAGAAAAGTCCTAGGAAATATGAAGGTCTTGAGTTTTCATAGTCACCTAGTTTCTGACACAAAAAAAAGAAAATTGCCAATAAATTAAAGAAAAGACAATAAAGATGCTGATTTAATTATACCTGTTTTGATTTGACTTGGATTTGGATAATTTATAAGTGTCAGTGTTAGCTTGCTCTTTATGGTAGAAATGTGGTAAACAAAAAAAGAGTTGAATACATGTACAAGTGAAAAAAGTTTCGGAAATGGAAGTCAAAAATAGTTTATCTGCCATTTTGGTTATAATTATGTGCACAAAAAATTAATTGCTTCCACTTCTAAAAATGAAATAAAAATAACAAAATTTGTACTTAATTATTTGTAATAAATTATTAAAAATTTGTTTTGGAGAATTCTGAAGTATTTTGACAAATCGATTCTATATTTCAATCGAAAATGTTCTCTGGAAGCAAACATGTGATGCATTGTCTTTACTATGACTACTTTGATCTTACAGCTGCAACATTAAGTCAAAGATTTCTTCTGCTGCCTCACGTAATTAATATACATATCTGTATACAGATGAATCTACTGTGCTCATGTAAAACTGGTTAGTTTTGTGTATAAAAAGTTCATTGAAAATGCAGCTTGGTAGTATAATTAGTATAATTAATAGTATAATTAATACTAAAAAAACATATCACTCAGAGTTGCAGATAAAAAAAAATCCTGTCAGACATTGGGTCCTGCAAGTAGTTGTGCATATTACCAGGAAATGTTGATCCCATAAATTTTGTGGGAGTTATGCCGCTTTGAACTTGAAATTTCCCGAAATATACTTCTGAAGCAGCTTGTCAGCACAACTCCTCTGAAACTACTGAACAGAATTTCATGAAACTTGGTAGGTAGTAAGGACACCATATGTAGTTGTGCATATTACCAGGAAATGTTGATCCCCTAAATTTTGTGGAAGTTATTTGCAAACACTCTAGTGTAATATCCCTTACTGAAACTTGTATATATATATATATATGTACAAGAGTCTATCATAATGTCACTATTTCCCTGAAAAAGTTTTCATCACCAATCCATTGATTTTAGAAGAACAAAACTCCTTTAAAATCATTGGAACATGGGCTGAGCAATTTTCTGGAATGGGGAACTTTGTCATGACAATATGGAATAGTACCTGTAACCCTTGCTTTAGCACTTTTGATCAAATTTTTTTTGTGTTTCATGGATTAAAAACAGGTTTTTTTTGTTATTCATTGAAGCTTAATTTTATTTGTTACCCAAATAGATTTTTTACCTATGACTACAGTTTGTGGGACGGGGGGAGACATACGTTTTTGCGGGCAAAAACAAACTTTAATTTTGATATCAAATCGTCATTTGTTTGTTCATTTTGTCCTTCCATTTTCGATTAAAGGACCGCCCCGGTCGCCTCTCCTTTTCATATGCCGACCTTTTGCTTTTTTATTCTCTGTAGATAAATCGATAGGTAGTGGGTGCTTTTTTCCAGATTTAGACCCCTCTGTAAACTTAATTGGCCCTGCAGCCATAACAGAAATGATCAAATTACAATTTACAACGATTACCGATAGGATACGAAATAAAATCCGGAATGGGAACTGGTTCCCGAAATTTAGCATAAACAGAAAGGAACAGAAATTTTTACCGATTTGTTTACGACTTTTGACTTTATTAACGATAATCAAAGATTCTTCACTTAGGGGTCTAAGAGGTAACCAGGACCGACAGAAATTTGATTTTTGACAGCCCCAAGCAGTAAAAATGTTTGCCGGTCATTAGGTCTGACACAAAGACGTCATTTGCCGGACCCTCTAAAATTCTGCCCCCTAGGTTCGACGGTTAGCTGCATCTCTGATCACTGATGATAAAGATCTATGTAGGTAAAAATTTCCTGTCATTCCACTTTTCTTCGTTCAGCCTACTTTTAAATTTATTTATAGAATTTGCCGCTACAGTGACGTGTATGTGGTAAAGATATCATATACATTTCACAGATTTTAAATTATTCTTGTTGTAGACCAATGTCATTATCACAATTGAAACAATTTATTTTTAATACAGATTAGTCTATAGTTTTTTATGATTCAGGTTTATTCAGAAATGTCAATGGCAAGTCTTGTAAATTGTAATATTATGAAAAAATTAATGACTGTATTAAAAAATCAACCTGTATTGGTGATTTCATAATTTTCCATTGTTGAGATCCATTCTTTTCAAAGATATATTTATTTTCTTTTATCAATTTTCACCAAGACGTGACTTTAAACAAAACATAATACATTGACATTGTTTCAACACAAATTATGTTCAAATTAAATTAATAAACACAAATATTAACTTTGTTAGCACAAACTCATCAACAATAAATGGTTAAGGCTCAGAATATATGATATTACACAATAACATAATATGCATGTAGTGGAACAAATCATAATAATTACAATATAAAATGCTATAATAATTATAGCAAATCTTTTCTTATATTCAAACAGTTATTTTAACTGTTAACTTCCAAGTCTCATTGAAATACAAATATTTCCCGAAGTTAATCATCAATAACATTTGAATGTACATGTGCTTTAGATCGGCTGATTTACCTGCCACTTTCAAATATTTTCATGACGTCTTTTTGCTGTAATGTTGTCAAATATTAGCATACATGTCAGGGGAGGTCATAGAGACCTGTCGACAAATCTTCATTCTATTCTCTCGGGCATTATTAAAACTTCTAAAACGTTCCGAAATAATTTGAATTTTAAAAATTAAGTTCGTCAGTTCCGATCTTGACAAAATTGTTCGCCCTTGTCGTTGATCACCTAAAATTTAATAGGTTAGACAAATATATCTAGTCGACTGCGTGTCTCTCTTTCCTTTACTTCGTTCCCATATTATTAATATACATGATATGAAGAGTGATTAATTAATTAATTAATAATAGATTTTGACGGCGACCTTCTCAAAAAGAAAGTGTACACCAAAGGTGAAGTCATCGACACCATTCATTTAGGTCAAGGGCGCAGAAGCCGGGAGCAATTACCCTGTCCCACTTTGAAAACGGTCTGTGGGAGAGGGGAGGGGGTAAAACTATGTAGGTTTTTGTCCACCTCCCAAATAAATAACAATAAGAAAAGGCTGAAATTGTAACATGGAAGCAAACAAATATTGTCCTGCTTATTTTTTTTTAATACATCATTAAATTTTTGGCTTGATATTTTTGAAAACTGCTCCCTCCATACTCCACTTGTACGCCTCTGTAGTTTAATACCTTTAGTCTTCTCAATAACCCGTGTTTAGTATAAATACGTAGCTCATCAAATTGAGTGTGCAAGATGCGTTTCTAGAATAACCGTCATCGCGTACTTTCGAAAAATGCTTGCATTGTATAATTTCATGCTCTTTGTTTTCGTTTTTGCTTTTTTCATTTTTCGTATTTCCGTAAGTAGTATATAAACATTTATCGTACAACCGGGTTTTGGCTAAAAAAGAAGACATTAATTTTTTACTAGTTTTTTCATCCTGCGGTTTGAAAAACTCACCGACGAAGCATTGTGCTTGTATTACAGAAAGCAACAAATGAGGTGTCAGTTGTCAATGAGGGACATGCTATGATAAACAAGTGGTGTCCTAGACAGTGCTCCTTAGAAGTTAACAAAACAAATACAAATACAAATCTTTTATTGTCAATCTTGACGCTCAACAACAAAGAAAGAAAGACAATATAGCAAATGAATAAATCCAATAATAAAATCTGACCCTGCATGGTGATCTTACATAATTTCCAGATATTTACTTGCACACACCATGTATAAGTGTAATATTTTATTAGTATGGGAGAACCACCAGTGACTCATCTTCAGTACAGTTACAGTATTTCATTAAACAGATTTAATCCTTTAGAAAGTTTTCGGAGACTACAGATTCTGAATACACTTTTCAAACCTTTTCTCTTGTTTAAAACACACAACATAAATTGTGATCTTGTAATGGTGTGGAATTGTCATCTTTCTCGTCTTTCCGGAGGTCGTCGTGGTCGTGACCGTATGGTAGTTGGATTTACAACTACATGTGCAATCAGTGCCTGTATCATCACTAAAGTTACGAGTTCGAACCCCGTTCATGGCGAGGTGTACTCGATACAACATTAAGTGATAAAGTTTGTCAGTGATTTGCGGCAGGTCGTTGGTTTTCTCCGGGTATTCCGGTTTCCTCCATCAATAAAACTGACCCCTACGATATAACTGAAATATTGTTGAAAGTGGAGTTTAACACCATAAACCAAGCCAAATCACCATTGACTTCCTTTTCAACTTTAGTTCATTTGACCGAAACCATGTTAGTTTTTACCATCAATTGAACTGAGTACTGGTAAAAGTTTTCAGAGCTAGACACACAGAGCTGTCCAGTGTGACCCCATGTCCTCTCTGAGGTGGTTGTCAGGTTATAATTCGGAAAGCTTGTCCCTGTAGCATGGTGGGTGCAGTGTTAGAAAGTATCATGCTTCTTGCATCACAAGGATTGTAGATTTCAAAAAGAGTGGACACATTGTTACCATGAGTAAAGACTAGTTGCCTCAGAAACAGGATAATGTGTCAGAGCGGCGCCACATGAATACCTGCGGACTGTTGTTCCATGAGCTAACACTATGCAAATCCAACTAGACGTGTTGTTCTTGTACAAAGCAGACATTATCCAAATGTAACTTATTCTGGCTATGATATAGCTGACTCATGTGGTGTTAAACAACAATCTTCTCTTAATTTTTTAATTTTGGTCTTTTTCTCATGCAAGACCCAATTGGTTAAATTAGACCAAACTTGGATATGATACTTCTTGGATGGTCCTCTTTGAAATTTTTGTCTTGTGACCATGCCCAACACCCAAGATGGCCACCATTTCAAACTCAAATGGTGCACTCGATGTTCGCATTTGTTTTTATCAAAATTGCTTTGTGTCCTTCGATATTTTATTTGAAAGCAAAAATGAACCAAAAACAATAAGAGTTACTTGATATTTATATAAAATCCTATTTCAACAAAGACATCATACTCTACTAATAATGGTTTTTCTTGATGCAACATCAGATCTATTGTTTTAAGTAAAAAATTGTAGAAATAAACAGCACAACATAATGTTTATAGTGAAGGCTCGGTATTCCCAGCATATATATTATAGCGCTATTTAATTATGAAATGTAGAAGAGATACCTCTGAACTTAAAAACATTGTAAATATGGCATACATTTGGCAACTTTTCCCACTTCTGATACTATTTTGAGGCATTAAAACACAACTTATGAATATGTAAACAGTGAAAGTTCATCAGTAACTTTGATCGTACACTCATTTGATATTGCAATAATCCAAATGCATAGCAAAGAAAGCTAAAATTACAAATTCCTTAAAAAAATCATGACCATTCTCTGGAAGACGACATGGGCTAATGGCAAACCTGCAAAATCCGTTTTATATTTGGAAAGATCTCAAGATATTGTATTTTGAGAGCTCTTTGATTTAAAATTATGGATTCCATTCAGTAATCTAGTTCATCTGAACCCTCCCTTTAGTATATCGAATTATTATAATACTACTGTGCATGAACAAAATTGTACGTGACTATTCAATAATAATCTATCGAGCGCACCATTACAAATACCTCGACCGTATCTGTACATTATCTTTTATACAGACCGGAAGTTTACAATTTTGGGAACATGGCAGCGCCAATTTCGATTTTAAAACACGAAATTCTAAAATTATACAGACTATAAGCCCTTTAGCAAAAGATGACAGCAATTTACAGCTGCCAAGCTGTTTTTCTCATTGATACATTTATAGAAAATTTACCTGTTAATTATGAACAATTTATTGAAGAATATTGTAAAACAATTTCTTTGTCAACATTGCGAATTTTATCTTATTTGTCGTTTGAAAATCGAAATAATGAAGGACAAAAAAGGCCGAAAGCATCGTCCCTAAAATGGGGGTACAAGTTTTTTGATTCTAGAAGTCATAGCTTAAAAGTTGAAAAATATAGCTTCAAAGAGTTGAAGCTCAAGCATTTTGAAGAATTTGAAAGAGAGATTCAGAGACGCATAAAAATTCTAGTAAAAAACAGTTTGAAATCTGAGTCCTTAAATCATTCAAAATCAACTAGCAAGAAAACTGACAACAAAATTTCACCATGTGATTGCTTCACCCGAACACTTTCTGAACTTATTGATGATTATGAATGGGAAACACCTGACCTCTTTTCCCCCATTAAGCGTAGAAAATTTAAAAAAAGAAATGAATCAAAAAATTTAATAAAAGATTCATCAGGAAACTTTGCATTTTTGTTTTCAATTTGTCCCAAATCAACGACCAGTTTGCGTCAATTTGCAAAGAAGAAAGTGTTGGATTCAAGTGTTTTTCTTGATTCATTAATGCCTGCATCACTATTCTCAAAATTTTGTGAAGAACTTAAGCTAAAGCTTTTCTGGATTGATACAGACAAAAGTGTTAACGTAAGACCGTGTTTAAAATCTTGCATTAATATATTGTATTGGTCTGACATTAATTAAATTATATAAGTATAGCTTTCAGGATGATTCCAAATTTCTAAGTCAACCCCATTTCAACATAGGTCTTTTCAATTCCATATATTGTCGGGGTCCTATGGCTATGATACCATGGTAGTTAAATAAAAAATGTGGCGATAATTGAATGAAATAGCATGTGACTACATGGAACCATAGAACCCATGATACCATGGGATCATACTATGCATTTGTATAGGAAGCTTATCAATTTTATCTGAAATCTCAGTTATCTGGAAATTCATTTGGACCTTTATAACTCGCCCAGATAACGTCACCTACCAATTTTGTGTTTTGATGCCTATCTGAAATTCTTGAGAGCATCATCATGATAGTTTTTTTTTATACGAACACAATAGTTTTGTGGTAACTATTGTGTTTTGGGTCTGTCGTTTGTGTCTTCATCCTCCAAAAGGCTAAATTTGTTGTCCCTACTCAACACTCCATAATTGTCATTGTAATGTAGATTAGATGTAATACATTTTCTAAGAATAAAAACATAGCTGATTATTTACTGATATTTATTATAAATTTAAAAGCATTAAGCATGCTAAGTCATAGATATCCTAAGAGATTAATAGTCTTAGTGACCAGAAATAATTTTATAACTGTCACTGAAACCTTGTCTGATACGTATACACACACACACATGTGTTACATGTTTTAGGTTTGGATTGGGATATTTGGTTATGGATGTTTAACACCACTTTAAACAATATCATGTACATTTTACCTATTTCCTGACGGTCAGCCTTTGATTGGTGGAGGAGACCAGCTTAACTGGTGAAATCCACACACCTGTCACAAGTCACTGACAAACTTTATCATGCACAGTTGTATTAAGTAAGCCTCACCATTGGCACGAATTGAACTCATAATGTAAGTGGTGCTCATGGTGAGGCCAAAAAAAAAATATGTGTGTTTCCGATTGCATGGTCTTCAAAATTAGGGTCGGTAGGTAGGGATTTTTTTTTTTTTTTAAACCTACAAGTATGCTCCTTCCTCTAAAATCACACAAACTTGTTTGTTTCTTTCTTACTACAGCTTATTAATTATTTGACATGCAGTACAATGTTTTTGTTATCACTTGTGTTTATTCTTTAATAAATCCGTTTCAATTGAACGCTTTTCAGAAAGCGTCAATATCGCAACAGTCAAGTGTCTATTGTTGAAGTCAGAAACAAACACAGAAACGGAGACGAATTTCCAGATTTTGCCGATCTATTATTTTTTTTGGCATAAAAAATGTTAGGGTCGGCGGTAAAATTTTAGAGTTGATCGGAAACATGCATATTTTGTTTTTTGATAGGCATTGATTTCACAGGTAGATGTAAATCTAACTACATGTATAGCTACCATTATATGATCATGGCTACTGAGGGGCTTAAATATTAGCTGACATCCATGTTAAGTTTTTCATTTGTAAACTTTTCATTTCAGAAACCACATAGTACACATGTATTAAATTGAAATATGGCATACTGATACATGTACATGAAATCTTCATACAATGTACATGTACATGTAGTTAATTAATATTTCTGCTGAAGTTGAAACATAAATTCACCATGCCAAATAATTTATTTACTTCTGTAACCAAAGGGACCGTCGTGGCCATGATCGTATGGTAGTTGAATTTACAACTACTTGTCAAATCAGTACCTATCACCACTACAGTTGTGAGTTCGAACCTCGTTCATGGCGAGGTGTACTCGATACAACATTAGTGATCAAATTTGTTAGATCAGTGGTTTTTTTCTGGGTCCTCTGGTTTTCTCCTCCAATAAAACGAACGCCATGATATAGCTGAAAATATTGTTGGAAGTGGCATTAAACACCATAAACCTAAACCTCTGTAACCAAAAATTTGATTGAAGTCATCCCTGGCATTGTTTATTTAATATTTTGCATTTTTTCAACTAATTCATTTTCAATGATGTTGCTATTTGTGTACAGTATTCCCAAAATGCACTATCATGTGACTAGTTTCTTAAATTATGAATTGATTCAGTGTTTCTAGTATGTGTTCCAGTAGCTAGTGTATTGAAAATTCATGAACATTTTGAAATTTGTTGACAATTATTGAATTAAATATCCTTGGAATTTCAGATTCTCCCTGATTTTGATAGTCTTCAACTTGTTCAAGATGCTTTAGAAAAAACAAAAGGGAATGTGATACCGATCGATTCTATACTACAATATGGGAAAGAAGAACTAACATATTTAACTCTGCAAACAGTCAATGATTCTAAAATTGAAGGTGTCATTGCAACAGAAGAGGATAAAAAAGAAGGAGCCACTAAGAATCATTTATCCAGTAGCATTTTACCATTTACTACAATATTTAATTACTATCTCTCAAAATCATGTACAAAAACAAGCACTCAGTGTAAAAGTTGCATAAATCATGAATGTTTATTGGAGTATAAAGGTAAGTTGGAGTAGGCAGCTTGTATTTGAATGTATGGGGTAGTACATTTTCTTTGGGTAGATACATGTATATAATTTATTTTTTGTATGTTTTCTAACAGCAATTTTTTAGAATGTCATGTTGAGAACTACTAAATTGTAATGTTGAGTTTGAATCCCACTCGGGCGAGTTGTACTCGATACAACATTATCTGATAAAGTTTGTCAGTGACTAGCGGCAGGTCAATGGTTTTCTACGCGTACTCCAGTTTCTTCCACCAATAGAACTAGCTGCCATGATATAATTTGATGGTACATCTCAAACTTCTAACACAGATATGATGATGACTAAACCCACAGGAAATTTATCTTCTAGCTTTGGACAGGTACATATGATATTCAACTGAGTAACAGACAATATTAAACGTCATCCAACGAGGACAAATTACTTAGACTTCACACTCAGGCAAGGTGTACTCGATACAACATTATGTGATGAAGGTTGTCAGTGACTTGTGCCAGGTTGGTGGTTTTCTCCGGGTACTCTGGTTTCCTCCACCAATAAAACTGACCTTCACGATATAGCTGAAATATTGGTGAAAGTAGCATTAAACACCATAACCCTAAGTTCAAGTATGATGGTTTTTGAGACCCTTTAATAATGTCCTACTCCACCAACCATTGTCATTCAATTTACAATTTACTTCTGTAGAAATGTTTTCAATGGCTTTTCATTGTTATTTATTAGATAAGGAACACATTTAATTTCATTTCAATTGTCACATGTAACAGTATTTACATATTTATTCAAGAAAGTATTTTTATAGGAGATATATATATTTTTTTTTTTCAGATATACAGATATGTAAATTGGACATATCAGTAACACATACGTGTACTTCTACAATAAGGTTTGTATCTAGAATTCCCATACATGTGATAGAGTTACTATGCTACAACTGGAGATTTGGTCTCATAACTGGAGATTTTTTATCAACGTATTTGATGCATGTTTTTATTGTTTATTGATGTTTTCCTTTTGTTTGTTTCAGTATTGAACCAACTGCATCCCATTTCAATATATATTGTTTACATTTCTGTCTTATTAGTAGTGTTTCATATGATGAATGAAGGATAAAAACTGTATTTATAATTTATTCATAATCATAAGGTTATAACAAAGCAATAACAATGAAGACAGAATGTTCTGAACAATAAAGTAATAGAGCACTAAAATTAAAAAGTCACTTTGCTGCTGGTGCGTTGGGTCACAGTCGTATGAATTTTAGTCATAAAAAGAGAAAAATAGTGAAAATTTAGATGTTGGGGTAATATAATATATATATATATATAACTATAATATAAGATATATATATTATATTACCCCAACATCTATATTTTCACTATTTTTCTCTATTTATGACTAAAATTCATACGACTGTGTCTTATATATATATTATATTACCCCAACATCTAAATTTTCACTATTTTTCTCTATTTATGACTAAAATTCATACGACTGTGTCTTATATATATATTATATTACCCCAACATCTATATTTTTCTCTATTTATGACTAAAATTCATATGACTGTGGTTGGGTGATAGCATACGTTTCGGCATTTTTGTGGTTTATCAATTCCATCCTGGAACTTAATCCTTAAATAATACTTTGATCGGCTTTGGTCCCAAGCAAGCCATAACAAAACAATCCAAGATGAATTCATTGCACATTTGATCGAAATGAGAAGTTTTCCTTGGCATCAAAGGGTGTCTGACTCCTGTTCGCACAACGGTTTATAACTATTTTTAATTGCCGCTATCACACTTCTAATCATCTAAGCGTGTGCCACAAACCCACTTCCTTATCCCCAATTAACTGTCAATCAGTGGATAATTGTTGTATAATCATCAACACCTTAATAAATCACCATGACCCAATTTACCTGTAAAGGTGTCAAACAGATCAATAACCGGATATCATTAAATATGACATTCACCTTTACCATTCGTATCTCTCGGCGTTTTTCGTCAGCGCGGGGGTTCCAAATGGGGAATTTCCAGAAATATTGATCGCAAAATGTAGGTCAAGATTTTATTGTCCTTTATTTTTTTCACGGGCGGATGATTTTGAAAGTTGAACGGAGGGATGGAAGGGACCCTCAAAATTGGGAGAAAAATGCTCCCGCCGGAAGGTTCACAAGTATGAATTTCCAATGATAATTATAGAAATACAATGTTTCCAACTTTGATTCTAAAATTACACATTTTACATGAGTTATTTCCCTTTAATGCTGGCAAGATGGTCCACTTTCACTTCAATGAAAATAACATATATTTCTTCCCATAATCTGTTCAAAATTTTTATGTTTTATCAACTTCTGAATTTTTTATTTGCAATTAAATTATCCTCTGATTTTTAATGATTATGTAATTCAAATATCTAAAAACTATGAAAAATTATACTCAAATTCATTATCCTTTCCATTGCCCTTGCTATGTATAGAAGCGTATAATTTTAGAATCAATTCAGGCATGTGCTAGCCTACAAGTTTTCCAAGTAGTATATTTCAGTATGGATTTATTCTGTATTTCTAGAAATTCATGATGCAAACATTTCATAAAGCATTCCACAATCTCAAGTAAAATTTTCTGTCACCAAACTCTTTTCGTAGTTTGGTTGATATTTTATAAAGCCTGTAAGTAGATGATAAATTTTGTCTCCGGTAAATACTGTTTGATACTGATAGTTTTATTGTTTATGTTAATACTGGAAATGCTGATATTGGAAAATCTAAATAACAAGACGCTTCAATTTTATTTTGATTTTTAAGCAGCATAACAAATCTGTTTTATTATCATGACAACAGCAAAAAAGTTTGAGTCATTAAGGATACATATTTCCTAAAGACAGAACAGTAATTTTATAGGCTTGATTCTTACAATATGTTTGTATTTATCAATGACAAATTTAGTATTAAAGTTAATTTTTACGTCGTCTCCATTATGCAGAGATGAAAATTTTCCTCTAATCAGCTGATTTCGTTTTTTTTTAACAAAATATTTAGAAATACAATGCTTCAAGCTTGGTCTAAACAGCTAGAAAATGAGGGTATTTGGGCACTATATAGGGGGTTTCCTCTTTTTTCATCAGAGAACATTTTTTTCTCTGATTATGATTAAATTAGAAAAAGAAAGTTTAAACAGTGATGTTGAACAATTTCATCAATCAATGTCAACAAAACGAAAAATACAGGTCCTGGCTTGGGAAGGCACAAATCTGTTGAAGGGCTAAACCTATTAATAGAATCCCAACACTCCTTTCTTGATAAATGCATCTCCAACAGCAATACAGATATAAATAAGTGATAAAAAACCTGCACGACTTCGCTACCACTCAAAAAGAACACATGCTATCGCAAAAATAATGAGAACATAAACATGTCTATTTCTTTTTCTTCTTGACAGGGAAAAAGCTTGTACCTCTAGTGAAAAATCGGTAATTAATAGCACTGTAAATCTACCACATCAAGAAGAAGTCAGGTTATGCTACAAGAATTCAGATCTTGACTTGCTGCACAATATATCTATGTTACAAGTTCATAGTGTGTTAAAACAGACAACATATTTACAAACATGTTCCAATGACAAAGAAATATTTGTGTGCGTTGGGACTGATGTTGGATCTAATACACAGCATCGGTCACAAAGGTTCCAAAAATTGTTGTGCCATTTATTGAAAGAACATTTTTTCCTTGTAAGTAGTTTACATACTCATAATGTATATAGTTGGGTGAGCGAGTGAGTGATTGTTATTTAACACCAACTCTTATCTCAGCCACTTTTCAGCCATATCATGGCCAGAACAAGTAAATTTTTGAATGAAATGATGATGAGGTCCACTTTGTATTAGATCATCACGTTTAGTTGGATTTTTATAGTGCTAACTCACTGAAACAACAGTCTGTGGATAGACATGTCGGCCTATGCATGCTTAGCGAAGAAGCAACAAATACCAATTTTATAGTATTTGGTTTGACCCGATCCGTGCTCAAATCCACAATCTACCACACTCGAGGCGAGCATGCTGACCATTACACCACCGATGCGGTTGGGTATGTAGTTGGGAGCAGTAAGGAAATAAAATATGTTGTTTTTGATGGGGTACTTATTAATAGACCATTTGCACATTTCTGACTTTGATTCTAAAATATACCTTTTACATGAGTTATTTCCCTTTAAGGTGGACAAAAGAATTCCCTTTCATGCAAAGTCCAATGAAAATATCATATATATTTTTCCATGATCTTTTCAAAATTTTAGTATTTTTACAACTTGTAAATTTTCCATTTACTATAAGATTATCCTCTGATTTTTTTGGAAGGTAAAAATATCTACAAATTATGAGAAAATTATACTGAAATTCATTGCTCTTGCTAGACCGGGTACCATTTTGTCCATCATAAATGAAATAATTTGAATAAAAAAGGAACAAAAACGTATAAATTGAGAATCAAATCGGTAATGGGCAAAAGTTTTATTGTACATAGATTGTACATGTACTTATTGTTAAGACATGAAGACTGACGTTTAGATGCTAGGCATATAACAGAGTCAGATGTAGGGTTTTCTTAGAAAATATATTCATAGGGCATAAGTTTGTTGGAAATCTTAACATGGGTAACTTCATTTTCTTGAAATTCATTCCGAGCATTAAAATGCAAAAAAAATATACTCATGTTAAAGTTTCGGATAATATGAAGCAGCCGGCCGCGATACTGGTATTACCAGTATTGTAATATTTACAATACTGGTATTACCAGTATTATAATATTTACAATACTGGAAATACCAGTATTGTAATGTTACAATACCGGAAATCCAGTATTGTATATTAACAATACTGGATGTACCAGTATCGTGCATTTACAATACTGGAATACCAGAATCGTTGATCTATACACAATACCGGAAGCTCCAGTATTCTTCATCCAACAATACTGGTAATACTAGTATTGTAAAACACACGATACTGGAAGCTCCAGTATTCTTCATCCAGCAATACTGGTAATACTAGTATTGTAAAGCACACAATACTGGAAACTCCAGTATTCTTTATCCGGCAATACTGGTAATACTAGTATTGTAAAACACAAAATACTGGAAGCTCCAGTATTCTTCATCCAGCAATACTGGTAATACTAGTATTGTAAAACACGCCATACTGGAAACTCTAGTATCCTGAATTCACCAGTGTATATCAAACTCTAAGGGACCATACAAAATATTTTGACATTACAGGACTTTTGCCTCTTATGTTATGTACAGCAGAAATGACGTATGAGCATGCCAGATTGTGCATAGCTATTAATTTTAAGATTGAATATTGGCTGTTCCCAAAATTAGCAAAGGCAATAAGAGAATTATACATGATTGTATATCTATACCATAACATTTGGGTTTAAACTGCAACTTTATGAAACACAATTACACATACTTTAGTTTCTTAAAATTATGAATTCAACTTTCAGAAATATTATGCTACATGTCTTGTTTTATCATTGGTGAATTTATTCTGGACACTACCATAACAGGGGGTACGCTTATCCATTCTCCCGCCCCTCTTCTCCTTTCACCCACCCCTTTTCTCATTTCTCCCACCTCGCTTCACCTTTCTCCCTTCCCTTTTTTCTCCCCCCTCTTCTCCATTCTCCCGCCCCTAGTCTCCTTTTTCCCGGTCTCCCTATACACTGTCGGTCCTCTCATAACAGACGCACAGACAGGACAAAAAAAACAATATACAAGTACATTCCGCAACTTCGTACCTAATCTTCCAGTATCTGCAATACTGGTATTACCAGTATTTTCTAGAATCTTCCAGTATCTGCAATACTGGTATAACCAGAATCTTCTAGTATTGCAGATACTGAAAAATTCTGGAAGATACTGGAATACTAGTATTTACCAGTATCTGTACCAGTATTGCAGATACTGGAAGATTCTGGTACGATACTGGTATTACCAGTATTGTGTACAATACTGGTAATACCAGTATCACGGCCGACTGCTTCATATTATCCAAAGTTTCATACAACCTTATGTACAATGTATTACATGAATTATTTTGATTCTAATAGGAAAAGCCCAATTTATTATTTTAAATGGAGAGCAGTTCTTCATACAACCATATGGCTTATATGAATTATTTTAATTCTGAGAGGGAAAATTTACAGGTAACTTATTTTTGAACCGGATGGTAATATGGGAAATACATCTCATAACTAAATCCATTAGCCTTCATGATTACATGATTTGGCCTGCATTTACCAGTACACTCCTTACTTTAAAACAATGCCAATCATCTCGGAACACATTTTGGAATGAGATGTATCTTAAATCGTTAGGCATAATAATCTGAATAACTGGTGATTGACATACATATGTAATTTTATTTTGTGTTAATGTAATTTATTGGTTGGCATAGAAACAAGAACATTCATTTACATTGTATATTGTATATTTACTTTTTATTCATAGGTTTTATTGTCCAAGAACATATCAAAATTTTTGCTGTTAAAACCTTTAACTGCGACATCAGCGACCTTGACAGTGATGTCAACAGGGGTCATCTTACAGATTGAAAAACAACTTTTAGGACAGATAAACAGGACATTTACATCAGAGGATAGCAGCAATGTCACTGAAGCTGAAGGCCAAAACTGGCATGGTTTAATGTCAAGGCTGTGCAGCAATAAACTATCTAAGGTTCAGAAGGTTAATTACACAGGTATTGAAGTTCATTTGAGGTCAAGGTCAAGATTTTTGGGGATACACCAGGAGTCAATCTTAACTTTAACCCTCAATAAATCTGAAAAGTACAAATTTAATTTTAGATTTCTTTTGAAGTTTAATTGCTTTAATTCAAACGACTGTCATGCAAAAAAAACTTACGACATTCAGCTTTAGACAGGTTTTACTGTTATTTCATTTTCCTTTTATTTTCAAATGAGAAAAATATGAATTTTCAATGGTTTTTAGCTCACCTAGTCAAAGGCCATTTGAGCTTTTGCCATCACATTGGCATCCGTCATCTGTCATCAGTTGTTTCAAAATCTTAGTGTAAAAAATGATAAATAATGTATCGAAATTTGTAGGAATTTTTATTTACAAAATTGGAAATGTTTGTGTTAACTGATCTTTTATATAATGGGTATACATATTTCTCAGGCTGGTTTATTAAATTGATTGATTGATGTTTAACAGCAACTTTAGCACTAAATTTGAAATCTAGGTTTTTATTGCAATATGATTTCAGAAGAAAAGAAGAATTCTACAGTAGGAATATTTAACCCTAGATGTGCTGATAAAAGCCATTTACCAGGATATCAACCTTTCTTCATTAGTTTGATAGACAAACTGAATGACAGGTATTTGATTGTTTCTGGGGGTATTGATAAGCCACCTTATCATTTTGTTTTGAGGGGAAAATAGTGGTTTGTGTTGGGGTAAGGGTTATGTACCATAGGTGTCAGTTTTATTGGTGGAGGAAACCGGATTACTCAGAGAATACCACTGACCTGTTGCAAGTCACTGACAAACTTTATCACATAATGTTGTATCGAGTATGTAAAATTTTCTTTGTATTTTCTAACATGATTAGACTTTTTTTTACCTCTCTAATTTAATTGACACTTTATAAATGAATATAACAATGAAAAAAATGTGGGAAAATATGTTTTTAAAGTATTTTATATACATTGTCTGAGAGGGATTCAAACTCACCACTGTAGTGGTGATAGACACTGATTGCATAGGTAGTTATAATTCTAACTACTATGTGATCACTACCACGACGGCCAGAATGTAACCTATCATACTACAACAGAATGAAAAATTGAAACTCATGAAAAAAGAGTAAAAGAAAGAATCAGAGACGAAGAAGTCCAATTACTCTCTTTGGTATTTTGTAGTAATTCCCCCACCTCTCCTTTTTAATAGGGTGAGTTTTAATCATTAAGATATCTGTAATGTCACCATCAATATAAAAAAAATGTAAAAAAAAACAATTGTATGAATATTTCATTATGGGGGGGGGGGGGGATGGGGGTGTGCTTTTTGTCGGGGAGCTTTTGTCCTGTTCCCCATTTTCAATTTGTATTTAATTTTTTACTATGAAAAGGGTAATAAAATGTATTTATATTTTATCGAGTTTCATCTATTTGTTTTTGTTTTTTTCCACATTGGCCACAATTAACGATACAATAGTTTAACCACACATTTTTAGAGTGGTATTTGGATTCGCACAGAAGAGTGGTATTTGGATTCGCACAGAAAAATGCAGGCTAAAATTTAATTCGATTTGTGATATGAAAAACTGATTGCATAGTGTATGGTTTATTCTTTATTATGTACATATTACACAGTTGTATTTCAACTGAAATAATGCAATTTTATTTTAGAATTTCCCAGTTAGAATTTCTGTCTGATAGCGAAGTTAAGACGTTGAAAAAATTACAGAAGATGTACCATGTTGAAAGTAGACCTCCAAAGTTGATAAACCACACACCACAAACCAAAGGACCAGAGTTACTGACAGATGGTGGTGGGTTGGTTGTATATATATAGAAAATATTTTACATTCATTAATGTTCAACTGCATCAGTGGTGTAATGGTTAGCATGCTCACCTCGAGTGTGGTAGATTGTGGGTTCAAGTTCCGCTCCGGTCAAACCAAAGACTAATAAATTGGTATTTGTTGCTTCTCCGCTAAGCATGCAGCATTAAGGAGCAAAGACTGGTTGGCTCGGAATCAGGATAATGTGTCTGAGTGGGGTGACATGTCTACCTGCGGACTGCTGTTTCAGTGAGCTAGCACTATGAAAATCCAACTAAGCTTGTTGGTCTAGCAGAACTCATCATTTTCTCATTGAAAATTAACTTGTTCTCACCATGATATAGCTGAAAAATTGCTGAGTTGGCATTTAACAGCAATCACTCATTCACTCGCTCATTATTGTTCATGCTTTCTAAATTTACATTGTGACTTGTAATACTAAACTTGATTCTCTTTGACAGAGTTGAAAACTGTTGCTTAATGTGGGGAATACAAATCTAATCTTTTCTGAACCAATCTTTACTGAGAGAAGAGGAACTATAATATTCAGGCAATATTAAAACTCTTTGAAAGCTGTAAAAAAAATTAAAAGTACAAAATGAAGGGAAATATGAATATTCATAGGGAATATTGGACTCTTTTTATTTTCCCCATCATATTGATCCATTTTTGTTATTCCATTCATGTATCAAATAATATTTTCTCATGTAAAATATCCTTTCAAAACATTGGACCATACATTTTGTATTTTCGATACTCTTTCTTGTATCAAATATTGGTTCATTCTACATCATGTGTCAAATGATATTGAACCATTTTAGGTACCCCTTATTGAGGATCCACTCTCTGCAATTAGATTTGAGAAACAATAATAGTTATGGTCCCATTTTATACTCAACTATCTATTCTGTACTTTGTTTGATTTACAGATATAAACAGTACTGCCCCTGGGGACATAACAGATGACAATAGAAAGGATTCTGTACAATCTCGTGGACAGATGATCTTGACTCGTAGTAAGCAGGCCATCAAAGAGAAGGTAGATGAACCTAGCAAAGTTGTAGAAGGAGTACCAGTTAAAAGTAAACCAGTTGCTGCCACACCTGCAAATTTTGGTAATCAAATATTTTTTTCTTTTTATGACCATTTTGCTCATACTAAGTAAAAATTAAAAAAAAAAAAAAAACAGTATTTAAAGGTTAAGGTTATGATGTTTAACACCACTTTCAACAATATTTCAGTTATATCGTGGCAGTCAGTTTTATTGGTGAAGGAAACCGGAGTACCCTGAGAAAATCACCCGACCTGCTGAAAGTCACTGACAAGCTTTATCACATAATGTTGTATCGAGTATGCATCGCCTGAGAGGGATTCAAACTCACCACTGTAGTGGTGATAGACACTGATTGCATATAATTCTAACTACTATGTGATCACTACCACGACGGCCAGAATGTAACCTATCATACTACAACAGAATGAAAAATTAAAACTCATGAAAAAAGAGTAAAAGAAAGAATCAGAGACGAAGAAGTCCAATTACTCTCTTTGGTATTTTTCACTGTATTATCTGATTGTTTCTCCCTTCTATCACTGATCGGGTCAAACCAAAGACTTAAAAATTGGTATGTGTTGCTTCTCTACTAAGCACACAGCATTTAGAACAAAGATTGTTTGATTCAGAGTCGGGATAATGTGTCGGAATGGAGCAACATGTCTATCTGTGGATTAATGTTTCAGTGAGCTAACACTATAAAGTTCCAACTCAGCACGTTGGTCTGGTCCAAAACAGATCTTCACATCAAAAAGTAACTTTATGCCACCATGATATAAATTAAAAATTGTTCACTTTGCATCAAACAGCAATCACCCACTCATTTGCTACATGTCACACACTAACTCTACATTGCTTCCAATTGTACGTCATAGTTTTTAGGAATGGTGGTTTGTATACTTTTTTTTTGATAATTTTCACATAAATGCCTATCCAAAGTTATGGGACTTGAACTCATGACAAATAGTCTATTGTAAACATGTCATGCACTAACCTCCACTTTACCTTAAACAATATTGTTCAAACTTCACCAAATAATTTTTAATGGCAGTCTGAGGGTCGTTATATTTTTTTGAAGCTTTTCACTTTTGTCTTTATGGGACTTTATCTGATGAACAATATTCTGTGCAATAACATATTACAAGTCTGCCTTGTCTGATTTTCTTCAAACCTTACCAGACTATTAGGAATGATGGTCTGAAGGTATGTTTTCATTTTGACATGTTTCATGTTTGTTGAGCAAGAGTTATTGGACTTTATTCGGACATACCATGCACATATGGCACAACTGTTTATTAAGGTGTGGCATATCCTCCATGTTAAAAGAAAAGGAAAATTTGTTACATAAAAGTTTGAAGATACCAAAGGGCTAATCAGAATCTGTAAATCAAAGAAGCACAGATGACACAAATGCCAAAAGAAAAAGTACAAAAGGACAAACAACGATTTACAAAATGTACACATAAAACTAAAGATCGAGCAACACGAACCCCACTAAAAACCGGGGGTGAACTCAGGTGCAGCATTCTCACATAGTACAGTTTTTGCCTGGAAACACTTAATAGTATAAAGATTATTTGATTTACAGATTTTAAGAATGAAGAGGAATTAAAGGACTATCTGAGTGAAATGTATAATAAAAGTGTCAACAATCATAGCAGCTATCTCTTCTCATCAATTCAACCTCTAGTCACCATAGCTCTTCATTACATGAGAGAATCAGGGAAAGATAACCCACAGGTAGATTGATCTTAGTCTTAGATCTTTGCGGATATAGGTTGAAAAAGTATATGAAAAATTTTGACGTTTTCTATATTGGTGAACACCAATATGATGCTAATAAATGTTTTCGTGTTTGTTGCACAAAATGTGGGAAAGGAAGGATGAAATAAATAAACGTTCTACCTGTTGTACATGCATAACATAAATTACAAAGATGTCACAAACACACGAGTTATTAGAGAAAGAATTAATTGATAGCATTTTACATGTGAGATTAATTAATGCGTCTACTGTTATTCCAACAATGGAATTTACTAATCCATATAGGAAGGTTCCCAGATCTATCTGAAAGTACCAGCCATGTTAAATTTAGAACAAAATTTTGGCAGATTTTAATTTGGTGATTTCAGTTTTCCCGCTAAAATAAACAGCTCTACAGTATCATATGTCATTTGTAAAAGAGAAAGGTGTACTTGGATGTCTATAATTGCACGTCAATGACAATGTTTTTAAGATTTGGTTTCTTGCTATTTTTTAAATTGATCCGAATTCATGATCATCAACTTGTTGAAAGTGGTCAGTATTTGTTAGAAGTAAGTTAACAAGCAGTTATCAAAATGGTGATGTCACATTGGTATCAAAGCACTATTTATAGAATCAGTGATAATGGACAACCATGAATGTGCTATTAATAGAATCAGTGATAATGGATAACCCTGTATGTGCTATTAATAGAATCAGTGGTAATGGACAACCCTGTATGTGCTATTAATAGAATCAGTGGCAATGGACAACCTTGTATGTGCTAGTTTCCAGTGCATACAAGTGATGTTATAAATTCTCAAAATAAATAAAGTCACATACATGTAACAAAAAATATATTTGCATGGTGTTTCTTAACTACAGGGTTAGTGTTATAGTGTTTAATGCCACTTTCAGCAATATTTCAGTTATATCGTGGAGGTCAGTTTTATTGGTGAAGAAAACTGGAGAAAACCATCGACCTGCCGCAAGTCACTGACAAGCTTTATAGCATAATGTTGTATCGAGTACACCTTGCCTGAGCAGTTGGAACGTTAGTGGTGATATCTTAAGTACATGTAAGTGCTAAAATATGAACGATTTGGATACCCTAATGTTAGATACAATATATTTATGAAATAATGTTTCAGTAAATTTTACAATCTTTTTCAGGAATCATGTGAGCAATTGCTGAAAACTGGAATAGTTTTGATGGCAGAAAGTTTACGTCAAAAGTATCAAAATGACACAGATATACAGCTTAAGATAAGAGAGTAAGTTTTAAGCTAATATAGATCTAGAATAACGGTAGTTTTAAAGGTCTCGACGCTCATAGCTGCCGTTATGTCGAGACCTTCAAAACTGATGGTTGGTTTATGGTGTTTAATACCACTTTCAACAATATTTCAGTTATATCGTTGCGGTCAGTTTTATTGGTGGAGGAAACTGGAGTATCGGAAGAAAACCACCGACCTGTCACAAGTTACTGACAAACTTTTATCACATAATGTTGTGTCTAGTGCACCTTGCCAGAACAAGATTTGAACTCACAACATGGAGAAAAGCACCGACCTGTCACAAGTCACTGACAAAACTTTTATCACATAATGTTGTATCTAGTACACCTTGCCAGAACAAAATTTGAACTCACAACATGGAGAAAAGCACCGACCTGCCACAAGTCACAGACAAACTTTATCACATAATGTTGTGTCTAGTACACCTTGACAGAACAAGATTTGGAGAAAAGCACCGACCTGCAACAAATCACAGACAAACTTTATCACATAATGTTGTGTCTAGTACACCTTGCCAGAACAAGATTTGAACTCACAACATGGAGAAAAGCACCGACCTACCACAAGTCACAGACAAACTTTATCACATAATATTGTGTCTAGTACACCTTGCCAGAACAAGATTTGGAGAAAAGCACCGACCTGTCACAAGTCACTGACAAACTTTATCACAAAATGTTGTGTCTAGTACACCTTGACAGAACAAGATTTGGAGAAAAGCACCGACCTGTCACAAGTCACTGACAAACTTTATCACATAATGTTGTGTCTAGTACACCTTGACAGAACAAGATTTGGAGAAAAGCACCGACCTGTCACAAGTCACTGACAAACTTTATCACATAATGTTGTGTCTAGTACACCTTGACAGAACAAGATTTGGAGAAAAGCACCGACCTGTCACAAGTCACTGACAAACTTTTATCACATAATGTTGTCTAGTACACCTTGATAGAACAAGATTTGGAGAAAAGCACCGACCTGTCACAAGTCACAGACAAACTTTATCACATAATGTTGTATCTAGTACACCTTGCCAGAACAAGATTTGGAGAAAAGCACTGACCTGTCACAAGTCACAGACAAACTTTATCACATAATGTTGTATCTAGTACACCTTGCCAGAACAAGATTTGGAGAAAAGCACCGACCTGTCACAAGTCACAGACAAACTTTATCACATAATGTTGTCTAGTACACCTTGATAGAACAAGATTTGGAGAAAAGCACCGACCTGTCACAAGTCACTGACAAACTTTTATCACATAATGTTGTCTAGTACACCTTGACAGAACAAGATTTGGAGAAAAGCACCGACCTGTCACAAGTCACTGACAAACTTTTATCACATAATGTTGTCTAGTACACCTTGATAGAACAAGATTTGGAGAAAAGCACCGACCTGTCACAAGTCACAGACAAACTTTATCACATAATGTTGTATCTAGTACACCTTGCCAGAACAAGATTTGGAGAAAAGCACTGACCTGTCACAAGTCACAGACAAACTTTATCACATAATGTTGTATCTAGTACACCTTGCCAGAACAAGATTTGGAGAAAAGCACCGACCTGTCACAAGTCACTGACAAACTGAAGTTATTGTTTTTATTGGTAACATCATAATGTGTATGACATCACACTGACCAATCATTTTCAATATCAGAGCCAGTCCTTTGATACTGAAAATATCCCTTGATGAGTTCAAAGAAAAAGTTATAAATTACAGATAACTATATTACTATCGTTGGTTTGTTTTGCTAGAATGGATTTCTCAGAACAATATCACATCGAATGTTAATTTATTGAGGGTCAGGTTTATGCAGAAATAGACAATAATCCATTTTACTAAGGTTTCACTGAATTAGAGATTTGGTTTGTTTAATATAGAATTTTAGTAAAACTCATTTAATAAAGGTATGCCTTATTACAATGTAATTAAAATTAGATGTTTGTTGTATTTAAAAAAAAAAATTTTGACGATACTCTTAATATCTAATGACATTCTGTATAGGGTCATGTCAACTGACCTTTCATTCATCATTGACCATCCAATCATAAACAAGTCAATTAAATATATTGACCAATTGGACAAACAGCTCTCATCATGAGTTCTGTTTTAATATCTCAAGAATTGGTAGGCTCATTACTGATTGGTCAGTTCAAAATATGAACCCTGACATGACCCTATACAGCATGTTTTTAGATGTTAGTGTATCACAAATAAATAAGAATAAAAATAGGTACAAGAAATATAAAATTTTATTAGCTTGAACTTATAATACAAATTGTTTTTTCCCTTAGGTATCAACTACAGATTATTTTGAGGTTAGAAATACAGTCAATGGTTCATGGCGGAGATCAGAATACATCAGTCCTAGAAGATAAAGTTGAAGAGGTGTTGTTTTTTTATGCATTTTTATATGTACACTGTACATCTGTCCGTACATCCCACATTTGGTTTCCACTCAATAACTTAAAGCAATTAATATGAAATTTCTATGAATGATTATGAATCAAAAAAGGAAGGTCTAATTTCAGACATTACCACTTTTTCCGTAAGGGAGAACATCTATGTTCTATGAACTCATTCTTACTTCTTCCTTCTTGCCTTGTTCACTAAATTACACATTATTCGATACAACATTTTGTGATAGAGTTTGACAGTGACTTGTGACAGGTCAGTGGTTTTCTCTGGGGACTTTGGTTTCCT
Source organism: Bathymodiolus septemdierum (assembly GCA_963383655.1). Classification (NCBI taxonomy): domain Eukaryota; kingdom Metazoa; phylum Mollusca; class Bivalvia; order Mytilida; family Modiolidae; genus Bathymodiolus; species Bathymodiolus septemdierum. The sequence continues at coordinate 63,852,223 of OY726520.1, forward strand.
CCACCAATAAAACTGACTGCCACTATATAGCTGAAATATTGTTGAAAGTGGCATTAAACACTATAAACCTAAACCATAGATCAGAATCTCATCAAAATATTTTTTATGATTCTTAGGGATCTCAGTAGTTTTCAGACTAGGAGATATTTTTGAAATTGCAGGAAATAAAATGCATGCATCAAAAGCGGGGAAATCTCTCCTGGGTCTTGGGGGCATTTATAGATTAGCAATTACAAAATTACTAAGTAATTTTTTTTTTTTCATGTTTTATAGATTGTAACATTACTGAGAACCATTAGTTTCATAACAGAACCAAAGATTCTATCTGAGTTCATGAAGACTTGTTTGGTTGAAAAGTGAGTACAAAAGTAGAATGCCATGATATAGCTGAAATACTGCTAAAATTGGTATTTAAGCACCAATCAATCTATCAATCAACCCAAGTAGAAATGTAAAATATGTTCTGAACAATTGTTGAAAGTGTCATTAAACACCATAACCCTAACCCTGTTATTATTTATATAATCAGAGGCAATCATCACTAAGGTTTTTGAGTTTTACTTCTGCCTGTGGTTAAGTTTACATGATACATGTACATCCTTATGTAATCAAGTTTGTCAGTGGTAAGCTAGTGGCTTTCTCCTGGTAATCTTTTTCCCCCACTCTGTCAGTATAATGAAATATAGATAACTAGATGTGTCGGAATGACACAAATGTCCTCGCCATGAATATTAAGGAGGCTCGCAAATGTTTCACCCTTTTTTAATTCCCTCAGTAAATTCAACCTCTACTTAATAATACACTAACATTTCAAAAATCAAATCAAATATCTATAAGCACAGTAGCATTAAGTGGGAACAACAATTTCAATACTGTATGTAAAATTCTAAAATTCAAGGACAGTAATTTGGCCAAAATTACTCAGTGGGAACAAAAGCTAAACTTGATCTGTAACTCATCATTGTAATTCCAAATACCAAAAATCAAGTCAATATCTCAAAGCATAGTGAAATAAAGTGGTGACAGCTAAATATTTGGCCAAAGTTAAAAGTCCAAGGTGCGTAAATTAGCCCAAAATCATTCAATCGGAACGAAATTCAAACTTGATCGGTAGCTCATCACTATACACTCACATACCAAAAATCAAGTCAATATCTCAAATCATAGTGAAAAAAAAGGGATGACAACTAAATATTTGGCCAAATTTCAAAGCCCAACGGCTGTAAGTTGGCCAAAAATCATTCAACCAGAACGAATTTCAAAGTTGATCTGTAACTTATGATTATACACACTCGTACCAAAAATCAAGTCATTATCTCAAATCATAGTGAAATAAAGTGGTGACAACTAAATATTTGACCAAATTTCAAAGTCCAAGGGCCATAACTCGGCCAAAAATTATTGGACTGGAACGAAATCTAAACTTGATCTGTAACTCATGATTATGCACTCATATACCAAAAATCAAGTCAATATCTCCAAGCATAACGGAAAAAAGTGGTGACAACTAAATATTTGGCCAAATTTCAAAGTTCAATGGCCATAACTCGGTCAAAGATCATTGGACCGGTACGAAATGTAAACTTGATCTGTAACTTATTATTATGCACCCACATACCAAATATCAAGTCACACATAAAAAACAGACGGGTAATAAATCTAACTTTGCCCACATCACAAGAGTAATTCTCTGATTAATAACATTTACCAGTTCAATATCTGGATTTCCGCATAAAAACTATGTTCGTTTCATCTTTGCCTCCAGTTGCTTGTAGGAGGGCTCATTTCTTATTTATATTGTTTGTGTTTGTTTCCGCATAGGGATGTCAAACACGTCTTGACTATATGTGTGAAATGGTGGGTGTCAGGAACTGTTTACCCTTGGTTTTTGGTGGGGTCTGTGTTGGTCGTCTTTTTAGTTTTCTGTTTTGTGTTTTGTGTGTCTTCGTCCTGTGTCTTGTGTACCCAATGTTGTGAGTTTGAACCCTGTTGATGGCGAGGTGTACTAGATACAACATTATGTGATAAAGATTGTCAGTGACTTGCGACAGCTTGGTGGTTTTCTTTGGGTACTCTGATTTCCTCCACCAATAAAACTGTCTGCCACGATATAACTGAAATATTGTTGAAAGTGCCATTAAACACCATAAACCTAAACCAAACCAGAAGTAGGATACAGGTAATTGATAGGTTCATTATACATAAATCTACAATATATCTGCATTGTTTGAAAATATCAAATTTATTTTTACAAGGTTAAGAAACGGAATGAACTTGACATGTTTTCTTGCCTGTTTCACATTCAGTGCAAATAAATATTATTTGTACTGACAATGTATGCATATTGTGTTTATTCTGCAATGTCAAACTCTATAATAACAGCCTAATTCTTCTAAAAAGGGCAGAAGTAACTATTTTCAAGGATGTCCTCTGTCACATATACCTTATACCGTTGCCGTTTCTCACCATTCATTCTGCATGATTGAGGTACCAAGAGACTGTTATTTGTATACTTGAATTTTGAATTGACTGGTCCGAATCAAATTCTTGTATTTATTTTATATATATATATATATATACGTCTGAAAATTAAACCAAACAGTGTTAGAATTAGATTTTAGAGCTGTCAAATTTTTGTTCTTCCCTCGACAGGATTTGATCTCACACCATTGATACACTGCAGCACCATTCGCTTAGCCTTACGTCCATGCGCCCTAGACCACTCGACCATATCCACTCCCTAAAAAAAGGAGCTTCAATAATCGTAGTGTTACCTTGTCTCGTAAGGCAAATCTAGAGATAGACATAAGACATGTGTATAAGCGTGTGTAGATGGTACATATATACTTAATATTATAATTTGATAGCAATCTAACTCAGCAATTTTTTATATATTGTATAGGATAATGAAGAATTCACTATACAGTCACAGGAAATAAAGTATATATATATCTAAATGAAAACTGAAAAATTTACTGGTTGGAACAAAGTTTTACTGGTCTTAGGCCGAAGGACTGGTGCTGATCGTGAGGACTGTGAACAAAGCAAATATTTATTTGTATACCTTTATTGTATAGCAAATGTAATGATTGCTGGATAAAAGTTGTGTAATGCATAGTAATTCCATACTAATAATAACTGTGTTATTAAGAGTATTTCTATTTTTAGCTTTGTACACAACCTGCCACAGATGTTGGGTTGTATTTATGATGAACTGATGCAGCCTTATCCAAAAGAGCTAGAATCTGTCTTGTCACCTGACCAGAGTACGGGAGACTCGTCTGTATTTAACCAATCATTACAGAGTTGTGGGGGAGACACAAGTATATCACAGCCAATCTCTGTTGTATCTGATGTATTATTAAACAGACCAGAGAGGAATAGTAGGTATGTTGACTTAGGTTTAACCAATCATTACAGAGTTGTGGGGGAGACACAAATATATCACAGCCAGTCTCTGTTGTATCTGATGTATTATTAAACAGACCAGAGAGGAATAGTAGGTATGTTGACTTAGGTTTAACCAATCATTACAGAGTTGTGGGGGGGACACAAATATATCACAGCCAGTCTCTGTTGTATCTGATGTATTATTAAACAGACCAGAGAGGAATAGTAGGTATGTTGACTTAGGTTTAATCCATTATTACAGAGAGGTCATCGTGGTCATGATCGTATGGTAGTTGGATTTACAACTACAAATGGAGTCAGTGCCTATCACCACTGAAATTATGAGTTTGAATCCCACTCATGGCGAGGTGTACAACATTATGTGATAAAGTTTGTCAATGACTTTCGGCAGGTCAGTGGTTTTCCACGAGTACACCTGAAACTTCACTAATAAAACTGAGTGCTAAGATATAACTGAAATATTGTTGATATCAAATATTTAAATGTTTTAAAATATTTTTTTTTTTATGTAAATCTACACCAAAAATGTTGAGTGAATGACTTTGTCATCGTTTTGACCGCCATATTTCTTGTTTTAAATATTGGTCCAGTAGTTGTATAATAATATTTTAATTGACTTTATACTAATATTTTTATGACATACAACTAGTTTATAATAAGCACAATATACTTAGATAAATATATATAACAGACGGTTTTGACTGGCGATTTTCTCTTGTTCACAGAATTTTCTTGATTGAGTAATAATATTAGTTTTTGTTCTTTTGTCAACATAAATAAATTAATAATTGTTTTCAAGTGTTTGCTTCCAGTTTTTTCTTCCTTTAATATTGTCATTCATTTTTTTTTTGCAGTAAAGAATGAAGTGTTCTACGTCTTCTACTACTTTTCAGATAGTGCAAAATTATGTTCTGGTCTCTTGCTATTTATGCTAATATATATAACAAACATCTTTTATCAGAATAATAATATAGACTATTATATGACTGTAAACATATTGATTAAATCCCATACATATAATCTGAAGACTTTTACAACTCAAAAATAAATCCATATTGACAACATGTCGAGTATTATTGTCTATCGTTTAAATGCATTGAAGACAGTACCTATTGCTTCACAACATGGAACTAAACAGCAATTGATACAGGTTGAGAATACTTTCTGGCTGATACCACAATTTATTTCTAAGATCTTTATGCAAGGTGTCATACACCAGATATGGTAGAAGGCAATGTAAGCAAATTCACACCCCCACTCCATGGCGATACAGATTCCACAAGTTGTTGTCATGACGATGTAACAAAACTTTCTCCATAGCTCAAAACATTTATATGATGCCTTCCATACACAATCCAAACTATGTACCCCATCTGGTTCACCTAATACATCACTGAATGTTATTCCCTATTAATAAGGAGGGAAAAATGAAATGTTGCAAAAAAATATATTAATTAGTGAAATTAATTACGGTAATACTGGTGCTTTAGTCAATAGGGGGCCATCATGGTCGCGATTGTATGATAGTTGGATTTACAACTACCTGTGCAATCAGTGTCTATCACAACTAAATTTGTGAGGTTTAAACCCGCTCGTGGCGAGGTATGCTCAATACAACATTATGTGATAAAAGTTTGTCAGTGACTTGCCACAGGTCGGTGGTTTTCTCTGGGTATTCCAGTTTCCTCCACCAAAAAAGCTGACTGCCACGATATAGCTGAAATATTGTTGAAAGTGGCATTAAACACCATATACCAAACCAAAACCCAACCTTTAGTCAATAATTGTAAAATGTACTAAAGATTAACTACTCTGTACAATTTGTTCTCCTATTCTCTGTATAGCATGTTTTACCTGTTGGTTAAATTGTAAAATTTGTGTTATATATTTTTTAATAACCTCAGTGGTTAAATTTCTGTCAGTGAATTCCCGACAATTTCCTTTCTTTGGTTATTAAATAAGGAAATTGACAACTTAAAAAAAAAATTGTTGACATCATGGTGAAAGGAGAAACAGATTCTTTTTTTCTGCTACCAGTGGATTACGATATTTCTCCAGTTTTGGCAGTTAAATTTTTGAATTTTAACTATTTCCAGTGGAGAAGTATTGTAATACCTTGACAGTTAAATTTTAAAATTTTAACTATTTCCAGTGGAGAAATATTGTAATACCTTGACAGTTAAATTAATTTTTTTTAACTATCTCCAGTGGAGAAATATTGTTATAAAGTGGTAACAGGAGGAGAATCTGTATATATCTTAGAGGATGCTACTTATTCAATACAGATTTTGTACAACCATACCTACTTGTATGTATAAATGAGGAAGATGGATTTCAATAAGAGAAAATATGTGATTTTTTTTAAATACAAATTTATTTTATAGTGAAGTGCAAAGTAAAAAAAAATAATTGTAAGATTCTTTACCTTTAATTAATTATGTTGTGAAAAAAATCTAATCAAAATAGATCATATAATGCTAAGCTTCATCTTGTAATATACAAGACCTGAACATTTCATTGTAAGATATTTATCTTAATATATAAAAAATATTAAAATAAAACATTTGAAAAAAAAAAAAAAAATGAAATGAAAAAGGATTGAAATGTATATTGTAGATAATTATTAGAAAAGTTGATAATTTTTAGATTTGAAAAAAAAAAAAACATTAAAAAATAAAAAGAATTGAATGTACATTGTAGATAATTGTTTGAAAGTTTAGTTTTAAATTAATTTTCCAACCAAAAAAAATTAATTGAAATGAAAAAGAATTGAAATGTACATTGTAGATAATTATTTGGAAGCAAACAACTTTTTTTATTTGTCCCCCTCCCCCAAAATTAAAAGAAATGAAAAATAATTGAAATGTACCTTGTAGATAAGCGTTAGAAAATTGAAACATTTTTTATTTGCCAAAAAAAAAATTAAATGAAAGGGAAAAGAATTGAAATATACATTGTAGATAATTATTTTGAAGTAAAAATTATCTTTAATTTGCAAAAAAAAATGAAATGAGAAGGGATTGAATTGTACAGTAGATTAAAGATAAACAACTTACTGCAACATGTCCGTTAACTCCATTAGGGTCACGATTTATCAGATCTATTTCTTCTCCTTTCATCTTGAACCATGATACAATTTGTTTTGAAGAAATGCTGTGTTTGGAGTTTATATCATATAATTTAAGCATGTCAAGACAGAGATTTAATATTTAATCTGTCATGTTTGTAAAACTTCCATTTGAGAGAGTTACAAGTAAAAAATAGTCTTCATTTCATATATAACATCTACACATTATGATTGATAAAATTTTCAATTTTTTTTTTTTTAAGTCCAATTATTTTATTTTAAAGTTTGTGATATATGATATTTTCAGTAAAAATGTTTCATTTAAAAAAAAACTATTGAAGAATACCATCATAAGTAAACAAACAAAGCTATAAATTTTATTTCTGTTGAAATATGATAATTAATATATCAGTACATACAATAAATTTGATTTTATTATACATGTATTATTGCAGATATTTAAATATGGTCAGTTTTATGGCATATTTATTATCATTGTAAAATGACCTTTATCTAAATAAATAGATAAATAAATATAAATTATTTCCATATAATTAGATATCAAAGGAGTGCATGTATATTAAATAGGAGTTGTAATTATTTCAGAAGTTTAGATTAGACTGACCATAAAATGCATATTATAAGTTACACAGTGTTCTAGTGATCTGATATGATATATACGGTGTCAGGAAATATCAAATGACGCGACAGCAAGCCACTTACGGAATTTACTGACACCGTACACACTATATCATATTAGGTCACTAGCACTAGGTGTAATGAATATATCTTACCAATTATCCAATCATGGGGGATTTAGAAGAAATTGTACTTAAAAATTATAAATATGATACAAGTGTTGTTGAAGTGATACATTTGAGTCACTGTTACAAGATTCATGATATTTGAATTGGTGACTTGTGGACTATTTATACAGTAGTTGAGTTGCTGTACCAATATGTTGTGACTAACTCATGGATCAAAAAAAAAATTCAATAACAATAAAAAATGTTATTTCAAAGAATCAGGGTGAAGCATTTGCTTGTTACCATCTTTGTTTACAAAAGGGACATAACTCTACTACTAAACGTGTGTTAAAAATACAAGAGGCCTATTGACCATGCATTGAATATCCACGGTTTCCACATGTTTACTATAAACCAATGATATTTATAGAAATATGTAGAAGATAGAATATATCACTATGTGTGTAGCTATGACAATCTGGTTGAAATCACATCTCCCACTTGCTCCCCTTTATTGATGTCATGAGGTTAAAGAGAAAAATACAGTCTTATGTGACATTCAAAGGGAACGTTTGAAAAAAGGATCATAAAGACAGGTGGTCGTTAAATATAGGTTTAATTAATATGTAATGCACTGTCAAGGGATATTAGAATAAGGTCACACTATAAAATTTGTTGCTTAATGGAGGTGGTCACTAAAGCAGTTTTATCTGTAATAGATATAGATAACTTTATATAATATTTACAATAGATTTTTTATATGCCTTCCTAATGTTTTGAAGGTCAAGAAAGCTGGTGCATCACCCAAGTCTGGCAGACTTTGGACCAAAGAGACAAATAATAGTGTCAACTAAAACTGGCAAAGAGAAAAAACAGGTAATTAGGATTAAAACACTATAAAATTGACAGAGTTTTCAGACATAATATGCAAGGTTAAAGCACTAAACAAGTGAATTTCGAGTGTCATATGTCGTGGTCCTTTTTTTATGTCCAATTAGATGAGAGGAGATTGTGCGTTTTGTTGATATTGGTGAATTGTTGACCATCACTGTTTAAACTTTCTTTTGTTTTGTTGATATTGGTAAAATATGTTGACTGAATTGTGAATGTAAATTACATGTAATTATGTTTCAAGACGACATTTCTAAAAAAAATAATTCTCAAACATGAAAGTATCCAGATATTTAAAAAGTGTTTTTCCCTTTTAGAAATCTGACAACAGACAAAAGAAGAAAGAAAAAGGTATGTTAAAAAATTAAAATTAAATAACATTTCAAGACAATAATGGAAAGAAATTTTAAGTGTGAAAGATGTTGTTGTTTGTTTGTTTGTTTGATGGTGTTTAATGCCACTTTCAACAATATTTCAGTTATATCGTGGCAGTCAGTTTTATTGGTGGAGGAAACCAGAGGACCCGGAGAAAACCACCAACCTGTCGCAAGTTACTAGTGTGAAAGAAATTAGTAACAAACTGTATCTTCTCTCCATTTAAAAAAAAACCAGTCTATTTTAAATCCAAAGTGAAAGATTATTTTGCAAAGGAATCTACAAAGTAATATTTCAATATGGTTTCTTTGGGGCATAATGAAGATCTTAGAGTTTAATTGGACTATTTGGCATTTAGTTTGATATTGATATAAGGAAATTAATGTTTTTCTAAAAGCTAGCATCTCTGAATATATCATTTTCTTTGAAGCATGTTTTTCTCAATAGAATTTACTTGTTTACATGTGGTAATAGACATGTATGATTTTATCCCAAATGTATTCAAATTGTTCGGAAAATACAAACTTGAACATTTCTATAAATTAAAATGTAGATATCAAAATTTAGTGCACAGGTGTTTCTGAAATAACCTTCTTAATGAAAACTGATAATCAAAAGATTGGAAAGCTAAATTAATTTTAAAATCTTTGTGAGCAAGACAACCAAAGGACCAAAAATTACATACAAGCAAAGAAATTCCAAGAAATTTTATGTGGAAAATGATATTTACAAAGGCCATAAAAGTGTAACTACTGGTACCTCGGAACGTTTAACATTTATTGAACTGGACATGGACTTATGTATTAGAACTCTCAAATGCTTTTTTGTTGTTGTTGCAAAACTAGCAACAGAGTGCCACAATCTTAGTTGACTGCAATAAATGCTTAGCACCTTTTTATGGGATACAATTAAACAATTTGCTTTCAGTTATTTATAATGACTGAAATATTTCTAAATCTTTTTGTATGATAACAGATTTATTTACCTGAGACTTTAATAAAAAGGTAAGTTTAGTTTTCCTTCCATGGCTGCGCTACTGACATGAGAAACTATTGATTATTTTTATATCCTAAAAGTAAAAAGTTGTAAACACCCGTCAATATTTTTTTTTGTAGAAAAAGAAAAAAGAAAACTTGAAAGAAGACAGTCAGTTGCTGTCATGGAAACAGTGAAGACTTCAACCAAAAAGAGATCAAGAGCAGCTAATATGATGAAAAGTCCAAAATGTATTACATGTAACTTCATAGTCTGCTTGTCCTCATTCATATCATTGCCATATACAATGAAACCTGTATAATCCAAACCCTGAATAAACAGGAATCCTGTAACATTAACTGAAGTCCCAATGTAGGAAATCTTAGTAAATTTAATTTGTATAAACCGAAAATCTGTCCATTCGGAACACATTATCAATCCTCGAAATGAAAATTTGAATTTACTGTCCGAAATATATTCTTGAATTTATTTTTATATAGTTCTAAATAAAAACTGAACAAAGTTTTACTGATCTTGGGCCAGTTTGGTTTAGACCGTTTTAACTGTACTTATTTATGATGACTAACATTAGGTTGTCCATCCTCTGAAGTCTGTTTTGTGATGACAAAGAAGGCAACAATTTGTTTAATCTGCTGTTGTAGCCATCTCCATTATTTTGAATTGTCGTATAAACTCTTCTTACAATTTAAATCCTATAACTTTTACACTATGATTGTGTATCAGCATTTTATTAGGCTTAGAGTTATGGTATTTAACGCAACTGTCGTCAATATTTCAGTTATATTGTGGTGGTCAGTTTTATTGGTGGAGGAAACCGAAGAAAAGAACCTACCTGTCGCAAGTCACTGACCAACTTTATCACATAATGTTGTATCGAGTACATGAGCGAGTAGATAATAGGCACTGATTGCACAGGTAGTTGTAAACTACCATACGACCACGACCCCCATTTTATAAGGTGATTGAGAATTTCAACTAAACACAACAGAATATTTAATAAAAAAAACACAGATTGGGAAAGTATCAGTTAATCCAATCTTTTTGCAATCTTATCATATATCATACAAAAAATCAGTTTGTTCAATCTCATGATATTTTGGGGGCTGTCATGATCGTATGGTAGATGGATTTACAACTGCCTTTGAAATCAGTGCCTATTACCACTAATGTCTGAGTACTCCGGTTTCCTTCCAATAAAACTGACTGCCATAATGTATCTGAAATATTGCTGAAAGTGGCGTTAAACACCAGAAACCAAACCAAATTTCATGATATTTTGTAGTATATCATAGCCGACATTAAAGGTATCAGTTTGTCCAATCTCTTGCAGTCTTGTCATTTATCACACTAAACATTCAAGGCATCAAGTTTGTCCACCTTTGTACAGATTTGTTGTTATCATGGTCAACATGCATGACATTAGTTTGTCTAATATCTTAGTCTTGTTGTCTCCATTACACTTTAGGGGGCCGTCATGGCCATGATCGTATGATAGTTGGATTTACAACTCGATAAACTTGCAATGCAACAGGTTTTGAGAATTTAATAATTATAATTCAACTAAAATCTTGACTTCAATATCCTGTCTTGGTTTTCGAGAGGGATTATTACGCCAACCCTCCCAATGTAAGGATAAGAAATTGTTACGACGTGTGTACAGAAGTTGGTTCTGTTGACAGTGATCACTTATCTGTAGAAAGTATTAACTATCAATTTATTGGGTCATATAAAGTATATCTGAGAGAATACTGGTAAATAGTTGTTGTGATAGTGTACTAATTGTTTTCACAAAGTATCCGTTGCCACATGTTTTGAAAACCTCATATTTACTAATAAGTATTTACTTAGTTTTGCACTTACCAAAGCCTAATTAGGGGCTGTCGTGGTGGTCATGATTGTATTCTGTTGGATTTACAACGACCTGTGCAGTCAGTGCCTATCACCACAAAAGTTGCGAGTTCGAATCCTGTTCATGGCGAGGTGTATTCGATACAACATTATGTGTTAAAATTTGTCAGTGACTTGTGGCAGGTCGTTGGTTTTCTCAGGGTACTCCAGTTTCCTACACCGATAAAACTGACCGCCAAGATATAACTGAAATATTGTTTAAAGTGGCATTAAACACCATAACCCTAACACTAACCCAAATTGCTATTGTTAAGGTTTGAAATATTCTACCATTGTATACATATATTTGTATTTTCAGTTTTGAAATCGCCCAATAGAAAACTAGTATCTGAGACTCCTGCTCACAAACAGAAAAAACATAACATGTGGAAGCGACTTGAGAAAGAACGAAGACGTACACATAGCGTTATAGACATAAAAGTTGTAGCAGAATCACCAGTGAAATCAGGTGAGTAGTAGTTATACAGTTGTTATAAAGTTGTTGCAGAATCACCAGTGAAACAGGTGACCAGTAGTGTACTGTTGTTATTAAGTTGTAGCAGAATCACCAGTGAAACAGGTGACCAGTAGTTGTACTGTTGTTATAAAGTTGTAGCAGAATCACCAGTGAAACAGGTGACCAGTAGCTGTACTGTTGTTATAAAGTTGTAGCAGAATCACCAGTGAAACAGGTGACCAGTAGCTGTACTGTTGTTATAAAGTTGTAGCAGAATCACCAGTGAAACAGGTGACCAGTAGCTGTACTGTTGTTAATGTTTGTCATTTATACATTTCACAAGATGCTTTGCATGCTCTAGAAATTCATTTATAAAAAAAATTCATGCCACAATATAGCTGAAATACTGCTGATGTTGGCATTAAACTCCAATTAATCAATCAACCAAATACATGCTCTCTGACTTTGGCCTCATTTCCGTGATCCATTTTTAAAACCACACATTTATCCTACATTAAAATCTCAGCCAGGCATTGTCATTTGAAATCTCATTTTCATAACCTGGGAACAAGCATCCACATTAATTTTTTTTCCAAAAAGTATACTTTATAGTAAATTCCTAAGAAAATATTTGTTTGAAAAATAAACCTTGAGTGCGGTTTGAGACTATAGAACTGGTATTCATTGCTTCTCCACGAAACAGGCAGCTATAAAGAGTAAGGCAAAGACTGGTTGGCTCGGAATTAGCTTAATGTGTCCCAAGTGGAGCAACATGTCTACCTGTGGAATGTTGTTTTAGTGAACTAACACTATAAGAATCCATCTAAGCATAATGGTCATATACAAAACGAACATCATTATCATATCTTAGAAATGTATCTTGTTCTCGCCGTGATACAACTGAATAAGAACTCACTTGCTGTTAAAAAACAATCGATCACTAAATATATATTTTATAAAATAACTAGAAGACGTTAAATATGGGGCACATAAATTTGATTGGTTGATTGAATGGTGTTTAAAGCCAACTTCATAAATTTGAAGATGTACTGATAGACAAGGATCGATTGATTGTTGTTGTTGTTTAACGCCAAACGAGCAATTTTTAAGCTATATCATGGCGAGAACAATTTACATTCAATGAAATGAGCTAAAGTTGGCATAAAACATCAATCAATCAATCAAATGATGATGATGGTGTAGACTAGGATCCTTTATAAAGTTGCTTTGAATATCTTAATTTATGTGTTAATTATTTTTCAGATCTTCTTGAAAGGGACAGTCCATCACAAAAGAAAAGAGCTCTCACAACTTTACGAAGATCATTTTACTCTGCAGGACCTATAAACAGATCTCGTAGCCTGACAAACAGTCTAGAGCTTGCTGATAGAATAGCAGGGAGAAATAGCAATTATGTCAAGAAAACAAAGAGACAGAGTCTGTTTAATCTGAAGTCACCAGACAGAAATTCTTCATTTCTACTGTCTCAATTAATGGGAAGTCCTCAATCAATACGAAAGACACCCGGCAAAAAAATCTCGCAATGTCGTCAATCACCTAGTCAAAATACCCCATCAAAAACCCAAAGTAAAGGGCTTTCATCTCAAAAATCACTTTTCAAGGAGAAAAGCCCCAAGCGATCAATAAAGAAATTGTCATTCACTCCTGTGAAAAATTCCTCTAGTCAGGATACAATTATACCCGACTCGCCGTGTTTAAACACTAGGTCGCATACCCCTAGTAAAATTCTAATTCTTAACACACCTTCAAAGTCACCTTCTGTGAACACATCCTTGCTTCTTTCACCAAGTCAGAGTACAAGGTCAAAGGTCACAGCAACACCAACTAGGCATAGTGTCAAGGCCAAGCTGTTTTTTAAAAGTCCAGAACAAAAATTAAACAGTAACACTCGGGCGAAAATTGCATCCCCCAATAAAACAATGCAAAGAAAAAGATCTCTTAATCTAGACGAAAAAGATGTCCTGGAGAATAAGACATTGATTTTAAAAGTCCAAAATCAGACAGCTTCAAAAACATGTCTTGCGAATCAGAATGAAGTTGAAAATGTTAAATATGAAGGTTCTTATCAACAAACAGAAAAAACACCGTCGCCAACAAAAAAATTGATTATTAAAACACCAAATTCTATAGATAGCTGGCCGAGGAAGAAAAAATGGACGAAAATTAAATATGGAAGTAATACAAAAAAACGTTCAAATGATCAAGAATGTGTGGAGGAAGATGGATCGGTAAGAGGCTCTAATGTTAGTAGTTCTGATGACGAGTTTGCTGTGAGAATTAATGATCAGATTGATCTTGATGAACGACTTGAACCAGACATCGACAAAAATATAGAGGTCAGTTCGTCTGATAAAAATGTACCTAATAAACCTCGAATATCCTCCAAAAGGAGCTTAACCTTGTCACCTGATGAAAAAATTCATGAATCGTCACCAAAACGAAGAAGGTGCTTACCGTTATCGAATGTCAATAGAGCTGGAAATAACGGCAGAAGTCTCCCTGTAGATGAAGTAAAATCAGGTAGCAATGATAATAACATTGTACCGAAACTTTCAAGGAAAAGGAATTTGATCCTGTCACCCGAAAAGTGTATTTCTTCTCCAAATAAAAGACAGAGAATTTCTCTAAAGGGAGATGATATAGAATCACCTAAGATGGAATTACCTGTGTCATTTTCTCTACATTCGCATATTCTTACAAGAAATTTTTCAAATTCTTCCGAAGGAGTCTTGTCTAGTCAAGGGTTTGACACAAGTTTTATGAATTCACAAGGCAGTGCATATTCTAAAGACATTCTATCTGTTACTAGTACTGAATCTATGGATTATTTTTCCGTATCAAATGATGAGGTTTTTCTATCCCCATCAAAAAGGACAAGAACATCCAGTCAGTTATCACAAAGTCAAGACATTGGAGTTGAACATGCCAAATTGGTAGATTTATCCGAGAATTCAAATATTAGATCAGATTTGCCAGTTTTTGGCTCATCCAAGGAAAATAAATCTAATCTTCAAAACAGACTTAAAAGTCAAGAGACTGATAATCTCCAATACAATGAGGAAACTGTTTCAACAATTAAAAGTCCTTGTACAAAAATTGTACAATCAGATGATGGTTCTACAATAGTCTCTCCTTCGACTAGGAAATATTCTCCAAGTGTGTCAGCCAAGAGTCTTTGTCATTTGATTAGCTCCCCTATATTGAACTCTCCTGCTATGAAGGAAAGTAAGGAAGATGGCAGTCCTAAAATTGACCAAGATAGTCTAAATATACGCAGAAAGAAAATGTCTGGGAGAATTAGAAGATCATTGATGCAGAATTGATATTTAACATTTGTGGAACTTCTTGAGTAAATTTTGTCAAAAAGTTACAAATGAATGCAATATTTTAACCACTTTCTGGTAATTGTCATGAAGCAAATAATAAGATAAGGATTAAATGACCCTCATCAAATACCTACCATATATAAAATTTGTAGAAAATGCACGGCTTTACCTACATTCTTGTCATTTCAAAATCTTATATCAACTACCTTATACAATATGTAAAAGTATTTTTGTGGACTTCATTCAAAATAAATCTTGTTTTGAAGAAGTAACTCCATTGGATTTTTTTGTTAATCAAAACATGAAAAAATTTCTAGCATTGCATGTATGACAAATTCATTATCTTGACTTAACTGTAGGAAACAAAACATGACCATATTGAATAATGAAACCAGGGGATTTTCTATAAATTTTCTGTAAGTTTAACATGTTAATATTAAGGTATTCATTGGGAGGGGTAGGGGAGGTTCATAACTAAAATAACTGAGAATGTACCAAAAAAGCAGCATTTAACAAATATATTTTTTATTTGACTTTTTAAACAATTTGCCACAATCACATACTGTATTAATTATGGATGTTGATGCCAGTGTTATATTATAAGATAATTATGATTTTATACAAATTTTAATTATTTTTTTTTCAAAAGGGAGATAACTATGTCAAAAATGAATAAAAATAGAAAATATGTTTATGCCATTTGTGATTACAAATCGTGAAATGAAATCTAAGTAGGTTTTTAAAATATAAGCTTAAAAATATAGGACAGGAATGAGAGAGAGGCTAATTTATTTTTTCCTTTTGTGTGCAGTAGGTATTGATCACACATCCAATTTTACAAAGGGGATGTCATGGTCGTGATCGTATGGTAGTTGGATTTACAACTATCTATGCAATCTATGAATTCTGCTCAGGCGATGTGTACTCTGTACAACATTATGTGATAAAGTTTGTCAGTTACTTGCGACAGGTCGATGGTTTCCTCCACCAATAAAACTGACCACCATGATATAACTGTATTGTTGAAAGTGGCGTTAAACACCATAAACCTAACCCTAACCCAAATTCAGGTCCTTTATCAACTTTGTCATTATGAATCAGGGGAGAGGGGATGGGGGTAACAGAATACACATCAGTCTCATAAGGCCCATTTATTTTGTTGATGTTGCAAATATTGTAATTGATCCTGTACAGAAACCACAGATTTCAAACTTGCCTGGGACAACACAAGGGTGGATACTTTTTCACATCTTATATTGAGAGCCTTCACAAATATGGTTTTACTAAATATAGAAATTTATTCAAATTTTCAAATAAGATTTACATACAATTTAAACTACATGTATAGATTAGGGAACAACCATTTAACTCTTAGGGGGCTATGGTTTTTTATTTCTGTTGTCCAAATTTATAGAAAAATAAATAATCTGATCCTGCAGTGTTCAACAAACAATATGGGGAAAATTTGTACAAAAAATACTGATTTGTGTGTCGTGTAACAAGTTTTTATGGCTCTGGGGGAAAAACAGAGCTACCCCCTTAAAATTGAGTGGTCAGCCACTTAAATTATCAAATTATCTGGTTATTGATTTGATCGATGATAAACAGAATGTGTGGTGGTTGGTTTATGGTGTTTAACGCCACTTTCAAAATATTTCAGTTATATCGTTATGGTCAGTTTTATTAGTGGAGGAAAACAGGAGTACCCAGAGAAAACCACCAACCTGTCGTAAGTCACTGACAAACTTTATCACACAATGTTGTATTGAGTACACCTCGCCATGAACAGGGTTCGAACTCCTAACTTTAGTGGTGATAGGCACGGATTGCACAGGTAGTTATAAATCCAACTACCATACGACCACGACGGTCCCCAGAATGTTTGGGTACAATAAACATGAACATCAATATTATATTATTTTTAAATTATATATCATTATATACATTATATATAACATAATATCATCATTATATAAACTTATTTTGTAATGTGTATATTAATTATAATCTATTCTAACATGACCTTCTTCTTTCACTTTGTTAACAAATGAGCGAGTTATCAATTCGGTATAATCTCATTAGATCATGCACCGATGAATGTGACTGACTTTTCCATTGGCAGCATAAATTGTGTGCGACATTTTCCGCAAACGTAAATATAAATTAGTCTTCTAATCAGAGTATTATACCGTATATGTACTCTTAGATGTATCAGAATCGAAAAAAATCATGGAAGCCAGAATGTGTTTTGAATTTCAACAGGGATTGGTGGATATTAGTAAATTTTATCCCTCGCTTCTGGCTCGGGATAAAATACTAATATCCACCAATCCATGTTAAAACTCCCAACACATTCTGGCTTCCATGATTTATTTCTAAAATATTTAAGTCTATTTGTAAATATATATATTTATACAGTGAACCCGGTCTAAAGTGAACATCCCTGGGACCAACATTTATGTTCAGAATAGACTAGTGTTTGGTTTATACAGGATTATATAGAGTAACAAAGATTTCCTACATTGGGATTATTTTTTTTAGTCAGTTTATTCATGATTCTGGTTTATTCAGGGTTTGGTTTAGACAGGTTTTACTGTATGTATTCATAGTCTTTAGTTTGTTTAAAATACAAGAAAATATTTGTGACCATCATGAGCCTCCTCCGATATACCAACCAGATGCCTCAAAAATATTTACCTATATGTGTTGTTGCCAGTGACTTGCGGCAGGTTTTCTCCGGGTACTTCGGTTTCCTCCACCAATAAAACTGACTGCCATGATATAACTGAAATATTGTTGAAGAAATTCATCAGTTTGTTGTCTGATTTTGAAATCACATTTTATATTGATACAGAATTGTACATAATACATTTATGTCAAATTTATATATAGCTGCATATATATCCAGGGAGTGGATGTGGTCGAGGGCGCTGGACGTAAGGCTAAGCAAATGGTGCTGCAGTGTATCAATGGTGTGGGTTCAATCCTGTCGAGGGAAGAACAAAAATTTGACAGCTCTAAAATCTAATTCTAACACTGTTTGGTTTAATTTTCAGACGTATATAATATTTAGTATTAACCTAGTATCCTTAGTAACTTTGAGATCCAGTGGGACAGATATATTGTATGGTTGTCACTTGCTTCTAGACGTTTGTATAATATACTTTATTTCCTGTGACTATAATGAATTCTTCATTATCCTATACAATATATTAAAAATTGCCGAGTTAGATTGCTGTCGATTTATAATATTAAGTATATATGTACCATCTACACACGCTTATACACATGTCTTACGTCTATCCCTAGATTTTCCTTACGAGACAAGGTAACACTACGCCTATTGAAGCTCCTTTTTTTAGGGAGTGGATGTGGTCGAGTGGTCTAGAGCGCTGGACGTAAGGCTAAGCGAATGGTGCTGCAGTGTATCAATGGTGTGGGTTCAAATCCCGTCGAGGGAAGAACAAAATTTGACAGCTCTAAAATATAATTCTAACACTGTTTGGTTTAATTTTCAGACGTATATATATATATAAACGTCTGAAAAAGTAGCCAACGTATGAACCTACGAGATATTGATACTTTTATGCTTCATATAAAGAAAATTCACCAAATTTATTGCTTTCTAATATTAATGAAAATATCTTCTGTTAACATATGATTAAAACTGCTAAGTACAACATGTTTATCATCAGTGGTCTCCATTTGGGACATTTCTTTGTTTACCATCAGAAATAGATCCATCACTGACATTTTCTGTTTTTTAATATCTTCTATCAATTTTCTCATACAAAGAAATAACCATCCTCCACCATCGTTTTGACTATATTTTGTTGTGTAAGACTGGAAACCTAAAAAAAAAAAATATTAATAACAAAATATTTCAAGCAAGCTTAAATAAATGGGCATCATGAAACTTATTTAAAAGTTCTAAAATAAAATGAAAACCAAAAAATACCACACTGTTGGAACAGTTCCAAAATATAAATATACCACACTGTCGGAACAGTTCCAAAATAAAAAAATACCAGTCGGAACAGTTCCAAAATAAAAAAAATACCACACTGTCGGAACAGTTCCAAAATAAAAAAAATACCACACTTGGAACAGTTCCAAAATAAAAAAATACCACACTTGGAACAGTTCCAAAATAAAAAAATCTAATTGAAAACTTGTAGAAACAGAGGCAAAATTAATACCCCCAACACATATACATGACTGCTCACTTTTGTGGCTTGGTACAGGCACTTTAATAAGAAGTGGCAGGGTTAAATAACTTTTATGGGCCCAACCCTCCCCTCAATTCACTTTAACTGTATCTTTGCCATTTGCTGCAAATAACTTGAATTTTTCGAAGTTGAGTTGGTCTAGAACAAAGCGGACCTTATCATCGTTTCATTGAAAATTATCTTGTTCTCGCCATGATATAGCTGAAAAATTGCTGAATTGGCATTAAGCAACAATCACTCGCTCACTCAAAAAAGATGCTGCTACCTATATCTCATGGATCATGAAGTAACATTTATAATTGCGTTTCACATTTCATTATCAGATTGCAATCAAGGTCATCACGTCAAAGGGACACTAAAATTGCATTGGTGGTGTAATGGTTAGCGTGCTTGTCTCAACTGCGGAAGATCGTGGGTTTCAAGCCCAGGTCGAGTCAAACCAAAGACTTTATTGCTTCTCCGCAACAGCGAGTAAGAGGAAAGATTGGTTGGCTCGGAATCAGTTTAATGTGTCAGTAGAGCGACAGGTGTTGTTTCAGTGAGCTAGCATTATAAAAATCCATCTTGGCCTGTTGCTTAGTACAAAATGGTCATCGACCATCATCATCCCATCAAATGTAACTTGGTCTTGTCTTGATATAGGTGAAAAATTTGTCATTTGCCATTAAACAAGAATCACTCATTCACTTACTCAAGTGGACACTTGTCAAAATAATTAAAATCTGAAATAAAAAATTATAAAATACAAACCTGAAGGAGCAGAAAAAAATGCTATACTATTTTTAATACAAGGTTGTGCTAATTTCCAGGTTTTTGGCCACACTACATTTGTTTTCTTAAGAAATGATCCCTCTGATGCACTTTCATGCAAGGTATTTGGTATTGGATCTGTTGGTTGACGAAAGTCTGCGACCGTTCCTTTAAAATAGACAATTATAAATTCATAGCTTTATTTGCAATTTGAAAAACCCTAATCTTCACATAGAATTATGATACGCACGTGGAACACAAGGTAGAGAAATATGACCTATTTTCTTGGCTGAGATTGGGGGGGGGGGGGGGAACTGGGGTACACACACAGTGGGGATTTAAACATCATGGAAGGTGTGTCAGCTACTTTACAACAACTAAACCTTAGAATTGGTTGTAAATGAAAGCCTTGTGTTTGCAGAATGCCATACTCATTGCATGTAAGGCATCTTGCACAAGTCGGTCCTTTGAACAAGTTTGATGGAAGTGGTAGATGACTCATTACATGGCAAAGTTTTTCTGCCTTATCCACCCTACTCCCTCGTTGCAACTTAATATTCATCCATAAACCATCCAAACACCACCTTTTACCTGCATGATTTATTACTTGTAAGACAAGTTTAAAGATACCAAAGGGAGGTAATCAGAAGCCATAAATAAAAGGACAGACAATACAATGGCCACAAGATACCAAAGGGGTAATCAGAAGCCATAAATAAAAGGACAGGCAATACAATGGCCACAAAATACCAAAGGGGTAATCAGAAGCCATAAATAAAAGGACAGACAATACAATGGCCACAAGATACCAAAGGGGGTAATCAGAAGCCATAAATAAAAGGACAGACAATACAATGGCCACAAGATACCAAAGGGGTAATCAGAAGCCATAAATAAAAGGACAGACAATACAATGGCCACAAGATACCAAAGGGGTAATCAGAAGCCATAAATAAAAGGACAGACAATACAATGGCCACAAGATACCAAAGGGGTAATCAGAAGCCATAAATAAAAGGACAGACAATACAATGGCCACAAGATACCAAAGGGGTAATCAGAAGCCATAAATAAAAGGACAGACAATACAATGGCCACAAGATACCAAAGGGGTAATCAGAAGCCATAAATAAAAGGACAGACAATACAATGGCCACAAGATACCAAAGGGGTAATCAGAAGCCATAAGTAAAAGGACAGACAATACAATGGCCACAAGATACCAAAGGGGTAATCAGAAGCCATAAATAAAAGGACAGACAATACAATGGCCACAAGATACCAAAGGGGTAATCAGAAGCCATAAATAAAAGGACAGACAATACAATGGCCACAAGATACCAAAGGGGTAATCAGAAGCCATAAATAAAAGGACAGACAATACAATGGCCACAAGATACCAAAGGGGTAATCAGAAGCCATAAATAAAAGGACAGACAATACAATGGCCACAAGATACCAAAGGGGTAATCAGAAGCCATAAATAAAAGGACAGACAATACAATGGCCACAAGATACCAAAGGGGTAATCAGAAGCCATAAGTAAAAGGACAGACAATACAATGGCCACAAGATACCAAAGGGGTAATCAGAAGCCATAAATAAAAGGACAGACAATACAATGGCCACAAGATACCAAAGGGGTAATCAGAAGCCATAAATAAAAGGACAGACAATACAATGGCCACAAGATACCAAAGGGGTAATCAGAAGCCATAAATAAAAGGACAGACAATACAATGGCCACAAGATACCAAAGGGGTAATCAGAAGCCATAAATAAAAGGACAGACAATACAATGGCCACAAGATACCAAAGGGGTAATCAGAAGCCATAAATAAAAGGACAGACAATACAATGGCCACAAGATACCAAAGGGGTAATCAGAAGCCATAAATAAAAGGACAGACAATACAATGGCCAAAAGTAATAGGACAAAAAGACCAACAATGATATACAAAATACTACACGGAAAACTAAAGAGTGACTAACATGACCCCCATATAAAAAAAAACATAGGTGTACTCGTGTGTGCCAGATAAAAATGCAGTTTCTGTTTCACTAGTGGCACCTGTCGTGTCAATGACACGAAGATCATCTTATATGGAAATCGTGTTGGGACACCACTTTACGTAAATAAATACAAATAATGAATAAAACAAGAATTTGTTCTTGTCATGATATACATGTAGCTGAAATGCTGCTCACGTGACATTAACCAAATTTTTCTGAGAAATCTCTAGAAAAGAATGAGGATATTTTTATCAATTTCAGACTTGAAATATTAAAATGGAAGCTGATGGAAATCCAGGCATGCAAAATTTTAAGGATTTCCCTTTTAAAATGTAGAAGAAATTGTGTGTACAAACTTTAGAGACAGACGAACAGGACAAAAACAATGTGTTCAGAAGGGGGAGAAATAATGACACTACAATAGCAAGACCATTGATTGCTCATAGTTAACAAACTACTTACTATATGATAATGGTGATAAAGTTTGTCAGTGACTTGGTTTTCTCTGGTTTCCTCCACCAATAAAACAAACAGCCACGATATAACGGAAATATTGTTGAAAGAGGCGTTAAACACCATAATCCTAACCCCTACTGAGAAGACAGGAGCTATAATAATCTGGCCAAAATTAAAACTCTGTGGAAGCTGTTATGCTATGTCCATTTAAGATATGTAAATAAGTACAAGATGAAGGGAAATATGAATATTCAAAGGAAATATTAGACCCTTTTTATTTTCTCCATCATATTGATCCATTATACAGCCAAACCTGCTTTAGTGACCACCTCTGTTAAGCAATAACTTGTATTATGTGACCGTAATTATAATTTCCTTTCACAGTGCATTTTATATTAATAAAACCTGTATTAAGTGACCACCTGTCTTATGTGACCCTTTTTCAAGATTCCCTTGTAAGGTCATATTAGACAGGTTTGACTAGTTATTCCAATCAAGCTAGAATCTTATTATTTTTCAGGATATTTGCACATATATTAACGGTTTACAGGGACCATCGTGGTCGTGATCGTATGTTAGTTGGATTTGCAATCGGTGCCTATTACCACTGAAGTTGTGTGTTCGAATCCAACTCGGGCAACTTGCAAGGTGTACTTGATACAATATTATGTGATAAAGTTTGTCAGTGACTTGCAGCAGGTTGGTGGTTTTCTCCGTTCACTCTGGTTTCCTCCACCAATAAAACTGACTGCCACAATATAACTGAAAAATTGTTGAAAGTTAAACACCCCCCCCTTTTTCAATATATTGGATCATAATTTAGATATTCCTTCATGTATTAAATAATATTGAGACATTTTTTTCTTTTCATGTATCAAAATGGCTTTAAAAACACTAACCATAACTCTATGAGAATGTAGAATATGTTGGTTCAATAGATCTATTTATCTATCAGACACAAAAAACATTCATAACTGCTATTTCTTATAGATATAACATTAAGTACTGCTATTTCTTATAGATATAACATTAAGTACTGCTATTTCTTATAGATATAACATTTAGTAAGTAGTGGTAACATTCAAAGAAATTATTGGTCTTTGTGAGAGACAAGATGTAATACAATGTACAAACAAATCAGTCACTGTTAAGACTTAATAAGTAGATATAATAACAGTGTAAAATATATCAACAATACATAGAAATGTGTAACTTAATTAGTTGCATGATGGACCTACTAGATGAAGGTTATTCCATAAATGTGTCGTGCACCACTAAATTTGACATCTAAGTTTTTATTACTATCACTGGGTCGATACCTCTGCTGGTGGACTATTAGTCCTTGAGGGGTACCATCCGCCCAGTAGTCAGTGCTTCGGCACTGACATGGTTTATTAGATATACATACATGTATGTATTTATTACTGAAATTTACAGTTCCTTAAAAATGTAATTCTTAATAAAACAAGATATGATTATAATCTAACGATTATGAAGTCTCAAGTCTCCAAAACCGGCCACTGACAACAGGTTTACAAAATAAATCAAAAGCTACCTTTGAAATCGAACAATGTTGAATTTTTGCGGTATTGTGGTGGCCATTTTGAAAATGGAGACCGGTAGAAATTTTTCAATGTCAGGAATCAATTGAGGTCATCATAATCTACCTACATATGAAATTTCGTTGAAATCGAACAATGTTGAATTTGTGCGGTATTGTGGCAGCCATTTTGAAAATGGTGACCGGTAGAAATTTTTCAATGCAGGGAATAAATTTGGGACATCATTATCTACCAACATATGAAATGTCGTTGAAATCGGACAATGTTGAATTTGTGCATTATTGTGGTGGCCATTTTGAAAATGGCGACCGCTAGAAATTTGTCAATGTTGGAAATCTATTCGGGACATCATAATCTACCCACATATGAAATGGCGTTGAAATCGGACAATGTTGAATTTGTGCGGTATTGTGGCGGCCATTTTGAAAATGGCGATCGCTATAATTTTTTCAATGTCTGGAATCTATTCGGGACATCATAATCTACCCACATATGAAATGTTGTTGAAATCGGACAATGTTGAATTTGTGCGGTATTGTGGTGGCCATTTTGAAAATGGCGACCGCTAGAAATTTTTCAATGTCGGGAATAAATTCGGGACATCATAATCTACCCACATATCAAATTTAGATGATATCGAACAATGTTGAATTTTTGCAGTATTGTGGTGGCCATTTTGATAATGGCAATCGGTAGAAATTTTTCAAAGTCAAGACATCATTATCTACCCACATATTAAATTTTGATGATATCGGACAATGTTGAATTTTTACCGCCCATTTTTTATGACGTGTTTTGGCAGCCATTTTGAAAATGGCAGACATGTTGAAAATTTTGAAAATGCAGAATTGCTCCTCTAATGGTGACCTATCACTATGTCAAATTTATGTCTCTATCATTATCCATTTAAACGTTATCAATATTAATATACGAAATTTCAACTTTCTCATAGGATTCTATAGTAACCTCCACCCCCTTTGAACCCCTCAAAATATGACTTTGACCCCCTTTACCACAAAGCTGAAAACTTTAGGACCAACTAGAAACATATATCTATAACTCCACCAAATTTCATGAATTTCTGTGCAGCAGTTCATGAGATCTGCCGTGGACAAGTTCATGTGCCAAAGAAAGAAAGAAAGAAAGAAGGAGAAGAATAATAATAATAAGAAGAAGAAACGGAGCTTTATCTAAGATTAAGATGGCCGCCGTTAGAGTAGTGAGTTAATTTCAGCTCTGCGGTTTTTGGCTTTTTTAAGCTGGATTTTGATGTAATACAGCATTATAAATAGAATCATCTTGTGTGGAAATTTTTCAGCTTTATAAAAATGCTTTTTGATTGGAAAAACATTGAATTTTGTGATCTTAATCAATGAAAAACAGATTCTTGTAATCAACATTTAAAGGCTATTGATATGGATTTTTTAAAGTGATTTACCAACCATTATGCCTACTGGGGATAATAGTCAAAAAGGTGTGAAGACTGTGCAAACTATGCTTGCAGCAAAAAAGACAGGGAATACTTCTAAAGAACTCATTCAGATATGGCAGAAGACAGTGTGGAAGGAATTGATTTAATGAGTATTCACAGTGACTGAGGTGAAATTAAAAAATCCCTTCAGGCTACTTGTACCAAGACTGATCTAGAAAGTGCAGTTAACTGTTTAGTCAAGCAAAGTGATCTGAATGACCTCGTTACATCTATTGTCAACAAATTATTAGTAACATTTAAAAAATCATTCTCACAGGAAATTGAAAGTAAAGTGAAGGAACAAACTGGAAAGATGCAGGATCAAGTTGATTCTTTTGCTATTGAGAATGAAAACTTAAAGGAAAGATTGAGAGACAAAGATAAGAAAATGGATTCTTTAGAGGAAAAGCTAAATGATGCTGATAGAAGATCTGTTGATGCTCTAAAGTTGGGAAACCATAACGAACAATATTCTCGTAAGCACAATATCAGAATGTTGAATTTCCCAGAGAGAAAGGATGAAAACCTGAGAGAGGACTTTGTGAAACTAGTTAACACTGAGCTCAAGGTCCACATCTCACCTAGTGATGTGCAAGCTATACACCGAATACCTGGTAAAGATAGAGGAATTAGACCTGTGATTGTAAAAGTGAAAAACACTGAAGTTAAAATTAACATTATGAGAAAGAAGAGAAATTTAAAGAAAGACTTTCGTTTCCACGACGATATTACACAAAGTAATCTAGGACTTATGGCTAGACTTAAGAGAAGTGAAAGATTTGAAAATGTGTGATCTTATAACTGTAATGTATATGCAAAGCTAGCTGAGGGTTCAAGAATTAAATTTGATATTTTTGACAATATTGAGGAAAAGTTGAGAAAGAAAAGATAAGAACATGTATGTATTTATATATTTAAATTGAAATGTAAATAAAAACTATAACTACTATTTAAATCTATATAATGTCTTTGAATTACTATTTTGATATGTACTATGTGTAATGTTAATATTATGATACAGTTAACTGCTGAGTGTTAATATTGTGATATTCATATTATAATAGGTACCATTTGTCATGTTAAATCAAAATTTATTGAGTCCAATATTCGCTCCTCTGTCAACGTAAATACTAGAAGGGAGGTACCCCTTATCTATATTTATCTTTGAATATATTTTGTTTTGTTTCGTTTTTTGTTTGTTTTTTTTTAAATAAACCTACTCACAAGAAATATATTCCTTGTTTTTGAACATTATACATGGATATGGTTTTTCCATCTCCTCTTTAACATGATACTTAGGTCTACTTGTACTCCAATATAGTATGTGATTTTCAATAAAGAAAGCAATTTTTCTTCACATAAATGATTGTTTTAAATGTTGATGTACTATGTGTAATGTTAATGTTACAATGTGTACCATGTATGGTGTTAATATTGTAATGTGTACCATGTATGGTGTTTATATTATGATATATGCTGTGTGTGTTGTTAACATTGTGATATGTATTATCTGTGATGTTGATATTAAAATGTGTACTTGGTGTTGTGTTACTATTATAATGTGTACTAAGTGTAATATTAATGTTATATTATGTATTATGGTATTATGTATATTGTTGGTTTAAAGAATTTAATATACACCCCTCCCCTCCATTTTTGTCCACTTTAATACTAGAAGGGAGATAACTCTTATTTATATTTATCTTTGGATCTAGTTTTTTGTTTATTTATTTTTGTTTATTTTTTTAGCATTATCTTATACATTAGCTTAAAATATGTAGCTTTAAATAAACCTACTTGCAAGTAATATATTCTTTGTTTTTGAAATAAATAATATACAGGAATATGATTGTTCCATCTCCTCTTTACTATTATCCTTAGGTCTACTTGTACTCCAATATAGTATGTGATTTTCAATAAGGGAAGCAATTTTTGTTCACGTAAATGATTGTTATAAATGTTGATATTATGATATGTATTATGTGTGATGTGTTACTATTAAAATGTGCACCAAGTGTAGTGTTAATGTTTAAATATGTACTATGTATATTGTTAGAATCCAATATTCCCCTTTTTTTGTCCACTTTATACTAGAAGGAAGAAAACTCTTTTTTATTTTTATCTTTGGATCTATTTTTTTTTTGTTTTTTTTTGTTTTTTTGAAACAGTATCTTATAAATTCAGTAACTTTACATCAGTTTATATGTTTCTTTAAACAACGCTACTTGCAAGTAATATATTCCTTGTTCTTGAAATAAAAATCATTATACAAGAATAGGATTTTTCCATCTCCTCTTTATCATTCGGTCTACTTGTACTCCAATATAGTACCTTATATTCAATAAGGGAAACAACTTTTGTTCACATAAATGATTGTTATAAATATTTATGATATGTATATATATATATATATTTGATTACTGCCTAACTGTGAAATAAAATCTGTTGTAATTAACAGTTATGCCTTTATCACCAACTGTCAAGCGTCATCTTATAAATGTGTGTGTTTGTATGAATGTGTATTGTAAAATTTTTATTGTTGTATATGAAATAGTAGATTGGTTCCTGAATTTTGTTTTTGTTGCTTCATATTTTAGATATGGATAATACTGTTACAGTTCTCTCAATGAATGTAAGGGTTTTTTTTTCAAGTGTTAAAAAAAGAAATGATGTTTTTGATTGGGCAAAAAGGAAAAATACCTCAATTGTTTGTTTTCAAGAAATCCATAGTAGTAAAGAGGTTGAAAAACTTTGGGAGGATGAATGGGGAGATACATGTCTCTTCAGTCATTTTAATAACAGAAGTGCTGGTGTTTGTGTTATGTTTAAGAAAGGTCTAGATTATACTGTTCATGATTCAAAGATTGATCAGAATGGAAGATACATAATTTTAGATATTAGTTTATTTGATCAAAGATTGTGTCTCTTTATGGCTATAACAGTGATGAACCGGAAATGTTTAATGAAATTATGAAGAATATTGCTTCTTATTCTAACACTAGTTATTTATTGTGTGGTGATTGGAATGTTGTTCAAGATACTAGTATTGATACATATAATATTATACATAATAGAAACCAAAATTCGAGGGAGAAAATCGAATAAATGTTAGAAACCTTTGAATTACTAGATCCATGGAGAACCTGTTTTCCAAATGGCAGAAAGTATACCTGGCATCAAAGCTCCCCAATAAAACAAAGTCGTCTTGATTACTTTCTTGTATCTGAGGATCTTTTTTCACTTATGAAAAATACAAAAATAATTCCAGGATATAAAACTGACCATTCAGCAATCACTTTCACTTTTTCTGCCAGTCTTGCCAGAAGGGGAAAGGTGTATTGGAAATTTAATTCTCAGTTACTTAGAGATTTTGTTTATGTAGAGAAGGTTAAGACATGCATTAAAGAAACTGTGTCTGAGTACTATTTATCTGGAGATATTAATGATCTTTTAAATGTTGAACTTACATGTAATGACCAAGTATTTTTTGAAATTCTTAAGATGAAGATCAGAAGTATTTCAATATCTCATAGTATAACAAAAACAAGGGAAGAAAAAGACCTTACCCTTAAACTTGAAAAGGATATTCTTAATCTAGAAGATATTATGAACTCAGCACCAAGTGAATTGATACAATCGTCTTTAAATAATAAAAAAATAGAGTTTGAAAGGAAAAGGGAGGAAAAGGTAGAGGGTATACTTCTTCGATCAAAGGCAAACTGGCATGAAAATGGAGAAAAATGCTCACAATACTTCTGTAAACTAGAAAAGAAAAATGTTATTAAAAAAACTATAATTGAGCTTATTGATGACGCAGGTTATCATATATCAGATCAATCTAAAATTCTCCTTCAACAACACGATTTTTACAAAACATTGTATTCAACAACAAATTTAGATTGTAATGATGAGTCCTTTTTTAATCATAATATTAAACTCACAGAAGAACAAAAATACTTGTGTGAAGGTAATATAACATTTAAAGAATGTGCCCAATCACTGAAGTTAATGACAAATGGAAAAAGTCCAGGTTCTGATGGATATACTGTAGATTTTTATAAGTTTTTTTGGGAAGATATTGGTCCATTGCTTTATAGGTCATTATATTTAGCCTATGAGTCTGGAAGCTTCACTGATTTTCAGTATCAGGGAGTCATAACATGTATTCCAAAAGAAGGAAAGGACAGGCGTTTTATTGGCAACTGGAGACCAATAAGTTTATTAAATACTGACCTTAAAATAGCTTCTGCTGTAATTGCTAATAGAATTAAACCTCTATTACCATTTATTATTAGTGATACACAAAAAGGTTTTATAAAAGGAAGATTTATTGGGGAAAATACAAGACTGTTGTATGATTTGATGCATTATCTTGAACAACATAACAAAACCGGTCTTTTACTTCTTGTAGATTTCGAGAAAGCATTTGATTCAATTGAATGGAAATTTTTGAAAAAAGCCCTCTCAAGTTTTAATTTTGGACCATCTGTTTGTAAATGGTTTGAACTATTCTATTCAAAAGCCAAAAGTTGTGTTATAAATAATGGTCACATGTCAAATTTTTTTTCTCTAGAAAGAGTCTGTCGACAAGGTGATCCGCTTTCACCTTATTTGTTTATAATCGGTGTGGAGCTGCTTTCATTAAAATTGAAGGCCAACCAAGACATTCATGGTATTATTATCAATGAAGTTGAATCTCTCATAAGTTTGTATGCTGATGATACCTTTCTTATTCTAGATGGGAGTGAAAATTCATTGAGGGAGGCTCTTGAATGTTTTGAATCTTTTTACAAGGTGTCTGGTTTAAAAATGAATTCATCCAAAACAAAAGCTGTGTGGGTTGGAAACAAGAAGTATTCAGATCAAATTATTTGTCCAAATATGAAACTAAATTGGTCTCATGAAAACTTTAAGGTTTTGGGAATTGATTTTTCACTTGATTTAAACTGTATTACAGATACAAATTTTACCAAAAAAATCAAGGAGGTTAAGGCAATACTAAAAAGTTGGCAGCATAGAAAACTGACATTACTTGGTAAAATTACAGTTATAAAAACTCTTGCACTACCAAAGCTAATTCATTTACTGACATCTCTACCAAATTTACCTCAGACAAAAATAAATGATTTAAATTCACTTTTTTATAAATTCATATGGAACGGGAAGTCAGATAAGATAAAGCGAAGTACTTTAATCGGTGATATATATCAGGGGGGTTTGAAAATGATAGATCTTCAATCATTTAATATTTATCTGAAAGTAGGTTGGATTAAACGATTATTTTCCAATTTAGATGGTGATTGGCAAAAAGTATTATTATTCAATCTTCAAAGCTATGGCGGTGAAAGAATTTTAACTTTTCAGAAAGAAAAGCTAAAGGAAGTTGCTATGAAGCTTACAAATCCTTTTTGGAAAGATGTTCTGTCTAGCTATCATTTTGCAAAACCTTATACAAAGATGAATACTAATGAACTATTGTCTCTTGATATCCTTAATTTTGTACCAGTAACTGATTTAAATTATTATATTAGATGGATAGAACATAATGTGCAGTATTTATGTGATCTTATTGACCCACATTCTGGTAATTTTTATACTTTTGAACAGACTAGAAATAAACTGAATACCAATAATTTTTTGAAGTACTATAGTCTGGTGTCAAATGTTCCCAAGTACATCAAAGATCATCTGAAGGAAAACTGTGTAAATGTAAATTTCGACATACTTAGTAAAAAGGATGCCTATTTAGAAAGAATAGTTCATAGTAAAAATGTTAGGTTTGTTTATAAAGGTCTTGTGAATGCAATCATTTCTTTACCAACAGAAAAATTTTCCAAATGGGAAAAACTTCTTAATTGTGAAATAACAAATTGGTCAAAATATTTTATTATTTTTAAAAAATCTTGTAGAAACTCATATCTTCAAAATTTTAAATTTAAATTGTTACACAGGATCATTCCTACCAATTCCTTTTTACATAAAATAAAGCTCAAGAATACTAATTTATGTACATTTTGCAAAATTCATGATGAAACTATTGAACATCTATTCTTTGACTGTCCTGTGACACAAATTGTTCTCAAATCTTTGTCAAAACAATTAAAACAATATTACAAGAATTTGATTTTTGACAAAAAAGAATATTTCTTTGGTTTTGATTTCAATTATTGCAAAAAATTACATCTTCAAGTGCAAACTCAATGAACAAAGGCTAAATATTGTAGAATTTAAACATAAAATTATGTGGTACCGTTCACTTGAACAATATATATCAAAGAAAAACAATACCATTTTAGCATTTGAAAAAATGTGGACCCCCTTACAATATATTTTCAACTAATCATAATATTTTTTGTTTGTTTGATTCATATAGTGATGAGATTCTTTTTTCAGCTTTTTTGATTAAGTACAAAATGTCAGGAGCAATCAAATATTTTAGAAAAACAAAATGGTAAGAGAGTGTGTGTGAAAGATGAATGAAAGTGTTTATTACTATTATATATTATTATTTCTTTATTTTGTTTATCAAAATGTAAAACCAATGTAGTCACAAAACTTATTTTTGAAAACTCCTGTCACACCCTAGTCAGGTGGTGATGTAAGGGAATTTATAAAATCCCGACAATAGGGGAAAAAAAAAAAAGAAAAAAGATTCTTCTCCCTTTTTCAGGCCAAAGAGACCTTAGACGATTTTGGCTATCCTGTTTAGGCCATTTGGCTTTATTGCTCCCAAAACATAAAATTTGTTGGGTTTCCAATCTTTCGATTTTGAGCGTACATGATAACGGTTATTCCAGCAATGCGTCGCGTGCACTAAATTTGATATCTACGGTTGTTTTTTTTTAGCAAATAAAAGACTTCAACGTTGTTGTTTATAGCCTTAGTACATGAGATTTTTCAAAGAAGCAATAAGTTCAGCAGCGTGATACTTAAAACACTTGGCATAAATGATATAAGACAACATTCCAACAAAAACAAGGATGAGAAATATCATTTTTGATCCCATATCTACAAGTTGTCTTAGGGATCGACCATTTAATTTGAAGGGGGGGGGGGGGGTTATGGTTTTTTGTTTCGTTCAGAATTTTTTTTTCGGACAACACAAGAGTTAGAATATTTATTTTTTTGTCACACAAAGTGCATTTTTTTTCCAGAATTTAACATTAGTTTATATGACAAAAACTCTGAATCAGATTATTTTTTTTTTCCTCCACCAAAATCAGAATATTTTTTTAGAAAAAAAACATAACCCCCCCCCCCCCCCCTTCAAGTTAAATGGTCATTCCCTTAACACATGTGTAAACACAATTTATGTGGACAATTCATGTGTAACAATTTGTGTGGACACTTCATGTGTAACAATTTATGTGAACAATTTATGTGGACACTTCATTTGTAACAATTTATGAGGACACTTCATTTGTAACAATTTATGAGGACCCTTCATGTGTAACAATTTATGTGGACACTATGTGTTACAGTGTAGCAATTTACCATATGTGGACACTGCATGTGTAACAATTTATGCAAACACTTCATGTGTAACAATTTGGTATAAACATATTGTATTGGTATAACTGACATATATAAACAAAACAATAGCAATTCTACAATAGGATTCAGAAACAAGCAAATGCTTTTTTTAAATCTGTTTCCTATGAAAAACATACAAGTATCACAAACAAATATATATGCATGCCGATTTAAATTTTAAAACTTGTGAGAATTATTTATATATTGAGGGAGAAAAAAATGTAGGTAGCATGTAGTTGAAAGCTACACAATTTACTTCAAAATAATAATACTAAGAGATTGAATAAGATTGAAAAGGTGAAAAATATTATGTAAGCATGTCAGGGTGTAAATCTTTTACTTTTTATGATAAAGGTTTGGACTGATTTAAATACTGCCTTGTTTTCTTCGTCATTTAGATTAACTGAGCCAAAAATAAGTAGATTCAGTGAAATTGTTTCAGGAATGTCCAAAAGTGAGAAGAAAAGTTGTTGTCTTAGAGTCGTGTGACGCGGACAATCTAATAAGAAATGAGATACAGTTTCAGTTATTCCACAGATACAATTTGGCGATTCAACAAGGTTTCTAATAAAGAGATGTGCATTTAAGGCACTACAATTCATACGTAGTCTCGCATGTAATATCTGACCTAACCTACATCCAACATAATAATGGGCTGGAACTTTAGTGTTTTTAGTGTTGATAAGAGATTTAAATGAATTTAGCGATTCCAAATTACGGGTGGGAAGTGGTAAATCATTCCATGCTTTTACAGTTAAAGGCAGAAAATATTCAGAATAAAGACTAGTTCGACAGTTTATATTAACAATATTGTTTATTTGTCTAGTATTATGGGTGTGTCGGGTACCTACAGTTTTTGGAATTAATTCAACTAAATATTGGGGTGTTTTATTGTAATTCATTTTATGAAAGAGAACAAGCTTGTGATTATTTCTTTTATCTTTTAGTTTCTCCCATTTTGTTTCTTCATACAAGCTGTCATGTGATGTTAATCTGGTCCCCCCAGTTACTATTCTTGCTGCATCTAATTGAATATTCTCTAATTTATTTATTAAATTTTGTTTTTGATTATCCCATATAACATCAGCGTACTCCATTAAAGGTCTTATAAAAGAAATATAATTTTTTTCTAAAGAGTATCTATCAAGGAATGTTCTAGCTTTTCTCATTATATTTAATCTATTATAAGTTTTTTTAACAATGTAATCAATATGATCATTCCATTGGCCATTATCTGAAATTATTACACCCAAGTGTTTGTGAGAGTTAACTACATGGAGATCTTGATCATTCATTTGTAAAGGGGGGGGGGGGTGATATGGTTTGTTTCTCTTACTGGAAATAACCATAGTTTCAGTTTTATTCGGGTTGAATTTTACGAGCCATTTTTCAGACCAACGTTGTAATTGATTGAGATCTTGATTCAGGAGGAAAGCCGTGTCGTTGGGGTTGTCAACAATGAGATATAAACTGGTGTCATCAGCAAACAGTTTAATTTCAGCATTGATCTCGTTTACGATATCATTTATAAAAATTATAAATAAAAGAGGCCAAGTATGGAACCTTGAGGAACCCCAGCCTTTACCGGTAACCAGTTAGAGTTTGAGCAATTGATAACCACCCTTTGTTCCTCCCATAGAGATAATTTCGAAACCACTTGAGTAAATTTCCTGAAATGCCTGATTGTTTAAGTTTGTGAATTAAACCTTTATGCCAAACTCTATCAAATGCTTTACTGATATCGCAGAAGACGACCCAAACTTCTTTAGCACTATCTAAGGCTTTGCCAAAATCGTTTGTTATATTGATTAGTTGATTAACTGCAGAATCCCCTTTTGTGAATCCGGATTGACAAGTAGTTAGAATATCGTTATCCAATAGATGATTGTGAATATGTTTACATACACAACGCTCCATACATTTTGAAATTACACTAAGTAGGGATATGGGTCTATAATTATTTACGTCGTTTTGTTTATTATTCTTAAAAACAGGCGTTATATTTGCTCTTTTCCATTGACTTGAATAGGAAGCGACCTGTAAAGAGAGATTGAATAATTTACAAAGAGGGTGTTTAATAATAGGTGCTGCTTCCTTCAACAGTCTAGGATTAATCAAATCAGGACCAGATGCTTTTGTAGGATTTATCACTTTTAGAACATCTTCAACTTCATTTTTACATAATTTGATTTCACTTATTTGGTTTGTAACATGTAATAAATTAGGGATATTGCTGTTAGAGTCGTCAATTTCGGATTGTTTTGAAAAATATATATTAAATAAGTTTGCTCTTTCGATATCATCAAATATTAAGTTATCATTATGGAGAATTGGGGGAATACTCATATCAGATCCTTTTATACCAGAAATCTGTTTAACTATGTTCCACCAGTTTTTGCAAGAAGAATTCATGTTTGTAATTTTTTTGATTAAATCATTATTATATTTGTCTTTGGCGTTCCTTACTAGGCTTGTAACTTCATTTCTGATTTTCCTAAATTTATTCCAATGCATGGGGTTATTAAAATGTTTTGCCTTTCTGTGAATTCTATTTTTCTGCCTTATCATTTTTCGTATATTACAAGATAACCACTTGGGCCCCCCTTTTCGGATAGTAACAATTTTACTCGGGATAGAAGATTCAGCGGCCCTTAAAATAGCATTAGTAATATCGTTTGTTATCAATTCTATATCATCAGTAAGAAAAAGTGAGTCCCAGTTTACGTTGAACAAATTCTGTCTTAACTTTTCATAATCTGCATGTTCATACAACCATATTTTACGTTTAAACGGTTTAGTCGGTGTCTTAGGATAATTTATGAAACCTATTACAGGACAATGATATCGTATTTGTTCGGTGAGTGCAGGTCCTACTCCAGTGTATATCAACCTAATAACATTATTTGTCAATATAAGATCAATTAATGATGATGAGTGCTCAGTGAAATGTGTCGGTTCGTCAATCATTTGTAAAAGACTAAATTTAGTTAAAAGGAAGCTAATTTTAGTGCGTGAGTAGTCCAGTTGATTGTCGTTAAAATCACCCGTTATAATGACATCATCAATAGCAGTATCATTTATGGCCATTTCTATTGAGGATTCCAATTTCTCCCATATATCTTGGGTACTTTTAGGGGGGATATAAAAAATTCCAAATAAGATCTGTTTGCCATTTATTTTTATTTGAACCCAAATGCCTTCAAGATCATCGAAATCAAGATCGTCACGTCTGCTTACATTTATATTATCCTTTACATACAAAATAACCCCACCCCCCGATTTGATAGGACCCCTATCTTTTCGAAATGGAGTTTGATAATTCGATAGTTTTAATGACTCATCCGTATGACTACGGTTTAACCATGATTCTGAAAAAGATAGTATGTCAAAATCAGCGTATTCTGCTGAAATAAGGTCTAGTTTTGGGACTAAGCTTTGAATGTTTAGATGAAGAAATGAGATCGACGAGGAAAACATCGCACTAATACTAGAAGTGATTGACAAATCACTCATGCTAGACTGCACATCAGTAATCGAATCCGTGGGTGGATTTGGACCTGGGTTAGTTTCTACTCCGGCAATTATTAGGAGGAAAACAATTACAGCTTTAAAGAAAATATTTAAAAACTGATGGAAACAAAATCGATCTTCATTAATGATATAAGAAAGTACATTTGTATTTTGTTTGGGAAAATCATCTACCTTACACGTAGAGGCAATGAGGTTATTTTCTACTTTAAATTCGGTCAGACAACTTATTAATACAGCGGCTAAAAGTGCATGCTTCTTGTTTCTGGTATTTATAATCAACCCAATACATAAGATTTCGCATAGATTTAAATAACATTTGGATTGTTGTCGGTTTGGTTTGAAGAGGCCTACTCTCATTCTATACTGATCAATTCCAATCGTCATTTGTCAATTTTAAGTTACACCAGATTGATCTTGTAGAAAATGAGAGTGGCCTAAACACTGTTTTAAATCAGTTAAGTTTTTGCAAGCGACAAATAATAATGAGGTCCTAGTATGAGACATTACTTTACAAGGAGTGTCACCCTTTTCAATCTTTTTTGTAGAACAAAAAAATAAAAAATGAATTGTAAGCAAATATACATTAAAGATAAACAAATAAAATATGTACATTGGCAAAATACACATAAAGTAGAAGAAAATGGAGGCGAATTATAATGGAAACAAAATTTTCTAGACACATACAAAAAATGCATATGAAATCCTATTACATATATACGACCATACAGGTTATGTGTGTACTATTTTAAGATGAATTTAAATTTCGGAGAGAGATGTTACTAAATCTAATTCAACTAGACAGAGACACTGGTTAGGTATGCACAAAAATGTACTGTAATCATCACAGTTAAATTTGACAATAGAGAAATTAAAATGACACCGAATTAAAGTCTTGTGCGAGAACAATACAATAACATCGATTATACTTAAGAAATCACATGACATGTGTAAGAACGAATCATATAAGTACACCGTACATTTAGGATTGTTTGATTGGTCGTTGTAATCAATGAAAGATCTTGACTTGGTTTGGAGTTTACTACTATTAGTATGTGGTATCTGTATACTAGAAATGGATAAAAAAAATGTAGACTTGACCTCTTGGGCAATAACATTTCTACATGGTATGGCATGGATAGCAATACATTATGATAAAAAAAAATCACTTGTGGTTGGATAACGAATGGTGATTGTATCAAATATAGTAATAGCGATTTTGCATGATACAGATAAAAACGAACATACAAGAGTTACTTTCACAAACCATTATGATCATGTGATTGGTCATAGCTATAATAGAAGACCTTGACATATATTGTGATATATATACTGTATTTAATTTGTATGTTGTATCTTGTAGTACATTTATTAATGAATATAGCGATATTAAGAAGAAAAAAAAATCCAGTTGAGTATAAACGGACCTGTTTGTATATAACTTTACGCGTGAGTAGCGATGATGATTGTTGAGAAGTCACGTGAACTGAAAAATAAATAAACATAAATTGCGTCACTTTCACAAATCATGTGATTGGTCACTACAATCAATGAAAAACCTTGACCTGGATTGCAATTTACTACGGATTGTGTATAGTATCTTACGGTACAATATTCCAATAATGAATAGGCCTAGTAACAATTTAATAAGACTTGTGAACACTTACTTGAATGAAGAACACCATGATCTCTTCCATCTTTAGTTACCGTATCTTCATTTCTGTTTCTACACATCTATTGATCAAAAACTTTTTTTTTAATTATATAGCGGACTACAGAATATTACATCACATCAACTTGCTAAAACGAGTGTACATGATAATAACACGTAAATAAAATTTCTTCAAGTGGATCTAATACAATTCCAAAAGGAATTTTGTTAATGTGTACTCAATACAATGGTATAGTTTTTATACGTCTGCTTAAAATCTGTACTCGTACAAATGGTTTTTTGAAGTAAGATCAACAAGATTTCATCTATATGGTGGCAGTCTGCATTTTTATTGGTGGTGGAAACCTTGTTCTCTGAAAAATTTTCATCTTCTTCCAAAAGAAATTTGAAAAAGCGCCATCCAATGAATGATTACGGCAACTATTTATTTTTTTACCCTTTCGGTTTCAGAGGTTTAAGCTCAAAAGTTGACAACATATTACAAGTGCAATTTTTTTCTTGGTTATTAACTTTCATAAACAAACCTGCAATAAAAATATTTTCATTTCATCTGTTTCATCAAAGTGCTCAAATAATTTGTTAATCTCATATTTCTGCTCCACTGCTCTTCTGTTCCATACAATTTCAAATGATCCCACGCCATTTTCATTGACTTTTTCTTTCCCATGTGAACTGACAGCTAATACCAGACAATCATAGTTTCCTTTTTTAAATGTTTCTTTCACTGAAATAATTCTCATTTTTTTAATAAATAACAATAAATCACTTTGGCATTATTTTGTTTGACATTATTTTATTATTAAATAACAAGGAAAGTTGACATGTCTAAAATTGGTATTTTTATGTGCATTAATTTACATCTTGCTTTTGTGAAGACAATTAATTTCTTGTTTAATGTTTATGATTACTTGCTAATAAATCAATGACTATCCACTGTTTTTTTTTATCCTTTAAGTAATATTCTACAACCAAGATATATTCATCCTGCTTCATTATATTAATATTCAATTAAATAAGAACATACACCCTGATTTTGCCCTATCCATATGTTGTTGTAGCATAAATGGCCTTTTTCCCTTTGATGTTTTCATGAATTAATCAGCTTAAAAAATATCTTAATAGAAAATAATTGTACCATACCTTAAAACTTTGTTGAATCCAAATGCAAATAAGCAGGGTTTACACCATGGCACAATGTGCAGGTCTGAATGTTGTATATTGTACCATATTAGCTTAAAAAACTCTTGTCTCCTTTTTAAAGAAGTCTGACCCTTCGTTTTTTTCTTCAGGCACAAGGGTAAATCATGCAAAATCTATCTGGACGAGCTGTCATTTCATTGGTTCATAGTATTCGTTTATTGTTAGTGTCAAATGTCAATCAATCTATTTCTGTTACAAAACATATAAACCAGGTGTCTTACTTATATGAACTTATTTAAACAAATCCATCCTTCTGATTTGTTTGCTTAAATAAGTTAATTCGTAAGAACTGTAGTATATATAATAACTGAAATATTGTTGAAAGTGGCGTTAAACACCATAACACTAACCACACTAAAATACTAGTTTATTAAAAGATTTAAACCTATCATATTTTTAGTGGGGCCATCGTGGCCCTTATCGTATGGTAGTTGGATTTACAACTACCTATGCAATTGGTTTCTATCACCACTGATGCTGTGAGTTCGAATCCTACTCAGGGCGAGGTGTACAACATTATGTGATAAAGTTTGTCAGTGACTTGTGGCAGGTCAGTGGTTTTCTCCGGGTTCTCCGGATTCCTCCACCAATAAAACTGACCGCAATGATATAACTGAAATATTGTTGAAAGTGGCGTTAAACACCAGAAAACCAACCAACCATATTTTTAGCATATCTCAAGTCAGGATATGCCATGATATAGCTGAAATATTGTTAAAGTTGGCATTAAACACCAATCAATCAATCAATCCAGGACATCACTGTTTTCTTATTTTGTATTTCTCTATTTTCAGTCAGACAGATGTGAAATTACCATGACAAAATAAATAAATGACTAGAATTAGTTTGAGGAAAACAGCTTGTAGCCATCGGCAATCCTCGTTAAATAAATACGGTAAGAATTAAATTCAAAATTAGCTTATTGAGTAAAGTTTATTGGTCATTTACTAAGTTAATCAATGACAACACATATTAAAAATATAAGTAATTAATCTAACTTACATTGTTTTAAACTTTTATCAAAGTCGCTCTCTTTCCCTTTTCCCATGTCATTATCTTGAATGTTACAATCTTCTACATTTTCCCAAAACTCCTTGAACCGTGTCTTATCATCAGATGCTGTCTTTTCCTTCAGGCAAAATATCGTTGCAAGTATTTTCTTTTTATCAGATTCTGCCATAATTTTTTCTATAATAAGAAATGTTGTAAAACACTTTTAAACACTGTATTGTTAATTCAGTATTTTTAAAATTATTATATTAATTACAAAACTTATTAGGATCAAACAGCAGTTAGTTCAACATTTTTTTTTATAACACAAAAATTTATTAGGATCTCATTGTAGTTTGTTTTTTATTATATTAAAAATTCATTAGGACCGGAGGTTCAGAATGTATTCTATCGAGCATGACTGGATGTAATAAGGAAAAAAAACTATAGTCAAACCTGTATTATGAGGTCACCTTTGGAACAAAGAAAAAGTGGTCTTTTAAGACAGGTGACCTCTTAAAAGAGGTTCAATTCATATGACATTTTCTATGACAGGACATAAAGAGAGTAGCTGCATAATACAGGTGACTGCTTCATAAAGGTGACCGCATGGGCAGGTTTGACTGTACACTGTAAATCCTCTTTCATGATCTACGTGGAATTGGGAGCAGTGGCTATGATAGTATTCTTGTATGAGATTTATGTTCTTCATTGTTCATAAAAATTTTAATTTAGCTACATCTTAATTAACACACTCTGTAGATATTGGGGAAAAATATTGGTTTTTTATGGTTCTTTCATTGCTTTTTTTGTAGTTCTTCCGTGATAAAAGTTTATGAGAAATATCATTCGTCGATAGAATATGGTCAAAAACTTGCCATCATTTTAGATAAAATTTTAGTGCTTGCAAAAAGTCCATTATCAAAATTTTCATTTGTAGGTATTATGTAATAATTACAGTAAATATTATACTCCCAAGGCCAATGGAACATGTGGTATTATAGACATAGCAGGGGCGGATCCAGGATTTCAAATTAGGGGGGGGCGCACTTAAAAAAAATTGCGCCAAGCAGAGGGAGACGCGAAATTTTTTGGGGTATTTCGTGCGAAAAATCACGATTTTACGCCAAAAAATCATATTTTTTCTAATTTTAGGGGGGGCGTGTGCCGGGTGCGCCCCCCCCCCCCCCCACTGGATCCACCCCTGCATAGGATCCTATTTCTATGCTGCTGGGTACAACCCATCTGAAAGGTGCCTCCAAGGGTTGTACAAGACACATCAATTAAATACAGAAATCACCTAGGAAATGACCTCATTTTCATGGTCTCTTTATGTCAAGTTTTCATAATTAGGTCAGTTTTTTCTTTATCATGCATCCTAGACTCACCATATTTGGTCCACACATTGATGACGGAGGGTACATGTCCATATTTCTTTATTTGTAATCTTAATTTAATAGCAGTTTCATGGTACTTTGATTTAATTTCTTTTTTAAAAAAATTTCAGACACAAAAAATAACACAATAGCAAGGGCTGTGCAGGAGATATATAGATATGTGTTTACACTTGTAAGTTTCAAATTCTGTGTGTTTTCTTTTAAAGTCTAGCTTGTTAATGCAGTGTCTGGTCAATTTGTCCCATGTCAAATTTTGTCCCACTTTTGGACAATTTGTCACAACTGTAATTTATCAATGTGGATCATTTTTTTTTAGATTTAGTAAAATAAAAAAGATGGAATATGTTCAATGTAGACAATAAAAAGTATTGCTCTGTGTAATAAGCCACTACCTAATTTTAAGCTATAATTTGGTTATAGTTCGTTGATGATAGATCAAATAAATGCTTCAATAATCAGCTTGGGCATAATTATTGAATGATCTGACTGAAGTTATTGTTTTTTTAATATTACTTGATTGTCAATTTTTTTAGCATCAAGTCAATTAGTATAGTTAATATTTATAGAACAGTTACTCTTAATCAGTTTTGTGTATATTTTACAATATAGTTTTTACTCACTGTCCTTTTCGTGAAACCAAACACAAACATCAAAGAAACAAAAGAAATATGCAATCAGCTTGGGAGGTGGGGGAAGACAAAATAGTGTCTTATTGGTCAAATACATTAAAACCAATCATATGAAAACATTACAAAAAAAACAAATATAACAGGAAAATGTTTAGTCACTGAATACATAAACTTTCATCATGTCATCCGAATGTGTTATCTGTAGTCGGCCAGTTCGTGTTAAAAACCATGCCTTCACAGTTCATGCTCTTTGTTGTGATTTGTGTAATTCTTGGACCCACAGAACCTGCTGTAGTGGTAAGTACAAATGTATTACATATTTATTATATTCCAATTGGGAATGAAAGAATAATGCACTTTTTGTCATAATAATTTCGATAATTATGTCTGTAAAAGGAAATGAACTTCAGCAAAATTGATTCATCAAAAGATCATTTTCAAACTTGATTTTACATTTTTATTATTTTTTTAAAGCAGAAAACACTCATCCTACTATTATTAATATTATTATATTTTCATTAGTATGTCAATGAGTGCTAGATGTTTTTACTTTTTAATTAAATATTTAATATCAGTCTGGAATAGAGTTCTACAAAGATGTGTATTTTAGTACTAGACTTCGACTGTAAAGATCCTGCTAATGTCTATTCAGTCAAAGTTAAATTGAAGATGAAGTTAGCTTAAATTGATAAAAGACAACATTCATTGTTAGTCAAATAATTAAATGTCAAATAATAGATTTATATACATTTGTACTCTTTACCTATCTGAGTACATGTATTACTAAAATCATGCAAATATATGATTAAATATGAAAGTATGTATGCTGTATACCAGTTTTCTTAAATTCAGGTTTCTTTCATCATGTCAATATATTAATAATATTTTATTGATTTTATTATTCATTTGCAGATGTGTTCCTATGCAGCTCCAGTTGGTTCCAGAGCAGAAACTCTCCAGGACACAAAGAGCATCTTCACGATGCACACAGGCAAAGGTGTTCAAGTTGTGGGATCACTACAGCAATGGTGAAATCAGTCCATCTCAACTTTTGAAGACTGTATGACTCTTAGTGACCCCAAAGAGCTCTTAAAGACCATTATTGAACTCTCTCTCATGAAGGACATTTACTTAACTCTCATTAAGGACATGTATTGAAGTAAATGATTGTTATACAGTTATTCATGCTTCAGTTGACACAGTATTTGACCTTTATATTTATGTTTATGTTCTCCTTGTGATTTGTTTTTTTATAGATAGAGAAGGAGAGGTGGCAAGTAGCTGAATGTTGCATGAAGAAATGTTTTAGAGAGTAAATGCTACAAAAGAGAATGTCTATGATTGTATAAAAAGTGAGAAAGAAATGTAGTAAGGAAATTGTATGAATGAGAAAGAATATTAAAAATATATGAAAGTGAGAGTGAAAGGACATGTGAAAAAGAGTAGCAGAAAGAGCAAGTTTTTTTAATTATATGGTTGTGTGAAAGGAGAGAGAATAGTGCTACAACTGTATGACTGTGTGTACACATGCACTGTAATAGTTAAAAATTCTCTTGTGTAAAATAAAAATGA
Source organism: Bathymodiolus septemdierum (assembly GCA_963383655.1). NCBI lineage: Eukaryota > Metazoa > Mollusca > Bivalvia > Mytilida > Modiolidae > Bathymodiolus > Bathymodiolus septemdierum. Next base: position 63,896,402 of record OY726520.1, read on the forward strand.
ATAAATCTTATAACTTATAAGTCTTCAAGTTTATTTCAATACAGAGCAATATAATCTTATTTTTCAATCTTATTGTTATTTGGATCTGTTGAACAAGAATTCACACCAATAACAACAAGATGAACTGTGAGCTAAGGCTCACCTATGATACCCCCGCTCTTCGGCAAACAGGAAGTAGGAATCTGACGGGTCAAAAAATGCTTCCCACAATATGGAGTACCTATATGAAGCTTGCGACCAAATATCAGATTTCTGCCATCAATAGTTGCTGAGAAAAGTGCGACGAAAAATGAGCATATATATTCAATGTGTATAAAAATCAACAAAGTCGGCAAACAGGAAGTAGGAATCTGATGGGTCCAAAAACGCTTCCCACGATATGGGGTACCTATATGAAGCTTGTGACCAAATATCAGATCTCTGCCATCAATAGTTGCTGAGAAAAATGTGACGAAAAATGTGCATATATGTTCAAAGTGTATAAAAACCAACTAAGTCGGCAAACAGGAAGTAGGAATCTGACGGGTCCAAAAACGCTACCCACAATATGGTATACCTATATGATGCTTGTGACCAAATATCAGATTTCTGCCATCAACAGTTACTGAGAAAAATGTGACGAAAAATATCTTGGACGGACAGAGGTAAAACAGTATACCCCACTCCCCCTTCGGGGAGCGGAGGTATAATAAGGATATGGAGTAAAATATGCAAATAACACCCCCTGAAAAGAAAAAAAAATGTAGTGAAACTGCAATATTGAGATTCAGTCTCAACACCCAAAGTTATAAGCACACACATTTCTTTAAAATTTTGAGAGAAGAAAAAATATAATCATTTTGAAAAAAGTTGGGACAAATTGGAACTGGGACAAATTGACCAAAGTTGGGACGAATTGGTTTGGGACAAATTGACCTGTATCCGTTAATGCATCAATTAAGAATTTTGTATCACTCTTGGATGAGCTTTGGATTCCAATTAACAGAGCAGGGGCAGATCCAGGATTTCAAGTTGGGAAGGGGGGGGAGGGGGGGGGGGGGGGGGCATGCAATTAAAAAAATTGCGCCGAGCGGAGGGAGTATTTCGTGTGAAAAATCACGATTTTATGCCAAAAAATCATATTTTTGCCAATTTTAGGGGGGGGGGGCATGCACTGGGTGCATCCCCTGGATCTGCCCCTGTATATGTATCGGGTCCGTTCGCCCTAACTACACATTCACCCTGGGTCCGTTCGCCCTAAAAGTGGGTCTGTTCGCCCTGATAATCAAGTAAAAAGTATTTTAATGAATATAATGCAATGTGAAAGGTGGCAACATCGATTATGTGACACTGGTAAAAATATTTTAACTATACCAAGGATTTATATAGTACTATATAAATCCTTGAATATACTTGGCATAAATTTATCTTTGTTTATGATTTCGGATGGTGACTAAGGATTTATATAGTACTATATAAATCCTTGACTATACTTAGCATAAAATGATCTTTGTTTATGATATATATCTTTACTTTGTATGCTTTTCAGTTTAACTTGTGCTTTATTTTAGTGCTTAGCTATTTCTGCATGAATATTTTAAAATATGTTTTAAAAGTGCATGAATATTTTATGTGTGTTTTGAGTTGATTTGCTTATTTGCTTAATTATAGACTGCTTATAATTTGCATGAATGTACTTGTATGTGTAATATGTGCTATAAATGTCGGCATCTATTTTCTGTATTGACTGCTGGTCCTATGACAGTAAGTGCACGGAGAGGCACTTACCACATGCGCACTGGCTGTAGGGGTCCAGAAGTCAAAACAACAGAAATGTATGTATAAATATCATCTGGATATGTATTTGTATTGCACGACATGTTTTATTATGCTGTATTTATGTAATTGTATTATGCATGTCGGTTTGAAAAGCTCTATGTTGTGTTGTTAAAAAATGTACCAACTTTAAATAAAACTTTTTGAATTTTGAATTTTGAACTTAAATATGATCACTCTTATTTCAATTAATTATTTTGGAAAATCCGAAAAAGCTAAGCGTATTTTGGATACGACTCAATAATTTGTCTCCAATATTTATGAATTAGAATAAATATTATCAATCATATGAGTATTTTAAACTGTCTGCTCCGAGTAATACTATAACAATATAAAGAATGAAAATAAATGTATGATCATGTTTTTAGTTAGAAATTCATATTTTTTCAGGCATCACACTTCAGGCGTACTGTGATAATCTTGCCAAGCAGGATAATCAGCTACAGTTTATTTGCAGACCATGTACCCTTTTGCTTTGAATATCAAATACTATTAGCACATGTTTTATATTCTTCATTTGTATGACCATACAATTAAGCCAATCCTGATGTATGGTAGTGAAATTACAGGGATGTTTAAGACCAGTTCTGCAGCATGCAGAAAAGAAAATGAATATTTATTGCAACAAACTTATATCAATGATTTTATAGACAAATCTCATTTTAAATACCTTAAATATATTTTGGGTGTAAATAAAAAGTCCACAAACTTAGCTGTATTGTCTGAACTTGGCAGATACCCTCTATATTTCTCTGTTGTCTTGTCAATGTTAAAATATTGTTTTAGAATAGACAAAATGGAAAGTGGTCTATTGTCTGGTGCATATATTGCTAATCAAAGCATGGTTTCAGACAACACAGAATGCTGGTTGTCATTAAATATTCAACATACAGGAATAAAGTTGAATGAATTAGCAAGGTCTGTAAGAAAAAAATTATGCCATAGTTTTTTAAATTATTGGAATAAAAACTCAAAAGAACCAGAGGGAAAACTTGATACTTATTTCAAAATTAAAAAATGTTTTTCTCGGGAAACGTATTTATCTATTAACAATTTTCGATTGAGAAGGGCATTATGTCAAATAAGAATAAGTGCCCATGAACTAAAAATAAAAAGGGATCGATATAAGAAACCCTACGTAGAACAATCTCAAAGAATATGTGAAAAATGTTCTTCAAATCAAACTGAAGATGAACTTCGTTTTATAATTAACTGTCCATTATACATTGACAATAGAGAAATCCTGTTCAATAATATAGGTGAGCTTTGTCCAAAATTTAAAGATCTACCCAATGAAGCAAAATTTATATGGCTTTTTACAAATGAAGACATATCACTTATCAGTACTTAAACTTCTGGGAAAATATATTATTGATTGTCTAGATATTAGAAGAGAGGATTATTGTTGTCATAAGTAGTGTTTATATGTATAGTGTATATCATTACTTTATCTCTGATTCTGTCCGGCATAAAATGTTGTATTGTTATATGTACATTGAATCAATATTTGTTTTATATGTAACTCTCTGCCTCTTCGGAACAATAAAATTATTATTATTATTATTATTATTCTGTCTCATGTTGAATGAATAGGTACCTATAAAATGCAAAACAAAACGCGAAACGAAACGAAATTCACCGAAACGAAACGAAATTTACCGAAATCGATACAAAACGAAATAAATCTAAACGAAATTGACCGAAACGGTATAATACAAAATGAAATAAAACCTATTTTAACGAAACAATTTCTTGGGGAAAGACAAGACAAACATTAAATGAAAAAAATAGAGAAAGTATCATTTAAGCGTAGAAAAAGATAGTTCATGGTGTGTTGTTTTCCAGGTTATATAAAAAAAAATATCGTTCTTCATCTAGCAATGAAGAAATGATTGATTCATCGATTGTTGACTGCTAAACGCCACATCAGTGATATTCCAGCTATACTGTGCCGAATGACGAAATGGAGACGACTGTTACATGGGGGGATAACTTCCTATATATACATGGTGATGTTCTGACAATCGGGGATCCTATTTTTGATTTTATGTCTGGCATGGGGCATACTTTTGGTCACAACTGTCTGAAAAGGGGTATAGGTTTTTGCTTGGATTATTCTTCAAAAATTGGGGTTTAAAGAGGATTTAGTTAGACAACAGTCTGAGATGGGGTCTAAAATTGTTATCAGAATCAGTATGTAAAGGGGTCGGGGTTCAGCGGCCCCAGAAGAACACGTACCTCACCATTTTGTAAGGTAGGTCGGTACTGTTACTTGAGAATGATTAATAGTGCCGCTTCGAAATAATTGCAAAATTACTGTTGTTGTTTAATTATTCAATTATTTATTACATGTATTTTTTTCAGTTTTTGCATGTGGATTTTTTTTCGTTGTTTTCTTAAAGTTTACCCCTTGCTAACGATGAGATAAACAACATATATTCATATTCAAATATGCAACAAATTATGGCTTCTATTATTATAAGAAAGACTGTCGAGATAAAAAAAGACATGTGACCAATCTGGCAAAAAGTAAACAGTATACTGCAGAACACGGTACACTCGTCTTGCAAATTTACATGTTAAATTTCTATTTTAAGACTTAGGAACCGACTATATAAGGCAACAACCATTTTCTTATCTGGGGGGGGGGGGGGGGGGGGGGCCTGGGAATTTTTTGAAAAAAATATATTAATGCCCTAGCTGACCAAAAAAAATTTTGATTTCGCATTGTAGCTGAAAAAAAATTTCTGCTGTCACCGGCTAGAAAAAAAAAATTTGCACTGCTGAATTTGAGTAGTCAATGTATTGTTTTTGTGGAAAAATATATTTCTGTTCTCCATGATAGGAAAAAAATGTTTTGCTTTCCTTCTCATGAGAAAAAAACATTTTGACTGAGGAAGGTTCTGAAAAAAAATTTACAAGCACAATGAAAATCCCTGATTGTCAGAACATCACCATGTATATAGGAAGTTACCCCCCACACAACAGTCATTTTCATTCGTCATTCGGCACAATATAGCTGGAATATCACTGATGTTCCACAGTGGTGTTTAGCAGTTAACAATCGATGAATCAATCATTTCGACTGAATTCATCATTGCTAGATGAAGAACGATTTTTTTTATATAACCTGGAAAACAATGAACTATCTTTTTCTACGCTTAAATGATACTTTCTCTATTTTTTTCATTTAATTTTTGTCTTGTCTTTCTCCAAGAAATTGTTTCGTTAAAATAGATTTTATTTCATTTTGTATTATACCGTTTCGCTTCGCTTCGGTCAATTTCGTTTCGATTTATTTCGTTTCACATCGATTTCGTTTCGTTTCGCTTCGGTCAATTTCGTTTCGTTTTTCCTTTCACTTCGCATTTTACAGGTACCCAAATTGAATGATAGTTGTTAAAAGTGAAATCTATATATACCATCAAATATCATTTATACCTCATTTATTTTTAATATCCTACATATAATTATCAGGACGAACGAACCCGTAACCACAGGCACTTGTTTCTATCCATGGGAAGATCCGACTATCAATGCATTGATACACAGGGGCTCAGTTATATTTTCACATCACCAGGTATGTATTAATACATAAATACATACCTGGTGATGTGAAAATTAACTGAGAGCCCCTATCCTGTGCATTGATAGTCGATCTTCCCATGGATAGAAACAAGTGCTTGTGTTCTACATCCAAGGATGAAGATACAGACAAAAAATTCCTTCGAAAGCATAATCTCAACGAAATTAGGGTGTTGTCATTTGTGTATGTTAATGGTTCCGGGTCCGTTCACGGATAGAAACAAGTACCTGTGATGTAGAAACTGACCGAAAATTTCTTCGGAATCCTAATCTCAACGAGATTAGTAAAATTTATTCTTTCTTTTCTTCCAAATGACTACATTTCGCATAATATTTCTGGTGAACGACTACTTACTTTCCAATAAGCCCCAAATTCACAGTGAAACAAATTGCGGAATTTTCGGTGACTTCCCTTCAGAATTCACCGAAACATCATTCACTTTCACTTTCGATTTCGTGGTCTAAAATGTAATAACCAAAATCAATGATGGTATGATTACGATTTTTCCCGTATTAATAGGGACCGGCCATTATTTATCTCCAGGGGGAGGGGGGGGGGGGGGGCGGCAAAATGTAAATTTGGAATGAGTAAGCATAACTGACCCCCCTTTTTAAGTTGTGTTAACATTTTTACCCCCCCCCCCTTTCAACTACTTCAAATCTTTTTACCCCCCCCCCTTTCCTGATTATTGTTGAAAGGCTTCTAATTTCATATGTTGCTATAAATTCCTTTTAACAAGGATAGTAGCTCATAGGAAATGGAACTAAAGGTTCTTCTGTGTTCATGAAGGCAACCACAACCACATCTAATGAAAAGGATACCAGGGTCGTAGCTACCCCAAAATGAAGTGTACTCAAATCTGTTTAAAAGTCTGGTGGAGGGTCACGAAGTGATCCTCCCCTTCCCCACCTCTGCGATGTGGCCTTACGGCAGGGGGTCTGGGGCTTAAGGCCCCCAGAAGCTCTAGGGTAAATGGTGCAAAATCCTGCATTCTTGCAATTTCCTGGCACTAAAAATGATCCCACGGAAACCCAATTTTCATGAGCAACAAGTCAACTTTTGAACATAAATTTTGAGAAATAAAATATTAAGTAGAGCAATATAATACAAATATGTAGTTGACTTAGATATTTTATTTTGTCAAATGTGTAGTGGGTTAAGCTTGATTTGGAATCGAATACAATTAACATATGGGTCAAAGAATCTACACGGTGCACAGTAGACACTATCTTGAGTTTTTGAATATTTCATCCAAGTGTGTTCAAGAAACCATTTAGCCTTTGCTCTCCTTGTAGAATTCGAGATTACCCTGAAAAAAATATTAGATAGTCTTCACTATTTTTACGCAAATTTTATTTCAAAGGAACATTTCTCGAATAGAAATAATTTATACTCTCTGTCAATGGTATGATAATGTATAAACATGATAAACTGTAATCTCAATCAATTCGAAACGATGTCGATGTGCACCGGCTGTACAGACTGGAAAATGCAAATTCCATCCGCGTTAAACCAATACTTTTTTTCATATTCCGGTTCGTTCCATATGATACGTATCCAGGTTACCAGAAGATTTTAAAAGTTTACTAAAAGTAACTAATATCAATATGCTTCCAATAACGTTAACGATCCCATGATTGTGCTATTTGTTCTTGGGTGCGCCTTGTGGTTTTCCTTTAAAAAGAAATACGATTAGTTTGTTTGTTCAAGCAAAATAAAAAAAAAATCATACCTTAACAACAAATCCCCCACCCCAAACTCCATTCCTAAAACACGTGCACGACCATCGATCGGCATTGCACTTATATAACACACACCGTTCTATGCTGATTCCGTAAATGATAAACGTAGTTTCCGGAATTGAATATAGGTACATTAAGTAATTATTAACATGTTTGTATTTGTTTGAATTTGATTTAGTTTATTAATTTAGTTTTATTCTACCTTATGTCCTAGATTTACCATGTTTTCATTTTTGTCAAAATGTTCGATGTGTACGTAATTGCGTTTTTGCGTACGGGTTGCTACGCGCCTGGATACCCTTAAGTCACTTTGTTGTAATTTTTTGTTCACAGTCTTCAACAAGCAAGGAGCCCACTATTTAAAAAAGCTGCATCAGGAATTTTTGCCATAAATACAATGTACTATAACAATAGTTTTTTTAATATATTGAAATATTATTTTGATCATCAGTTTCACAATTAATCTCAAATCAACAGTATTATGATAACAGAAATTTACAAATTAAAAAATAGTTTATAATACAAAAAAGTATTCATAGTGCAAAAATTATCATTGGCAAAATGTATGACAAGGAAACATATTTTTAAATTAAAAACTGTTACTGTAGACTCGGGGACATGATAGCCAAAACAACGAAAAAATTGTATTGTATCCTTCAGCTTCTATTTTCAGATTAATTTGTATATATACGATAATCTGATATCACAAAATAACTCAGTTTGTCACATATTTTGTTGCAATATGTTCGTTTTTGCATGTCCAATAATAGCTAGAAGTCAGTGTTGGTTATTTGCCCTCCGTTTTAGCCCTCGAATATCCGTATTGGCCCTCAAAAATCCGTGTTTGCCCCCCGAATTTAACTTCCGGTATCTGCGCAGTGGTCTCAAAGAAAATATGTCAAAGTACAAGGAAAGATGGTGCATAAAATCGTATTTCAATCATATTAAGACGTTTATAAAGTCTAAATAACTTGAAACGGAATAATTAGCTCAAATGTATACGTCGTCTTTAATAGGAATTTCCATTCAAATATCAACGTCTTGGGTAGATTTTACAAACACTTTCTAATGTCATTGTACAAAACTCGAAACAAAAATATTTGCAAGTTGAACAAAGGCAACTCTCTTAAGAATTTATTTTCGCAATTTGTCAGTTCAAAGATCTTTTCTGCAATATAAAAGTCAATGTTTGAAAAAAGTCAATGTAAAATATGTGATAAATGGATTATGACATGAAATTTTCCATATCGTCCCTGGTATCAACCCTCGACCCATATCAGCCTTCCAGCTCTGCTGTCGGGCTTGATGTGGGAGTCTTGGGCTGATACCAGGGCCGATATGGAAAATGTCATGTAATAATCTCTTAATATATACAAATGATATTTTTTAAACGACTATTTGGTATAGAAAGTAAAAGTAAAGTCAAGTGAATTTTATTTAAAATCGGCTTATATATATATATATATATATATATATATATATACATTTAACAAATAACATGAGCTACATGAAGCTCTTAAAACCGATTATAACATATACAAGCAAACATCAAATTTGTTAAAACAGACAAGCACAAATAAATCAAATATGAGCACATAAAAAGCAAATAGTGAGTGAGTGATTGTTGTTTAACGCTATAATTCAGCAATTTTTCAGCTAAATCATGGTGAGAACAAGTTAATTTTTAATGTGATGATGATGATTATGTCCGCTTTGTACTAGACCAACACGCAGAGTTAGATTTTTTTTTATAGTGCTCACTGAAACAAGTCCGCGGGTATACATGTCGCTCCGCTCGAACACATTATTCTGATTCCGAGCCAACCAGTCTTTGCCCTTTCTCCTTATGCTGCGTGCTTAGCGGAGAAGCAACAAATACCAATTTTTATTTTTGGTTTAACCCGACTGGGGCTCGAACCCACGATCTACCGCACTTGAGGCGAGCACGCTAACCATTATGCCACCGATGTGGTAAAAAACAAATAAGAGTACATAAAAAAGCAAATAAGAGCACATAAAAAGCAAATATGATCACATAAAAACAAGCACAAATTATGCAAATAAAAGCTGTTGCTTTGCTTGCAATATATATATATTGCAAGCAAAATCACAGATAAAGCAGAAAGACTATTCAGGCATGAGGAAGCACGGCTTGATATTTACTGGAACGGCAAAATCATTTCCCCCACCACATTAATCGGAAATATAATTTTTAAACTGGTCAAATGAGGACATATTTCTGATCACACTTGCAGAGCTGTCAAGGGTTTTTGATGGCTCAGAGTGAGAAGAAGGGATCTGAGGGGCGAATCTCCCCAGAAGATGAAGACAGTATGCTGATTCTGAAGAATTTTTCAGAACAAAATTGACTAATTATATAAATTTGTGTTACTTATAAAACATTTAATAATAAGGAATATGCCTTCCCAATATGATTTACATTGTTATTTGTATGTATTATTTAAAAAACTTTATTTGTTTTCAGCTTTTGTCATCTTGTCTACTCATGACGTAACATCTGTGACATGATATAATTAATTACACGCCCGCTCTCCGGAGGGGGAGGGGGGTATACTGTTCTACCTCTGTCCGTCTGTCCGTCCGTCCGTCCTTCCGTCCTTCCGTCCGTCCAAGATATTTTTTGTCGCATTTTTCTCGGCAACTATCGATGACAGAAATCTGATATTTGGTCACAAGCTTCATATAGGTATGCCATATTGTGGGTAGCGTTTTTGGACCCATCAGATTCCTACTTCCTGTTTGCCGAAGAGCGGGGGTATCATAAGTGAGCTTTGGCTCACAGTTCATCTTGTTAAACTTGACTGGTACTTTCTATCTCTGTATGATATATTATTACACATGTAAGACATTTCCATATCGACAGACTATCGGTATGGACATGCACTATAATAATTGACCATTAGAAAACAGCTGGAAGGAAGTAAAACAGCATTCATACATTTTTTGGTCATTGAAATCAATCCGTATTGTTCTAACAACCATTTACATATTAACATCAGAGAAGCTCTAAAATCAGTTTTAGATTTCCTAACCATACTTATTGGCATATGGCAAAGACAGCCAACTAAGTACACATGACATCAGGGTTTTTCCCCAGTAACCCTACTTTTAATTGAGTTTCTTTTAACCATATTCACAGAGGCGTTATCTACAGAGAAAGCTACACACTTAATTATCCCATTGCATCTGATTTTGTGTAATAACATTGTCAATTGTTTCGAAGGTATCTGATACAGTAGCACCTTTTGTTGTGCACACATCTAGGAAATTTCTGGTTATTTTGTTTAAAGAGATGTCAAATATTTTTGCGGTCAAAGAATTCATGTTGGTGTAATCAGAATCATTACTCCCGTCTGTTGCTAAAGTATGGGTTGTTTTTCATTTTAGATACTAGATCAACATGGAAACTTGGTGCTATAATGCTCTGTTTAGTATACAAACAGTTTTAGTCTTGGCACATCGATACTGTTCTACAATATGGAAAGATCTTTCTGAACATGGGTCATATTTGTCAGCTATGTAGCAATCGGCAAATTGTTTCAGAAATAAAATTGGTCATAAGAACTACTGTCTTGGAAGTTTTAAAAGATCGTTTTGTGGAACAAAGGTTGTCGCAGTGACGAAAATTTGTCTTTTTGTGTTTTAGTATATATATGTCGCTTTAACCAGCTTCACCCTGATGAGCAACTAAATTCCGAGAAAAAAAAAACACATATAAAAAGTTTGGTGGAGATTCACTGGAAATTTAAAATATCTTCTAGAATCAAATTTTGTATTACATGCAGCAGCTTTGCTGAGCTTTTTGAGCCGCTTTATTTTTATTTTGCAGGACTGTCTGCATCACTCGCAGTTGAATATTCGCGCTCCATTCGAATTTCCGTATATAGCGAACCAGTTCTGTTTAGTCAGTTTTGTTATGTTTACTGAAATTTCCCAATTCGTTGATTTTTGTGTTAGCGTGAGAACAATGGGGGTGAGCGTGAGAGTGTGATTTGATGCCTTGAAGCGTGATTCTCACGCTGAAAGCGTGAGACTTGACAGGTATGCACTTGACAGTGTATTCCACAATCTTGCTGTCTCATTCCTGAAAGTATTTTTTTTTTTTATCTTACTTTGCTGTTAATTCTCTGTCTGAGAATATCAGCTGTATTATATAACTAAAATTATATATCTTATCTTTAATGGTTAGAAGGTCTTTACAATTAGTGGACTTTTCTTATGTATAATTTTGAAGGTCTTCAAGGCAACTGATCTCATTTCCGGGTTTTAAGTGAGGGTAATTTAAGATTTTGTTTCGTATGAGCTGTGTCTGATTCAATGTAGATAATCCGGGGAACACTTTCTTGTATTTATTTCAATTAAAATTTTGTTTTGGTCATGCAATACAGAAGTGCCAGATAAGGTAACAGTAACTAAAATTAGATATAATAAATGAATGATAAATAGTAAGTTTGCCAAATCTGTCCAGATATTTTTTTCTATCTGCCTTTAACGTTAAATTGCTTTGCAGCATTCTTACAAATATTTGTAATATCCCGGACCTTTGAAATTTAATTTGAAGTCAATGGTGACACCCAAAAGTTAAAACCATATCCCCTTCCACCATAGATTCTGTTAAATTCAAACTTGAGAATAGTGAATGAAGGAGCAATTTTTCTAGATCATGACGAGAAAAGGTTTCAAGAGAGAATATGAGGATTAGGTCCGCTTTGCACTAGACCGTGGTCTGTGGTCGTATGGTAGTTCGATTTACAGCTACCTATGATTCACCTATGCAATCAGTCCCTATCACCACTAATGTTGTGAGTTCGAATCCCTCGCATGGCGAGATATAAAACAATATTTAATATTGATATGTACACTTAGTTTGACATAATTTTGCTTAGTTTATTAGACCCCTAATTATAATTGATTTAAAACTTGTACAATTGATGTCATTTGATTTATTTCATTTGTTATTAATGTATTTGTAAGGAGAGGGATTAGTAAGTTGTAAAAACCTGTTCCTAGTCCAATTGTATAGATATTGACAATAAAATCATGATAAAGTTAACTCTTTTTTTACAATGAAATTAGATCTTGCATTATTAAGAAAATTAAAAAGTTTAATTTAGCCAAATTTGGCGGGAGAATATTATGTCCAATCAAATTGTTTCCTTTCATTCAGTTTTGTACATGCGGAAAATGGCCGACAATAACAAATTGTCTGCATCAACAAGTGGTCATAATCTTTCTAGCCCCGCGACCAGCCCAGATGACACAAATACAGAGAATGCAGACGACGAAGACCCATCTTTAGAAAACCAGGATAATGTTGGAGAGACACTTTACATTAAGATGAAAGCACCACCAGAAAATCAGTGTGTTTTCCAAAATTTGTTTAGAAAAATACGGTTATACAAAAAATGAGATGAATCAGAACGCTGACTAACAATTAATATTTCTTGAATTTCGTTGATATGATTTTGTTTATTTGGCAATTATGTTTGCATGCCATATTTAAAACTTGTTTAATTCTGAAACATAAGTGAAGACTCTTTGATAATTGAACTTCTTCTCTGTATTAAACTTCCTGTAGTAGGAACACCACTGTATTGTGTTGCTCGTTTATAATTAAAACTTATAAAACTATGTACAGGTGGCGTAGTGTGCATGCGAAAAGGAATTAATGTTCGTGTAGGAAAATGGTGACTTATGTACACGTACGGTCTATATTAGTATATATACAATGTAATAATAGGGAGGTCAAACGTAGTCGCCGATAACGTTATTATTTTCTGTCGGAGTAAAAAAAAACGATTTTTCACCTTTTTCATTTCATTAGAAAAACACCTGAAATTGAATATTTCGTGATAAAAAATATATCAGATAAAACTTGAAAGCTAGATCTTCATTAATTTGGCAGTTATAAGCATTAAAAATATGATTGGGTACTACTACTGAACGTCCAAAGTGAAGCGGTTCCGAGAAAATCGGACGCCATGTTGATTTATGTGTCAACAAACAACCCATTTTCAAAAATAATTCCGCACGCTATTCCTGGACCAATATTTTTCATGTATGGCTTAAAATTTGCAGAAAGTCTTCAACTTTAACAATCCCATTTGAACCAATTAAAAAAAGATCGAAATCGTAACGTAAAATATAAAAGTTTACAAAACAGTGTTTTTAAACTCGCTTACCGCTTTTAAGCAAAAAGGTTCGGAGTCAGATACAATAATATGTTCCTTCCTCTAAAGATATTTCGCCAAAATTTCAATGGATAAGCAACAATAGCATGCGGAAATCAATAAATGTTCGGGTCATATTTTCTGAATTTGCAATCAGAGTTGAGCGGGAAGAGTTATCGGACGTTGTGTTGCGCATGACCGGGAAGCATGGCTTTCGCCATCTTAGCCAGGGCAATTTCACAGAGTCGTAACCAAAAATGGCATTCACCGACGTATTGTTCCACCAATTGATACAATAATTATCTAACATTGATGTATTAAGGCCATGGAGGTCAATCATGCACGGTAAGTTACAAAATTTCTTCTAAAATATAGTTTTATTCTCAAAAGAAATATCGTTTTCAACCGGATCAAATGGGGGTTAATTTTGAAAACAAAAGATGCACAAAAATCGCACAGAAACTTTACACGAACTGAATTTATATATATCTTTGCTTCTATTAATGAAAAAGAGATAGAATTTAATTCACGATTTTATTATTTAACTCGAAAAATGGCGAAAACGGCAAGCATCAATATGAAGTTGTCAAATTCTCCCAACCTATAAATAACTTTATCAGACAAGTGGTTTGGTGACGTAACCAGGCGACTCGGAAATTATCGGGATTTATTAATACATCTATATAAAGGAGTTGTTCCGGTATTCTTTGATATTTTTATAAAAGTGGGAATCTTTTGTGAAATATCAAGATCTTTTTTAGTTTTTGGTTTTAAATGAAATTTGTCTACATGAAAACTGAGATAACATTTATGCATTTCTCATTAAGTTCCTTGTGTAGTATGTTGTAGCAATACATAGGTTTATATAGTTTTTAAATAGTAACCTGAATTTCCATGCCACATTTTTGAATATATTTAAATTATTATAAAGCATATTATTATGATTAAGTGCTATTAGGGAAGCTTTAGGAAATATATGGTTAATAATGCATGCATTATATTATGTGCATGTATTAACAGTCTGGTTATATACAATGTAACATGACTGTACATATCAGTGATATGTTAAGTTTAATCAATTACATTTTTTTCGTTACACCATTACTGTGTGCACACTTGACAGAGCATTTATGATGCATGCAGCAAACATTTCTGGAGTAAGGCTATTTTTCCATTTAATCTAATTGCCACCAAACATAATATGTATAAAGATAATTTTTAGTCAAGAGTGCATTGTATTAAAACTTTTTTCGATTATATATGTATGATAAAATATTTCTGGAAAAGATAAATTATTTTTAGTTCTTTATTTTTATTCTGTATAACATATTAATGTTTATTTTTATTTTACAGGTGTGATCGTGGCATCTCAGTAGATCATTAAGAGTTTTAAATCATTAAATGACACTTCTGAAAGTTGATGCTGTTGATTATGATTCAGTTAATCAAATATGCATAGGATCACAAAACACACAATTTAAAGAAATCACACAGATTTCATTTGGAATTAGTTGGTCATGAACTAGGACACAGCACTATTTGTAGTTGTCAAATGTAAAATTATAGTATATAAAGGAAAAGAGAGTGACATTGAGGACTGTAATGAATTAAGATTATAAATAACAGTAGAAGATAACAGTTTATTGATTTGTGACAATAAAAATGATAACTTTGAAAATTTGTGACTTTCTAATCGCATGAACTGTTCGCTTAAATCAGCTAAAATTGTCAAATTTGAGGTTTTTCCCAGACAAGAAAATGAAAATCATGTATAAAATGTGCTAATTAAATGTTTAAAAGATAAAATAACTTTAAGACTGGCTTATAAATTGTACAGAGAACATATCTGATAATCCAAATAAGACTTTTCATGGAATACGGGGCCATAATTGAAATATTATTTTTACTAAATTTCCAGGTAGAGGGCTAATGAACCAGGACATAGTTCATACCAGTGTCAGAATTGGGGTTGCTGATAGTTTTCTCCTTGCAGTATACAGTTATAGGATCAAAATGATACCAAACACTTGAACATTTAATATTATAATATTCAACAATCATTGAAATTGTATCAATTTCGGGAATAATCTGAAATTTTGATTGAATAAAGAAAATTGATCTTTTCAATGGAAAAAATGTCAGTTTTTACACAAACTGTAATAATAACTTCATTGATGTATGGATATTGAGGTTGTCTACCATAAAAATATCAATTTGAACATAAAAAATATAATTAATTCCCTAAAATAACTTATTTTTACACTTTACGGAGCTCAAAATATTAAGCTACAGAGTTTATAATTCTGGCGCTACAGACTATGATAATTTTTTTTGCTGATAAATATAGGTGTTCCCTGTTAGAGGGCTCTTTTCCCTACCATAATCAGTGTTCAGAAAAATTCTAGTACTTTTTTCAGATTTTTTATGACCAAAAACTTGATTTTTTGAATAAAATTTGACGTAAAAATTATGGAGGCCTGCGCAAAGGAAATAATATTAAAAAAAATATATATTAATTGAATAAATATTATTTTTGATATTTTTACCTGGAGACTGGGCACTTTGTGGACAGTGCTGCAAGTTTCAGCCTTGCAAGTTAAAGGTTTTTGAAGATATTTGACCACAAACCTGGTAGTTTGAACAAGCAGACGGTTGACACATAAATTAAAAAAACTAAGTCCAAAGGCTATTTTCAATGTTTTAAATTCTATGACATTTTTTTCATATAACACCTACAGGTGTGTATAACACCTCCCTTTGAAGCATAAGGAGGATACAATACTATAAAAGAAAGCATGATAACCTATTAGGTAGTGAAAAAAAAATATTTTGGTCCAAAAATGTCATTTTTTTAACATTTTTAAAAAAAACAGAAAATCGACCACTTTTGGCTCACCAAAAAGGCCATAACTTTTGAACAGCTCAACCAATTTTAATAATTTTTGGACCAAAATTTCCCATTTTGCATGTACTGTCACATTAAACTATAATTGGATGATTTATTAGCATTTCAATTTTTGGCTTGACCACCCTAGTAATAATATGAAATAATAATTTCCTGGATGATATGTTTATAACTCGGAAAATATAACCTCGTTACCAGCACTGTAAATATGTTCACCAACATGTACAATTTATTGTCTACACACCCTAGACTATTCTGTAGTTGTCACTAATGTCTTGTGGGATGTCAATTTCTATATTTAGCACAGGCATGGAATTACCCCACCCCCCTTTTTTAACTTTCTGTTTACATTTTTATTTTCAATAAAAGCTCTTTATTATTTGATCTCTTTATTTAACATGATAATGTCTGTATATCCATACAATCTTATGGTAACAACAGCTTGCATGTCACTTGTATTGGCCCTCGACTATTATTATCCATCAGACAGGAAAGAGCGAAATATTAATGTTGAAAGTGTGCACTATGTAATATATATATATATAGCTCTTTTGGTCCATTGGCTTCGATGCACCAGTTGCAGACCATAACATTTTGTTCAACGTTGTGATGAAGCCAGGGTCGGTCCTGCTTCCAAGAATCAATAAATTTACGTTCTCGGTCTTTTTCATACTGTTTCTTTCGTTCTCTCGTCTCCTCTTGTGTTACTTTTCTCTTTAATGGCTTTCCTGGTATTGCTTCTGTATTATACTGCAAGAAAGCCATGACCACCGTGATAATATGTTCCGAATTAACGACGATTGTTAATGAAGAAAACTCGAGAATAATATTTTTCCGAATTACCACGATCACTGTAGTCACCATTCTCTATCCAGAGTTGTCGTTCCTGCTACGCTAGACTCTCTCTGTCAACACCCGTTTTACAAGATTCTTGTAAAAGTTAGAAACAGTAAAAAAAATGTACTTAAAATTGTTTTAATTATTGTAAATATCAATAAAGATGAAAATAAATCACTCATTTCAAATCAATTCTCTCTTAAAAATGATTTCCCCCCTCCCCCCACTTCTTGGAGAACTATTTTGCGGAGGTAAAAATTTAAAAGTTAAAAACGATCACAAATCATTTTTAAGAGAGAATTGATTTGAAAGAGTGATTTATTTTCATCTTTATTGATATTTACAATAATTAAAACAATTTTAAGTACATTTTTTTTTACTGTTTCTAACTTTTAGGCCAAAAAAAAAATATGTGTGTTTACGGTCACCCGGCCTACCCTAATTTTTGCTAGCGACCCTATGAATTTTTACACAGAATTCGGATAACCATTTTTGTTGTTTAACCAGCAGCAATGTTTTATTTATTCAACTGCTAGCTTTTTGTCGAAATTGAGAGCAAAGAAGGTAGAAAAACTGCAGAATTCGTCATTTTACCGAAAATTTCGAAAATGAAATATCGGATTCCGGAACAACTATTTCCGGTTTTGCCGATAATAAAAAAAAAAAAAAAAATCCCGACCGACCGACCCTAGACTTTTTTGACATGTGACAGCAAACACACATATATTTTTTTTTGGCCTTACAAGAATCTTGTAAAATGGGTGTTGACAGAGATAGAGTCTAGCGTAGCAGGAACGACAACTCTGGATAGAGAATGTGTAGTCACACGAAATATTTTACGACATCAAAATATTACGACAATAACTGTCGTAAATAGTTAGTGTCCTTGCCAAAACCCGTGATTATTTAAAATTTTTCTTGATCTAAAAATAACAAATAAAAGAGAATTTGAAATGTTTTTAAGTTGAATTTACCGAGAAACTCGATTTATCTATTCTTAAAGGCAGCGGCAGATAAAACAATTTACCGGACCGCCAGGAAATTTATCGGACTTGGTCCATCGGTCCGGTGCCAATTTCCTTGACTGGGTATACTGGTTTCGCCATGTCCGTCCATCTGTAGACAAATCCTATGTCGTACAATAACTTGAGTTGTGTTTCTTAGAATCTTTATCAGAAAATTTTATCAGCTGTTTACTGGTGAAGTGAGGAGGATCTCTTTCATTTTTGACGATTTTCACTTTTGCCGTTCCAGAGTTATTGGACTTGATATGACGGAAAATAGGATTTTTCCCTTATGTCGTATGATAACTTGAGTAGTGTTTCTCAGAATGTTTTGAAATTTTATCAGCAGCTTACCGGTGAAGACAGGAGGATACATTTGACTGCAATTAAATTTTAAAATATATGTATCTATTAAATTTAGCTGGTACAGTGGATGTCTGGGAAGACAGAAGGCAGAGGAGAGATTGAGAAAGGCAGGAGAGGTTGGCAGCTATTTAGTCAGAGAAAGTGAAAGCAACAAAGGTTCATATGTATTGTCTTACCTAGGACAAAATGGAATGACCCATTTTAAGTGAGTATTTAAATATTGAACAGATTAGGTATGGACTTGTGTCTTCCAAGTTACAAGTGAAACCTGTTTAAACCAAACCTCCTTGGTACCAACTTTTGTGTTCAGAATAGACAGCTGTTTGGTTTATGCAGTTAATTTACCAAAGATTTTCCATAATGGTACTTTATTTGATGTTCGGTTTATTAAGGGTTCTGTTCAGACAGTTTTTACTGTAACACAGTAGAATATGTTTGTACAGTTTTAAACTTTACTATGAATATATGCCTGTGTGTACAGTATTTGTTTGGAAATTTTTTTGAGGTATTTTCATCTTGTCCTGTAAAAAAAAGTACAGTGCACATTGAATTATTATGCTGTTTTTTTTTTCTCTCCAGGATTTCAGCCATATGTGGTGATTATTACATTGGTGGCAGGAGGTTTGATTCCTTACCTCTTCTGATTGGTTATTATACGTCTGTATCCTACCTCCTGAAAGAAGAACAGCTTAAATATCCTGTAGCACCACCAGAGGTGAGTCTTAATACGCTTGTTTCGAATCATTTCCATTCCGTCAAAAAAAAATTATTTTCGTCTGCCAAACCACGTGATTTTGATGGAATGTTAGGCACTGGACTTCCAGTGTCAATGTACACTACAAAAACTCCAATCGATAAGTGGTGTTTTAACGTTACTCAACTTAAAGAATTTTTTACATTTTCTGTAAAAGACAGATATCAATTAAATTATTTTATTTGTATCAAAGACATCAATGCATAGACAATTACTTCTTTAAAATTAAATTTGTATTATTTCTTTATTTCCTGCTTGTCAGCATCATGAAAGTAAAACGACCTGTCTTGATATATTTCTGTTATCAGACAGACAGTGAGGTACCAAACACCAGTATTTACTCAGCCGTTTTCTTGGTGTCTCCATATTACAATTACTTATGATCTACTGCATCTACAACTATGATGTTGACGTTGTTACAGTAATAACGTAAATTCTGGAAGTAGTCTGCCGAACATTTCAGACGTCAAGACACGAAAATAGACGGAACATGATCGGAATTGACATGATTCGAAACAAGCTTATTCAATTGTCAGTGAATTGGTGAATACATTGATTTCAGTTGTGTTAAAATATATGGTTCCAATAATGTTCAGCAACATAGAGAAACATTATGTTCCAGCATAACGTTGATGTAGCAGTTTAATATGATCCATGGCCTAAATGAATCTAGAATGCATTGAAATTTATTTTGTAATTTGAATCATGAGTTTTTCTTTTGTGTTCCTCTTTAATGCTGTGTGCTTAGGGGGTAAAGCATCTTTTACCAATTTTATAGTCTTTGATTTGAACAGACGATCTATCACACTCGCAGCAAGCACACTAACCACTACAACACTGGTGAGTGAGTGATTGTTGTTCAATGCCAACTCAGCAATTTTTCAGCTATATCAGGTAAGAACAAGTTAATTTTCAATGAGACAATGATGAGGTCTACTTTGTACTAGATCAACACACTTAGTTGGATTTTTTTAGTGCTAGCTCACTGAAACAACAGTCGGGGAATAGACATGTCGTCCAACTCGGACACATTATCCTGATTTGGAGCCAACCAGTCTTTGCTATTTCTCCAAATTCTCCTTAATGCTTTGTGCTTAGGGGAAAAGCATCTATTACCAATTTTTTAGTCTTTGGTTTGAACCTACGATCTACCACACTTGAAGCAAGCATAATAACCACTACAACACTGATGCAGTTCATCAATATATGCACAATTTTAAAGACTGAAGGCCATGTGAAGTCCATAAACTTACCGTATAAGAATATAGCACTTCTTTTTATTTTAAAAGAATTTTCACTTTTTATAGCCCGTGGATGACAAAAGAAAAGTTGTTGCTATCTACCCTTTCTCTAGAATGCCAGAAACAGATGAGTTAAGGTAAGTGTCAGTCTTTCTGTAGTGTGTTTTACATTTCCAAACGGGATGTTGTGGTTGTAGTTGTATGGTAGTTGGATTTCTAACTATCTATGCAATCAGGACCTATCTCCACTGATGTTGTGAGGTTGAATTCCACTCGGGCGAGGTGTA
This sequence comes from Bathymodiolus septemdierum, assembly GCA_963383655.1. Taxonomy (NCBI): domain Eukaryota; kingdom Metazoa; phylum Mollusca; class Bivalvia; order Mytilida; family Modiolidae; genus Bathymodiolus; species Bathymodiolus septemdierum. The sequence continues at coordinate 63,917,130 of OY726520.1, forward strand.
CTCGATACAACATTATGTGGTAAAATATGTCAGTGGCTTGCGGTAGGTCGGTGGTTTTCTCCACGTACTCCAGTTTCCACCACCAATAAAACTGACCACCAAAGTTTGACTAAAATATTGTTGAAAGTGACGTTCAATACCATAACTTCCCCTCTACGTTTCCAAGCAAGGTGCCAAAAATGTTTGACAAGCTGCCACCAGGTGGTAGCACGTTATTGGTGTTGATCAGAAATCTAATATGTAATATGGTTGTCACTAGAGGACAACTTTAACATAGGACCATAAGAGAAAACCTTTTGTTTTTAAAAACTTTTCTTCACAACTTAAACATTGCAAAGCTAGAAATTTTCTTGGAGGTTCAATTACAAGAGGTTTGATTTTTGTGTCATTTGGAGTACAAGACATTTAATTTTTGCCTTGATTGGAAATCCAAGATGGCTGATAGTGCAGAATGTAGCTTAATATAGGGTCCAGTGGAAAAAGGAATAAAACAATTTTTCTCAGAAAGGACATTCTTGATTAAAACCAAATCGAATAAACAATAATATTTTGAAGTGGCCTAGTGGAGATGCTGATTGATATAAATTTTTATGAAAGAATAAATAAAAACATTGATATAGGAATGCAAAATAATTTCCTTCCATGTTATTCTTGTCATAAAGTATATGACTAAATATTTATATGATAGACTCAGATCAGCGTCAAGACTCAAATCGGCGTCCACTCCTCAAATCAGCATTCACTGATGTCATCTCAAATCATGGTCCGATTTAAGGGTATTCTCAAATCAGCGTCCTTTCCAAATTCTCAGATCTATGGCCGATTTATTGGTTAGAGTTAGGGTTAAGGCATTGGTCAGTGACATCGTTGGACGTCGATTTGAGAAAGTGATAAACGACCATAGATTTGAGAATTGGACGCCGATTTGAGAATTTGAAAAAGGACAGATGTCTGTGACGTAGAAATCGGACATGGATTTGAGGATAGGACGTCGATGTGAGTCTTACATATACATGTACTGAAACTTGATAGAGTGAGTTAATATTTCATGGTCATAAAGGTCGACCCTGTTCTGGTTTAACATATAGTCAAACCTTTCTATAGCGACCATTGAAGGGAATTCTGAAAAAGTCGCATAAGACGAGGAGTCTTTATATAGAGGTTATTGATATTTGAGAACAAATTTATTCCCATCGGTGTACACACTTATAAAATATAGTGTATCTAGGTGACAGTTTGTATAAGTGTATATATGGAATGATATCTTTAATTAACAAATGTATTTCAATGAAATAAGCTTTCGTATTTTATTGTATGTTTTTTTCCCAAATCCATATCAACCCCCCTCATAGAGGGTGTGCCGGGGGTAGAATAGGCACCAGGTTTCTCCGCCCTAGAGGCACTAGTCCTCTAAAAGGGGTCAACCCCGCGGGAACCCCGGGGTATAGAAATGGGACCGAGAGCTTCTTCGGCTTGAAAGGGCGTCAGTCGGTTGTGCGGGATGTAGAAATTCACAACCAACCTGTCCTGCGGATGAGACGTAAATAAAACCGAGGTCCCGTGTTGAGAGATTGCCACCCTCTCCGCACGTTAAAGAACCCAGTGTTACAGCTCATTATGAGCATTATGCTCATGATGAGTGGTCCATAAGAGACCTGTTGCACTGGCAAAATTATCCGTACATACCCATCACCTTTCCTTGTTTGGAGTCCCATGGCGTTTAAATTTTTATATGTTCTCGTCCTGAATATAGCTGAAAAATTGCTCGCTGGACGTTAAACACCAACCAATCAATCAATCATAAAACCCAAATCCATATCTACATGTAATAGATAGTTCGATCTGTTTTCGGATTATGCTTCAATGTCAACTTCCGGTTTTCTCCATTTTATATTTTTAGTTGACAACATAAATCTGTTGCCATCTTCGATATATAAGCATCTCGAAACAAATTTAATGAAACATAAAGCATTCTTGATATTTCAGGAATCTGGAATTTATCGTATTTCTGTGTTCAGTAATATATTTTCGAAATCATTGACTTTGATCTTTACACCACTAACGTATTGCGTCCTTTGAATAAACAAAATAAGGAGTTTTCAATTTCCAAACATGATGCTTTAACATTAATTTGACCATCTTAAATTGTTTTTCCAAACAGGAATTGTTGTTAGAGAACCAAAATTGTCTAACAGAAATCAATCACGTGTAAATAAGATTCTCTTCTAGTTAGATAACAAATTTTTTTTTATGAGATCTCGTTTGCCATGAGACTGTTTTTATATACTTATTTTCTTACTTCCGGTTTGATAATAATCTTCTTATAGTCGTTATGCGTAAGATTTCCAGCTGTAGAATACGGTAGTTAGTCGCGTTAGACAATGGGATGTTATATAAAGGTCAAATGCACAGGAAAACGCTGGGGAGGAATAAATTATACGGAGGGGGTCAGTGGTTTCCTTTGAAGCAGGCAGCCGGCTATATGGCCTTCTACTTCTTGATTTTGACCGGCTACTTTTTTGTCAGTTATTATCATTTACATAGAAAATTTCAACATGATAAAAATAAAACTTAATTTGTTAACACATTCAGTCCCGATCACACCTGTAGGCATGATTAAATATCTACAGCGAATGGCCAATCCCGTCTGTAGTTGTGGTTTGTTTATTTCATTCAATGGCCGATCATGCCTGTAGTCGTGACGAAAGTACGTTGTAAAGCCTTCTCCGATTGGTCAAATAAAGGGGGATTCCATGATTCTTTCAATATTGGCCAATAGAAAAATAGTTTACATTTCTCTTTTCCTTTAGTATTCAGAAGTCAAAAGGTTATTAAATTACATCGATTTTACTACACGTGTTTCATTCATAAAAATTTGTAAATAATGGTGGAAATTAGAGTGATTTTTGATGATGATGATCGTGAAAATGAAGAGTTTCTAGGCTTCGATCTCGACAATATTGAGGAAGCAGAGGAAAGATATATTCGGCAATTAGATGTGCTGAATGATTTTGACTTCAACATCAAATTTTCCGAGACCAGATCGTTGGACAAAGAGAAAATTGACAGCGATGTTGATACTGTTCTCACCGACATTGCTAAATGGAGTGACCCTCTTAGACCCATTTAAATTGCTGAATTTACGGGGCCAACGATTGTTATGGAGAATAACAAACAAGAAATATATTTTTTTAATCTTTTGTTCCCGGAAGCATTGTCAATTGAAATTGCTACTCAAACAAACGAGTACGCACGAAAGCACATTGAGGCAACACCAAACAAAAATTGGTACCCAACCAATCCAGAGGAAATCAAGGCTCTTATTGGTATTCAAATTGTCATGAGTATTCTACAACCCCCTGCCCAAGACATGTACTGGTACAAAGATAAACTGTTCCATCAGTCAATTATTGAAATGAAATTTATATGCTTTTCTTTATATCATTGAAAGAAAACCTTGAAATTATTAAAAACAAAACACAATAAATCAAAATGCTTTTAATCACACTCACAAAACAAATTAATATTACTTAAGTTAGTACATAATATGTACATCAAGTATACAGACATCTTTTCAAATTAACAAAGAAGTAATACATGTAGATTGTATTTACCATAACAAAGTATAAGCTTCTCTACATGTATGAATTTATTCTTACTTAATGAAATTCAATGTCTTGCTGTTTGAAAATCAATATTAAAGGAGATCTATATAGTGAGAATGTGGGCGAAACAAACAAGTTTTTTGCAAGATTCAGAAGTTAGTTCAGCCATCCTCTCCTAACACTATCATTGGACATTTTGAAGATATATATATATTTTTTTAATTACTTCAATTCAAATCAATTTTCATTATTTTTAAACAGAAAAAATATCCAAAATTGGTGTCAGGAGAGGTGGTATAATCACCTTCTAAATGCTTAAAATTCAATTTCGGCTGAGGGATTTTGCCCCCGCCCCCCCTGGTCCCCCTACAGGGTCTGACACTGCCCCTGTACCCCACTAGGGACCTTAGGCAGCCCCCAGACCCCCGACCTTCTACTTTTTTTATTTTAATCTGATACTTTCAAATTTATGGACAACCCTGCAAGTTGTATTGTACTTTTAAAGGTAAAAATGCGTTAAAGAAATATGCATTTGTCATGTGTATGTATTTCAGTTTTGAGAAGGGAGATGTATTTACTGTTTTGAATGAGATGGGTGATCAGTGGTTATGGGTCAAGTCCCAGGCAACAGGAAACCATGGTCAGATACATGAAGTTTTGGTTGAAGATTTGGTAAGTTTTTTTTTATGACAGAGAGAGAGAGCAGGAGAGGGAGAGAAAGACAGGGAGAGAGAGAGACATGGGGAGAGTGGAAGAGGGAAAGAGAGCAGGGGAGAGAGAAGAGAGGGAGAATGAGAGAGACGGAAGGAGAGTGGGAGGGGGGAAGAGAGGAGAGAATGGGAAAGGGACAGAGAGTGGGAGAATGAGAGAGACGGAGGGAGAGGGAAATAGATGGAGGCAGTGGGAGAATGAGACAGAGAGTGCAGGAGAGGGTGAGAGAGAGTGGAAGAGGGAGAGGAGACAGAAAGAGAGATGGGGGGGTGTGGGAGAATGAGAGATAGACAGGGGAGAATGAGAGACAGAGGGAGAGAGAGTGCAGGAGAATGAGGGAGAGAGAGAAAGACGGGAAGAGAAGAGTGTGGGAGAATGACAGGGAGAGAGAGAGAGACGAGGAGATAGAGAGGGGGAATGGGAGAGTGTGCAAGAATGAGAGAGGGGGAGTGGGAGAGAAAAGAGTGCACCGGAGAGGGAAAGTGGGAGAATGAGAGACACAGGGAGAAACAGTGGGGAGTGGGACAGAGAAAGAGTTGGAGGGAGAGAGAGCAGGAGATGGAGAGAGAGAGAGGGAGAATGGGAAAGAGAGAGAGGAGAGGGGTGAGAGATTGAGAGAGACAGGAGAGTGGGAGAGTGTGTGTGGAAGATTGAGAGGGAGACGGAGGGAGTGGGAGAGGGAAACAGAAATAGGGGGAGTGGGGGAATGAGAGACAGGAAGAGAGATGTGGGAGGGAGAGAGAGTGGCAGAGACAGTGGGGAGAGGGAAACAGAGTGAGAGAATGAGAGACAGTGGGGAGTGGGACAGAGAAATCGACACGGGAACATTATGCCTATTGCAAACACGACTTGTCCATTCAGCACGGTGGTCGGGATGAACACACATATACAACAAGACAGTTGAAAAGTGCCAAGTCAACAACATATCAGGCACTCCAGAATTAGATGTTAATTATTCTATGGGAGGGTGAGGGAGGGCCACTTCAGGAAATTTTAATTTCTATTGACAGTAAGTTGAAACATGGAATACATTTGTAAGTGAACATACATGTATTAAAACTTAACTTTTTATTTCTTTATGTTGCTCATCAATTTTGCATCTAGTTGTCACAAATAAAGGAAATCATTTGCTCATCACTTTGTGCCTAGTCTGTAGTACGATTATGGTAAAATTTTATGAAAAATTATGATTACTGGAAAAAATCACAAATTGCTGACATCTCAACTTTTTGTTACTGATTGCACCAAAAAGGGGTTGGCATCTATGGGAGAGGGAAATAGGGGTGGAGAGAGAGAGAGTGTGGGAGAATGAGAGATGGAGGGAGAGAGACAGGGGGAGTGGGAGGGAGAGTGTGTGTGAAAATAAGAGAGCAGGAGAGAGAGCATGTGAGAGACAGGGAAGAGAACAGGAGAGGGAGAGAGAGCATGTGAGAGACAGGGAAGAGAACAGGAGAGGGAGAGAGAGTGTGTGGAAGAATGAGAGGGGGAGAGAGAGACAGGGAAGAGAACAGGAGTGGAAGAATGAGAGGGGGAGAGAGAGACAGGGGAGAGTGGAAGAGGGAAACAGAGATTGTGTGAGAGAATGAGATGGGGAGAGAGAGAGACAGTGGAGAGTGGGACACAGAGAGAGAGAGAGGGAGCAGGAAATGAGGAGAGGGACAGAGAGGGGGGGAGTGGGACAGAGCGTGTGAGAGAGAGAGTGTGTAGAAGATTGAGAGGGGGAGAGGGAGAGAGAGAGAGTGTGGGAAAATGAGAGACAGAGGGAGAGAGAGACATGGGGAGTGGGAGAGACACAGGGGGAGGGAGAGCAGGAGAGGGAGTGGGTGAGAGACTGAGAACGAGACAGGGAGAAAAGGAAAGACAGAGAGAGAGACATCAGGAGAGGAAGAGAGAGAGAGAGACAGGGAAGAGGAGAGAGAGAGAGAGACAGGGAAGAGAAGAGAGTGATCCAGGGGGAGAGTGAAAGATAGACGGGAGGGGGGAAGAGAGAGGTAGAGAGAGAATGGGGAGTGGAACAGAGACAGACGGGAGAAAGAGAGAGACATGGGAGGGGGAGAGACTGGGAGAGAGAATGTCCAACCTTTGCATATTTATAGCAAAAAACTTTTATATATATGAACATATTAAATATGAGAACTATGATTTTATGTAACAAAATTAGAAAATAATCAATCAAAAGTTCGTTTTGTTGAAAGTAGCTTCTGACAAAAAATTTGGTCAATATTTCCCATAGCGCAGTCGGATTACGTCCGCTTTCCAACGGCGCCGTTGCTTGTTATTAAACAAAATTAAAGTTTCATTAAACCGTAATGGATTACTTTTCAAGAAAATCACTTTCAAAATACTTGAGGAATGCGATTGATTTCAATAAACACAATATCAACATTTTCATAAATAACACATGGAGAAAATACTAAATAGATATAATTTGGAGTCTCGATTACAACTGGAGATAAGAAAGTAGCTGAAGTTGCAGAACAAGCAAGGAAGCAAGGAAAATACATTTGGACGGATTATGTTCCTTCCTGTAAAGAGAGAAGCAGATTCGTCCAATGTTTGCCGATTTCATTACACATATAAATGCACTAATCATGGGTCAAAGGCCGTAAACAGGCACATAGATTATACAAATTGTCATTTTTATAAAATTTTGTTCATCTGAAATGATTTTCACAAGTTTTAACAGCAAGCATATCTCAAGAATTTTACTAGACAGATCGGGCTACTGATGTTTCACGACCACTATCCCAAAGTAATTTTCACTAGACTCGGGCATCTGGCTAGTGCATAACATCAAGGACTGATAGAAATAAAACCCAGTTTCTCAACTATTTAGTGGAACCCCTCCCAAATTGCATCCATTTATTGTCGAGGACAAATAAAATACACAATACAGCCTCAGGAAGGGATTAAAAGAGATTCAGTTCATATGACATGTTCTATAACAGGACAAGAAAGAGGTGACCACATGAGCAGGTTTGACTGTATAAAGGCTAAACATGAAAATGAAAATGACTGTTATGAGTCTTTTGTTTTAAGGAAATATGTCTTCTTTGTAAAGGTGCGTTAAATGTAGGCTAGACTCAATCAGTATGAAAGAAAATTGTTTGCTTTCCAGAATGGTAACATAGATCCAGATGAAAGCTTGAATTATTTCCATCCAAACGTTACAAAAGAAGATGCTGTAGAAAAGTTGAGACAAGGTATGGACTTTTTTTGGTCGTGTGAGGTAAATGTACTTAGTATTATTAGCTCACCTTGCCAAAGGCAATGTGAGCTTTTGCCATCACTTGTCGTCCGTTAGCTTTTCACATTTTAATCTTCTCCTCTGAAACCCCTCAGCCAAAGGAAGTGAAACTTGGTAGGAAGCATCTATGGAAGGTCCTCTCTAAAGATTGCTCATTTTGTCCCGATCCATTAACAAAGATGGCCACCATAGGCAATACTTGTTTCTGATTGGCCGATTAAAAAAAAATCTTCTCCTCTGAAACCGCTAGACCAAATGAACCGAAACTTGGTAGGAAGCATCTATGGAAGGTTCTCTATAAAGATTGCTCATTTAATTCCGATCCGTTTACAAACATGTCCTCCACAGTCAATTCTTGTTTCTGATTAGTTGATTTCTAAAAAAATTGTCTCCTCTAAAACCGCTTTGCCAAATGAATCGAAACTCGGTAGGAGGCATCCTTGGAAGGTCCTCTATAAAGAATGCTCATTTCGTTCCGGTCCGTTAACAAACATGACTGCCATAGGCAATTCTTGTTTCTGATTTGTCAATTTTTTTAAATCTTCTCCTCTGAAACCGCTTTGCCAAATGAACCGAAATTTGGTAGGAAGCATCTATGGCAGGTCCTCTATAAAGACTGCTCATTTCGTCCCTATCCGTTAACAAACATGGCTGCCACAGGCAATTCTTGTTTCTGATTGGTTGATTTCTAAAGAATCTTTTCTGTAACCGCTTGGCCAAATGAATCGAAATTTGGTAGGAAGCATCCTTGGAAGGTTCTCAATAAAGATTGCTCATTTATTTCCGATCCGTTAACAAACATGGCCGCCACAGGCAATTCTTGTTTCTGATTGGTTGATTTCTAAATAATCTTCTTCTCTGAAACCACTTTGCCAAATGAATCAAAACTTCGTAGGAAACATCCTTGGAAGGTCATCTAAAAAAATTGTGCATTTAGTTTCCATCCGTTAATAGACATGACCACCACAGGCCATTCTTGTTTCTGATTGGTCGATTTCTAAAAATCTTCTTCTCTGTAACTGCTTAGACAAATGAACCGAAACTTGGTGGGAAGCACCTATGGAAGGTTCTGTATTAAGTTTCCTCAAAGCAGAATGAAAGTTGAGCGACACAGGCTGAGCCTCTAGTCTAACATTTTCTGTCGACGACATCATTGTCGTATGTAAACTTTTCATATCCTTTTCACCACAGCAGCCTGCCCAATTGCAGTCTTTGCCTTAATTTTGTTCACCTACTTGCCCTGAAAGCCTAATTTAGAAAATTTTCTATTTATTTATACCCCCGCTCCCCGAAGGGGGAGGGGGGTATACTGTTTTACCTCTGTCCGTCCATCCAAGATATTTTTCGTCGCATTTTTCTCAGTAACTGTTGATGGCAGAAATCTGATATTTGGTCATAAGCTTCATATAGGTACCCCATATTGTGGGAAGCGTTTTTGGACCCATCAGATTCCTACTTCCTGTTTGCCGACTTTGTTGATTTTTATACACATTGAACATATATGCTCATTTTTCGTCGCATTTTTCTCAGCAACTATTGATGGCAGAAATCTGATATTTGGTCACAAGCTTCATATAGGTACCCCATATTGTGGGAAGCGTTTTTGGACCCATCAGATTCCTACTTCCTGTTTGCCGATTTTGTTGATTTTTGTACACATTTAACATATATTTGTATATGCACATTTTTTGTCGCATTTTTGTCAGCCACTATTGATGGCAGAAATCTGATATTTGGTCACAGGCTTCATATAGGTATGCCATATTGTGGGAAGCGTTTTTGGACTCGTCAGATTCCTACTTCCTGTCTGTCGACTTAGTTGGTTTTTATACACATTGAACATATATGCACATTTTTCGTCACATTTTTCTCAGCAACTATTGATGGGAGAGATCTGATATTTGGTCACAAGCTTCATATAGGTACCCCATATCGTGGGAAGTGTTTTTTTGACCCGTCAGATTCCTACTTCCTGTTTGCCAAAGAGCGGGGGTATCATAGGTGAGCATTAGCTCACAGTTCATCTTGTTCAAACAAATCCTTTTATAATTTTCACTTGTCCGAATCCAGTTTTACTTGTACTGGGCTGCAATTGAAACCAAACTTGATGGCAATGGATTAATTTTTGTCTTGCCTGTGACAATAATTAGTTATGTCAACCTTACTCAAATTTTTTTTCAGTTTCATGGTACTTTGCCTTTGAATAAAATTTCACAAAAATAGCTTACAGAGAGCAGAAAACACATAGATATGTGTCCCCTCTTTATGTTCCCTATACATTGTGAGACAATAATCAGTTTCAGTAAAACTAGTACAAGAGGATTCGCTTGTTTTGTTCATTGCCTATATAAATCAGGCGGATGCTAGAAGCTGTTGAGAGCCTCTGGTCACAAATGAAAACAGTTCAGAGGTTGTTCACGAAGAAAATGAATTAATACTACAATATTTTATCAATGAGTTTCTGTACTTTACCTTTAAATACTTGTTTTTCAACAAGAAAATTTTATTTGCTGAAAAATTGCAGAACATGTGCAAATATTCTAAAATAAACAATTTTTCTTTAACAGGAGGCCAAGGAAGCTTTTTAGTTAGACCAAGTGAGAACTCACCAGGAAATTACTCATTGTTTGTACTGTGTGATAAAATTGTGCAGCGGTTCAGAATTGAAAAGCATGGTGGACAACTCTTAATGGGTGGACGATACTTTGACAGGTTTGTTCCTTCGGTTCTGCTAGGAGAGTTAACAGATTAAAAGACACATATTTAAAGGGCTGTCGTTGTCATGATCATATGGTAGTTGGAGTCACAATTACATATGCTATCAGTGCCTATCACCACTAAAGTTGTGAGTATGAATCCCACTCATGGGGGGGTGTACTCGATACAATTATGTGATAAAGTTTGTCAGTGACTTACGACAGGTTAGTGGTTTTCTCCGGGTACTCCGGTTTCCTCCACCAATAAAACTGACCGCCACGATAGAACTGAAATATTGTTAAAAGTGTTAAACACCATAAACCTAAACCTAAATCTGAAAGACACATAGTTGTGTACACATAGCTAATTGTTCATTAGATTGAATTATTTACAGATAAGAGACATCTTTGAATTACATAAATTTAATACTAAATGAGTTCCAACACCTACTTGATCTGATACAAAACAAAAATCATCATTACATTGAATGCAACTTGTTCTTGCCATGACATTTAGCTACAACATCAATCACTCACTCAACACCTGCATACCTATGTGAATTGGTTCAACCCTATCTGCCTAGACAATCACTCACTCAACACCTACATACCTATGTGAATTGGTTCAACCCTATCTGCCTAGACAATCACTCATTCAACACCTACATACCTATGTGAATTGGTTCAACCCTATCTGCCTAGACAATCACTCATTCAACACCTGCATACCTATGTGAATTGGTTCAACCCTATCTGCCTAGACAATCACTCACTCAACACCTGCATACCTATGTGAATTGGTTCAACCCTATCTGCCTAGACAATCACTCATTCAACACCTGCATACCTATGTGAATTGGTTCAACCCTATCTGCCTAGACAATCACTCATTCAACACCTACATACCTATGTGAATTGGTTCAACCCTATCTGCCTAGACAATCACTCATTCAACACCTGCATACCTATGTGAATTGGTTCAACCCTATCTGCCTAGACAATCACTCATTCAACACCTGCATACCTATGTGAATTGGTTCAACCCTATCTGCCTAGACAATCACTCATTCAACACCTGCATACCTATGTGAATTGGTTCAACCCTATCTGCCTAGACAATCACTCATTCAACACCTGCATACCTATGTGAATTGGTTCAACCCTATCTGCCTAGACAATCACTCATTCAACACCTGCATACCTATGTGAATTGGTTCAACCCTATCTGCCTAGACAATCAATCATTCAACACCTGCATACCTATGTGAATTGGTTCAACCCTATCTGCCTAGACAATCACTCATTCAACACCTGCATACCTATGTGAATTGGTTCAACCCTATCTGCCTAGACAATCACTCATTCAACACCTGCATACCTATGTGAATTGGTTCAACCCTATCTGCCTAGACAATCAAGTTATAATATAAGAAATGGAAATAATACGTTCCATCCAGTTTTACAGAAAAAATTATTTTAATGATAGATTTATCCCTTTCACTATTTGTAAGTATATCTTATATATGTGGAAAGGAGAGAGTGTGGATAGGCACTGCCTGTTGCTCAATCCTGTTCATACAAATGCATGTTTGTTAATAAAAATATGTTTAAAACATGTTTACAAATATTGAATAGGAATATTTCTTCAATCAAACTTAGTGTTATGTAAACAGAATTGAAGACCACATACACAACGTTCATTCATTGCAAATTCTTGTACATCAATCTTGAAAACAAAATCTGTCTTATTCATTACAAATGTACATCTTCTATTAGTTAAGTCTCCACTAACATGCAACATGAAGGAGTAAGAGCAAAGACTGGTTGGCTCGGAATCAGGATTATATCTCCAGGTGGAGCAACATGTCTACCCTCAGACTGTTAAATTAGCTTGAACTACAAAAATCCAACTAAGCATGTTGGTGTGGTACAAAGGAGACATGATCATCATCTCATCTAAATGTAATTTGTTCTCCACATGATATAGCTGAAAAATTGCTCATTGGCATTAAACAACAATCACTCACTCACTCTAGTAGTCCAGTAAATTTATATGTTGTTTTTGTATTTTTTTTTTGTCTAGTTTGGATGGTATTATAGAGAGGTACAAGAAAGAAGAGATTGTAGAAGGTTTTACTTTAGTCACACCGGTTGTTAGGGTAAGTACACATATACAAATTGTACAACATTATGTGATAAAGTTTGTCAGTGACTTGCGACAGGTCGATGGTTTTCTCCTGGTCCACCGGTTTCCTCAACCAATAAAACCAACTGCCACGATGTAACTGAAATATTGTTGAAAGTGGCGTTAAACCTATCAAACAAACAAACAAACACATATACAAATTTGTGGTATTTATCTATTACTTATTATCTGAAGTTCTCTGTAAAGGAGAATGTTGATTGGCCAACAGCTGCCTTCCAACAATCAATGGCTACAGAAAGTAGAATTTTGATTGGCTAACAGTCTATGAATTTCATAATGTTTCTTTATGTGATTCCAATCGTTTTTAAAAATCCATGATGTTCGCCTGTTTTCAAATAAAACAACAGAAGACAAAATGTCTAAATGTTGATGCTTTGTTTTATGATTACAGTTAAGAAAAATTGAAATAAAGATATGTAGTTCTGGCAACCATAAGACACAGATAAGCAAAATTGTTTTCAGTGACCTTTTGAAAATCCCAACGGTTACATGCTCATATAAGTAGCTATTATTTAAGGAGAAATGTCCATTTTTAGGCTGAATTTGACTCACTACAGAAAATCAATACTATGTGTGTTTCGACATCTACACGACCTCTTGACCTAGGAAACAGTTACATGGTTTCTGCTTGACTTATAATTACCACATGTGTATTTGTATAGTAGAACATTCAGATAAAAATGTTATCAGTCCTGAAAAGTGGTATGACGGCACTTTGGAGGACGGTTGAACCTCACCGTTTAGCAAAAGTCTTTCAGGACTGATAACATATATTTTGTAGCTCATACACTGTGTAAAGAATTAGGTTTACTTGCCATCTTTTCACTTTTTTTCCAATAATTTCTGTTACAGTAAAACTAGGGGCCGTCGTGGTCATGATCATATCGTAGTTGGATTTACAATTGCCTATGCAATCAGTTCCTATCACCACTGAAATTGTGAGTTCAAAATCCCACTCAGACCAGATGTACTTGATACAACATTAGGTGATAAAGTGACACTGTAACCCTAACCCTACATTGAAACTTTATTGCAATTAATCTTCTTTTGATTCTTTCTTTGAAAGTAATTAAAAACAGATACCTGCTATTCAATAGATTGGTATTGTAATAGTCTAGGCAATATTTGTAAATGTATGGCTGTTGGCTTTTGTTTGACATCCTACATGTCTAATAAGTTGAATTTATTTTACTTATTTCTTGAATGCCTTTATACAATAAAATAGATCACTTGATTATTAAAAAATTTTTTGGGCATAATTAAATAATAATATGCACCTTAGAATTAGGAAAATTCAAGTTTAGCCGTTTTCTGTACTTTTTTTTAAAGAATAGTCATGCTATTAGGAGTTTTTGAGTTTCCTTCCATAATAAATGCTTCTCTTCAGATATAGTTTTCATGGTGATTGTAGATGTGTAACCTATTAATGTTGACAATCTTCTCAATCTTCTCCTTTCAGGATACTGCCCATAAAAAAACTTTACAACATGCAGGTTCTGCTGATGATTTATATGATTCTATAAGAATGACATCTCAGGGACCCTTCATTGGTAGAACAAATAAGTTTGATATCAAAGGTTATCTACATATAAGAAAAGGTTTGTATTTCATATTAATTACATCTCAGGGATCCTTCATTGGGTGGGGCCGTCTTGGTCATGATCATAAAGTAGATGGATTTACAACTAGCTGTGCAAGCAGTGCCTATCGCCACTAAAGTTGTGAGTGCGCATTGCAAGGTGTACTCGATACAACATTGTGCAATAAAACTGACTGCCATGATATAACTGAAGCATTTCTGGAAGTGGCGTTCGACACCATACTGGTCGAGGACCAATTATCACCAACTTGCACGTTACTCGCACACAAATTTTCGGACCATTTTTTGCAGAAGACAATAATAAATGGTGACAAAGCAGACAGCAAAATCCTACATTTGTATTTTGGCTAATTCAAAAGAAATCAGGTAAAACCCCATTAGAAACCATACCTCTTTATATAAACCTCACGGGGGTCACATAAACGGAGCTGAGATGCCAGTCACTATTATTAACACTGAGAAAAATACAGCAGATTGGTGCTTTTAACTTCACTGTTGATTTATATATATATTTTTCCACATCTACCAAGATGGCGATAATTGGTACTCTTCCCTCCTAATTCAGCAACAAAAATCAACAACTTTACAAAGGGTCCCTGATACGAGCATGTGCATAAAAATTATTTATATTTCCGTCCAAGGTAAGTCGATTGGTAACATTAAGCATTATGAGGCGCTTGAAGAGGTGTATTGGGATACATAGAAATAATCTGACAAAAACAAGAAAAACATGGCGATAATTGGTCCCCGACCAGTAACCCTAGCTCTAGCCCTTCATTGGAAGAACTAACACGCTTAATTTAATATCAAAGGTTATCTATATATAAGAAAGGTTTGTATTACACATTTCAATGATGAGGTTCGTGATCGTATGGTAGTTGGAGTTACAACTACCTGTGCAACCAGAATAGTTGAGAGTTGAATCCAACTCATGCGAGGTGTACTCGATACAACATTATGTAATAAAGTTTGTCAGTGACTTGCGGCAGGTCTGTGGTTTTCTCCGGGTACTCCAGTTTCCGCCACAATTTAACTGAAATATTGTTGAAAGTGGCGCTAAACACCATAACATAACATAATATATAACATTTAAATGATGATATAAGAAAAACATTGTCAGTAGCAAAAATTGATCTTTAAAAATCATTGAACAGTAATTATTTATACAGCATTGAAGACGGTGAGAATAAAACTAAAATGTCTCGCCCACCCTTACATTTTTTCATCTTTTGAGAAAGATATCTTGTAATTTCCATTTCAATTGTAAAAGTAGTTGCCCATACGAACGTTTGTGACAGATGAGGGAAAAAAAACAATATGTCTTCCTCAGAAGGAGGGAGATATCATTTCATTATATGACTCTTAGGAAATAATTTGCACAGAAGAATTTCAAAATATAAATAACTTTATTTTATTTATATATTCCTCAGGTACACAAAAGAAAAAGTGGAAAAATATGTTTTTTGTGTTGATTGGTAGTGAAAAGCAATTATGTTATCTTGAAAATGAAAAGGTAAGACTTCTTTCTTTTTATATGTACTGGTACCTTATCCCAGCCTTGTTTAATTACTAGTAATAACTATATAATATGAGTTAGTATTTGTTAGTACATATACAGACTTGCCTACCCTTACGATTTTGGCGTAAGGCTCACGATTTTTTGGGCTATCTTACGCCCTTACGATTGTTGTCAATTTCCTTGCGATTCGCCAAATTTGCGGTATTTCCGGAAAGTTTTTGGTTCCGGTCCGTCATTTCATTGCGGTTCCGTATATTATAGATCGTATCGGCATTTCCGGTTATTAAAAAAACGATGTCAAAACGTCAAAATTTTGATAATAATTCCAAAATCGATTTAAAATGTTAACATTATGTGGTTATATCATGTGCCATTCACAATATGTGTAGTTTCTCTGCTTAAAATTGCATTTTGTGACTGCATTACTATTTTTTATCTCAACTTACTATTTTTTTTCAAGCATCTTACGATTTTTAACAAAAAGGGGTAGGCAAGTCTGCATATATATTTGATCGTATGGTAGTTGCATTTACAACTACCTATACAATCAGTGTCCACCACCACTGATGTTGTGAATTCGAATCTCGTTCAGGGCGAGGTGCACAACATTATGTGATAAAGTTTCTCAGTGACTTCTGACAGGTCGGTGGTTTATTCCTGGTCCTCCGGTTTCCTCCATCAATAAAACTGACCGCCATGATTTAACTGAAATATTGTTGAAAGTGGTGTTAACACAATGAAACAAACAAGCAAACAATAAACTATGTAACAACTTTGAACAGGACTATTATATAAATACTCTGAATGTTAAAACTTGTCTCGGCTATAATTTTAAACCCCAGTCGGGTCAAATTAAAGACTACAAAGCTGTTTTGCTTGGAATCAAGATAATGTGTCCGAGTAGAGGGGTTAGTGTTGTGGTGTTTAATGCCACTTTCAACAATATTTCAGTTACATTGTGGTGGTCAGTTTTATTGAGGGAGGAAACCGGAGTAACCAGAGAAAACCAGTTTTGACGCAAGTCACTGACAATAATGTTGTATCGAGTACACATTTCCTGAGTGGGATGTGAACTCACAACGTTAGTGGTTATATGCACTGGTTGCATAGGTAGTTGTAAATATGACAGCCCCTTCAAGTAGAGTGACTTGTTATTGTTTCAGTGAGATAGCACTATATTAATCCAACTAAGCATGTTGGTCTAGTACAAAGAAGAAATCATTATGATTTCATTGAATGTAGCTTGTTCCCACCATGATATAGCTGGACAAATTGCTCATTTGGCGTTAAACAACAATCATTAGCTCACTCAGTTAATGTGTTATGTAACTGAATGTCACATGTGACCTTGTATTTACTTGAATTTTCATATTAGAAATATACGTGTGCAGCTGTGCTTAGCAATCTACTAGAATGTGCCTATATCTGAAATTGCTTCCATTCAATAAATGGAGTCTCCTTCGAACAATTATTTTACTATTTTAGTATGTTGTTACTGATGTGATAAAGATCTAGATCAAGAACAAATTTTGCAATTTTGGCAATTCAGGAGTTGAAAAATGTCTTCTTCTGTCTTTCTTTCAATAAAAATTTTCATCTGGTATCATCCTTGGATTTGTTTGGTATTTTTATTGTACATTGAATTTAAATGATACTCTAGACAGAAAAGCTTATAGAATTTTTCCTTGATTTCTCATGTTGTTTTTTTTTAGCTCACCTGACCTGAAGGGTTTGTGAGCTATTGTCATCACTGTGTGTCTGATGTTGTAGTCTGTAAGCTGTTCACTATTCAGTCTTCTTCTCAGACTGGATTGTGATATTCAATTCTATGTATGATCATTAAATGATCCTTTACTACTTTTGAGTTTTTGGTATTTTTTTGTTTAATTTCATTTTACTTTCAGTTTTGTCTTATGATAATGCAATGTTCTATTTTTAGAGATCTCGACCTAAAGGTTTAATAGATCTGAATTTCAGCTCTTTATATCCAGTCCATGACAGCTTCTTTGGCAGGTTGGACTTTAATTTACTCAATTTTCATTTCGTAATTTAATTTCATTATTTTATTAAAAGAATGTATGTATATTTAATGACAGAATTTTTTTTTTTATATAAATTTCAATAATTAACGAACAAAAGTCAAAACTTTTATGTACAATATTAATGTATGGACTACAGTCGTGGATCTTCTGTACGACAGTCTTTATCTCTGCCATGAAGCACAAGCCATTACATGGGGAGAGGTTGTTGGAATAGTTAGTGTTGAACCATAAGTTTTTTTAAGCTGATACGATGAATGTTTGCATTGTATCGGTATTAGAAATCATTCTTTTTAAAAAAAAAATTAAAGTCTGGAATTGTCCTCCTAATATTATAATATGATTATCAAATAATCAACTTCAAATTAAAGAGCATTTCAGCTATATTCATGACAAGAACAATATTTCAGTCATATTGTGGCTGTCAGTTTTATCGCGGTGGAGCAAACCGGAGTACCTGGAGAAAGCCACCGACCTGCCTCAAGTCACTGACAAGCTTTATCACATAATGTATCGAGTACACCTCACCTGAGTGGGATTAGTGATGATAGGCACTGATTGCATAGGTAGTTGTAAACCCAGCTACCATCACGACCACAACAGCCCCTCTTAAAATTTGATTTTCAACTTGTATACATAGGTTGGGTAAGTGTACATATTGTGCATTATGAAACATCACAAGCTACACATGTATTTATATTTACAGACCCAACTGTTTCCAGCTGATCACCAATGCCAATCAATATATGCATTTTCAAATGTATTATCTATGTGCTGAAAATGGTGATGTAGCACAGGTGAGTTGTATTAATATTATGAAAGATAGTCAAACCTGCTTTAGTGACCATCTGTATTAAGCAATAACTTGTATTATGTCACCTTATTGTTATTTCTCTTCACAGTGTATTTTATATTTATTAAACCTGTATTAAGCAACCACCTGTCTTATGTGACCACATTTTACTGTTCCCTTGGAAGGTCACATAAGACAGGTTTGATTATAGATACAAATACAGTAGTACTCCACGTACATTACATTGCACATTCTGTAGCGAAAAAGTGGCCTTATAAGAGAGAGTGAGCGATCTTGAGAAGGACAATTTAATAGTATTTGACTACATATGTGGATCTGGTCTGATAAAAGGGGTGGCCTTTTTACGTATAAAACCTGAATGTACTAACATATTTATTTTGGTTTTCAATTTTTCATTCTGCAAAGAATGTTTTTCATGAGGACAGTTTGAACCAAGCTCAACTTAGATGATCTTTTTTGGTACCCACTTGCAATTTATTAGATTGGCAACCCTCCTTTCAAAATTTAGGATATGCACTACTGGTAGATATAGAAATGTTTACAAGGTGTTCATGTAGAAAGCATGATGTTGCTTTATGTTTAGAAACTTATTTTGTTGGAATGTTCAGTCTTCTCACTACAAAGTCAAGAAATTCTGAACAGACCAGTTTTTGTGCTAGATATTCTGAACAGAGTCTGAACATTATTGAAAATTCTGAACATTGACTGAAAAATGCTGAACATTCTGAACATTGACTGAACATTACTGAAAATTCTGAACATTGACTGAACAGATTCTGAACATTCTGAACATTACTGAAAATTCTGAACAGATTCTGAACATTGACTGAACAGAGTCTGAACATTACTGAACATTTTGAACATTGACTGAACAGATTCTGAACATTCTGAACATTACTGAAAATTCTGAACATTGACTGAACAGATTCTGAACATTTTAAGTAAATATATCATGTGATATTTCACTTATTAATTACTTTTTTAAAATCAAATTACAACATATATTATTTCATTTCTCATTAAATTTGACATTTTCTTTATTTCAATCTTTCTTCTTAAATCAATATATTTTACTTCATTTTCATTAGATTTTAACTAAATATAGAAAGTGATATTTCACTAATTAATTATTTAAAAAAAATTAAGTTAGGACAACTATTTTATTTCATTTCTCATTAAATTTGACATTTTCTTTATTTCAATCTTTCTTCTTAAATCAATATATTTTATTTCATTTTCATTAGATTTTAGCTAAATATAGAAAGGGATATTTCATTAATTAAATTTTTTTTAAATTAAATTACAGCAAATATATTATTTCATTTCTTATTAAATTTGTCATTTTTTTATATCAAATTTTTCTTCTTAAATCAATATATTTTACTTCATTTTCATTAAATTTTAATTGAATATAGCATGTGATATTTCAAGAAGAAAAATTTTATACAAAAAAATGACAAATTTTATAAGAAATGAAATAATATAGTTGTTGTAATTTAATTTTTTTTAAATAATTAATTAGTGAAATATCACATTCTATATTTAGCTAAAATCTAATGAAAATGAAGTAAAATATATTGATTTAAGAAGAAAGATTGAAATAAAGAAAATGTAAAATTTAATGAGAAATGAAATAATGTATTTGTTGTAATTTAATTTTAAAAAGTAATTAATAAGTGAAATATCACATGATATATTTAGTTAAAATGTTTATAACCTGTTCAGAATTTTCAGCAGAATCCATGCAGGGATACGACACCTCTCTAATACATTTAAACTGGATGCAGGTTTTTCAATTGGCAATTGATACTATACTGTTTTATGATATACAGGTCAATAAAATTATTTTGCTCTTACTTACATACTTACTTATTGTGCAGATTGTTGTTTTAGTACTTAAGTTGGGGCCACTTAAAGGTTTTTAATTAATTTTTAAAAAGTAATTAATAAGTGAAATATCACATGCTATATTTAGTTAAAATCTAATGAAAATGAAGTAAAATATATTGATTTAAGAAGAAAAAATTGATATAAAAAAATGACAAATTTAATAAGAAATGAAATAATATACAGTAGAGTTCGTTTATAACGAAGTCCAGGGGACTCGAGATCTTAGTTCGTTATAGGCATCGTTCGTTATAAGAGAAGCAATGTAGAATTACCTTCCCATTTGAAAATCGTACAGTAGAACTTCGCTGGCTCGAACTCGAAGGGACTGTCAAAATCTGTTCTAGCTATCGGTAGTTCGAGCCACCGAGGTCGCGTAATTTTAGAGAGAGAAAAAGTCTGGTTCTGACCCGGGCAGTTTCATTACGGCCTACGCTATGATAACTGATGCACAGTAAAGTGGGCCTTTATCGTAAAAAAATATTTAATCCTTTAGACAGTTCTTAAAGACTACGGCTTCTGAATACCTCTGGTATCTTCAAATGTTCCTTAGAAACATTTTTTCATGATCTATTTTATAAACAGGAAATATGAGGTCGGGTATTAACACTTGGATCGATATTGGTATAAATAATGCTGATAATTCGGATATATATTTTTAATGGCCAATTTTAAAATTGTAGTCACTTTCCTTTTTTTTTATTTGAATTTGAAAAATAATTGTTTCTTTTTGGTATTATATACACATAAAAACTCAGGTTAATCGAAATTTCAGAACGAGTACATTTCTTTTGTTTTTGATATTTAGATGAACCTTGAGACCATGCAGTTTGTTGTCTATTATCAAAGAAAAAATAAATAATAGCGAATGAATTAATCTCACACATGACTTTGTTTTTAATTTCTTTAGCTTGTGCATCTATTCATTAAAATTTAGATTACGTTTTATTAATTTTTAATGCAATAAATTAGCACATGTGTTATTAATTGACAACTTGTTAATCACATCATTAATACCCATTTTATTGTTTGAATATTTGAAAGAAAAGTCTTGATTGACATCATTAACAACATCAAAGGTGGGATTATTGATTTTTCAATTATCAATAACGGAAGTGTCAAGACTCAAGTGCACTTGACCATTCTAATATGTGATCGTCCGTGCGTAACGGAAGACAGGTAAACGATTTGTTTGTTCAGCAATTTTCTTGGTTATATCAGGTCAATTTTGAGTAACAAAAACGTTGTTTGGGTTTAAAATTCTCTTCGTTATAAGCCTGATTTCGCTATAAAAAATTTGTAATAGGCCTTCACAAATACATTGTTTAAATAACGATGGGACCGGGAATTTATCTTTACTTCGCTATAAGCCTGATTTCGTTACAAGCCTGTTCGTTATAAACGAACTCTACTGTAGTTGTAATTTAATTTTTTTTAAATAATTAATTAGGGAAATATCATATGCTATATTTAGTTAAAATCTAATGAAAATGAAGTAAAATATATTGATTTAAGAAGAAAAATTTGAAATAAAGAAAATGATAAATTTAATAAGAAATGAAATAATATAGTTGTTGTAATTTAATTTAGAAAAAAATTAATTAGTGAAATATTCCTTTCTATATTTAGTTAAAATCCAGAGGAGGAATGACGCGTTGGTGTTGTGTGCAAAAATTTGCATGTTGCGCAACCGGAAGTCGGCATCAATATATCGTTATCTGATGATAGTGACATTATCGATTTTTCAGTGTTTTGCTAAGCCGATTACAGCGTTCATGGATGATTAATGGTGAGTTCCTTCGGTTAAATTATTGATATATATCTATATACGAATGGAATTTACATAAGAATGTTTGGGTTGAATGTTAAATGTGATTATCTGCAATTTTCGAGAGGGCCATTTTGTCACCATCTTATTTTTCATTCACAGCGTCCTCCACCGATCAACATTAAAAATGAAAATTTGTAATATCTGGTGAAGACTTTTCCTATCCTTTTTAGTCTGACATAGATCAATCATAGTGCTTCCAATATTTCTTTAAGTCTCCATCCATTACGCCACAATTGACCTTGAAAAACCCCCCAATTTTTCGTGATTTGTCATTTTTGATTCCATAGAATATCCTATTTTAGCCATTTTTATAGTGATAATGCGATTTCACAGTAAAACATATTGAGGATCACTGGTATACTTGTATACAAGTATTGTTAACAATACTTTGATAAAAAAAAAAGTACAAGTATTGTCACTAAGTATATTGTCCAAGTATTGTTACCTGTATTTTACCTGAGAACTAATTAGTGCATACATATACTGTAGAGGTTGTGTGATTTTTAGTATTGTTGTGTAACTAAATGTAATTAAGTTTAATGATCTTTAATTATGATAAATGTTGTAACTTGTAGATGTGTATTGCAGAGACATGTTTGTGTATTGTGCAATAATTGAACTATAATGGTTTTTCTATAAAAAAAAAAAAAAAAAGGTCAAATAAGTGAAAAAAATTATGTATTTGGACAATTAATTATGATTCTTTAAATAAAAACTCAATTTCATTAAAACTCCATAACAGAACAGAAAAAAAAATCATAATTATAGTTTTTTTTGGGGAAAAGATAACAATACTTGTACACTTTTTTTTAATACAAGTATTGTTGACAATACTTGTATACTTGTATTGTGATCATAAAGTTCAGGAGACCCCATATGGATTGAAAACAAATTTAGACAGCTGGATAAATTCACGTTTAAGTAATTTTTTTAGCGAGATGTTTTCACTTCAACGTCCATTTTTAAACTGAATCATAAACATCCGGTTATCGATAATATACTTGCTATGTGTGTGTCGTGTGCAAAGCATCACACCTCCTCTGGTTAAAATCTAATGAAAATGAAATAAAATATATTGATTTAAGAAGAAAGATTGAAATAAAGAAAATGTCAAATTTAATGAGAAATGAAATAATATAGTTGTTCTAATTAAATTTTTTTATGCCCCCGCGACGAAGAGTTGGGGGGCATATTAATTTACCCCTGTCCGTCCGTTTGTCCATCCGGATATAGATACATGGTTTGTTCGGCTATCTCCTCCTACAGTTTTGGAACTACAGCTTTAATATTTTGCAGGATGTTTATACACATAATGGAGGTGTGCATGTCCACAGGATTTTGATTTTCATAAAAAAAATTCTCAAAATGACAGGTAATTGGACTTAGTCATTTTTTATACCCCCGCTCCCCGAAGGGGGAGGGGGTTATACTGTTTTACCTCTGTCCATCTGTCCGTCCTTCTGTCCTTCCATCCGTCCAAGATAGTTTTCGTCGCATTTTTCTCAGTAACTTGATGGCAGAAATCCGATATTTGGTCACAAGCTTCATATAAGTACCCCATATCGTGGGAAGCGTTTTTTGACCCGTCAGATTCCTACTTCCTGTTTGCTGAAGAGCAGGGGTATCATAGGTGAGCATTAGCTCACAGTTAATGCTCACAGTTCATCTTGTTTCGTACTAGCTGCATAAAGGGAACATGGTTTGTCCGGCTAACTCCTCCTACAGTTTTAGAGCTACAGCTTTAATATTTTGCAGGATGTTTATACACATAATGGAGGTGTGCATGTCCACAGGAATTTGATTTTCATCAAATATTCTCAAAATGACAGGTAGTTGGACTACGTCATTTTGTTTGTTTGTCCGGATATAGATACATGGTTTGTCCGGCTATCTCCTACAGTTTTGGAGCTACAGCTTTAATATTTTGTATGATGTTTATACACATAATGGAGGTGTGCATGTCCACAGGATTTTGATTTTCATCAAATATTTGATAATGACAGGTAGTTGGACTTAGTCATTTTTTTATGCCCCGCGATGAAAAGTCGGGGGGGGGGGGGGGGAGAAGGGATTTTTGTCAAATATTCACAAAATGACAGGTAGTTGGACTTCATTTCCTACTTATGGTCAGGCGGGGGCGTCATTTGTGTCTTACAGACACACTTCATTTTTTAAAAATCACTCCTAACAAAACAACTTTGTCCATAATTATCAAGTGCGGGGTCATGCTTATTTTCTAGTTTAAATAATTAATTAGTGAATTATCACATTCTATATGTAGTTAAAATCTAATGAAAATGAAGTAAAATATATTGATTTAAGAAGAAAGATTGAAATAAAGAAAATGTCAAATTTAATGAGAAATGAAATAATATAGTTGTAATTTGATTTTAAAAAAGTAATTAATAAGTGAAATATCACATGATATATTTACTTAAAATGTTCAGAATCTGTTCAGAATTTTCAGTCAATGTTCAGAATTTTCAGTAATGTTCAGAATCTGTTCAGTAATGTTCAGACACTGTTCAGTCAATGTTTAGAATTTTCAGTAATGTTCAGAATGTTCAGAATCTGTTCTGTCAATGTTCAGAATTTTCAGTAATGTTCAGTCAATGCTCAGAATCTGTTTAGCATTTTTCAGTCAATGTTCAGAATTTTCAGTAATGTTCAGAAGACTCTGTTCAGAATATCTAGCACAAAAACTGGTCTGTTCAGAATTTCTTGACTTTGTAGTGATCTGTTAAATGACATGAGCAATACATGCTCAGGTGGGCCTCTGGTTTAGCAGTACTGAAAAAGAGCAAAACATACTCAGGTGAGCCTCTGGTATACCAATTCTGAAAGAGTAATATCATTTGTTCAAATTTTCTGATTTTCCACAAGAAATGTAAGATGACATTTAAAGAAAAATAATTTCAAGTTGTAATAATTTTGCTTTCTTGTTTTACAGCGATGGTTGAAAGTGTTAAAACCTTACTGTGTCAACACTGCGCCACAAAAGTCACAGACGATGGCTCGGAGATTAAAGGAGTTACGGACTCTGACAGTAGAAATTGGTGATGCCCCACATTTACCTACTAGAACGCTGCCTCATCCTTATTGTATAATCAACCTAAATGCCACAATAAAAGTCTGTCGGACAGCTGTTAAAGAAGAACTGAAAAGTTACTGGGAGGAAAAATTTGTTTTGGAGTAAGAAAATTTTACCAAGCTGATTAATGTCAGCTGTTATAATGTACTAGGATCCCCCCTAACATACAACAGAACCCGATTAGAGGTCATGTCCAGATGAACTCATGATCAGCCAATGAAAACACTGCAGGTGAAATCTTAGTTGCACCTTTATGTTTTACTATTATTTCATCACAAGTGTAAGCTATCTGATTCGTTAATTTTTTATATGAAAGTTCATCTAGATATGACCTCTAAATCAGTTTCTTTCAGATGTTAGGAGGGGGTGTATCATATTAGAATAGATTTTAATCAGATTGAAATTTTTTCAATAATAATTTTGATATGTTTTAAAGTTGAAATTGATATATATACAATGAAAATTTCAGAAACGGTACGATTTGAATAATATTTTTTTTACAAATCTTACATTGTTTGTGCATCAAATCTATCATGTTAAATGCGATTTTCACATATAGACAAGTATGTTTTATTTGTTCACACCATGATAAAGCTGAAATATTACTAATGTTGACATTAAACACCAATCAATCAATCTCAGTTGTTACAAATCTTCTGTTAAATTGAATTGTACAATGACAGTCAGTATTGAGTTGTCAAATTATGAAGATATAGAGGTTGTCATCAATGTCTGTTCAGAGATTCAAAATGTATATTAACATTAGATTTTAAATCTGTTTTTCTATTACAGGGACATCCCAAGTGATGTAGATGGTTTCAACATTACAGTTTTTAATCAAAATAGAAGATCAAAAGATACAGAAATTGGTTTGTATCTGATGCAAATCTACAAAATTTTTATATTTTAATGGCTCACCCGTTTTTTTGATTTCATCATCTGTAATCTTTTCACATTACATTATTATTAACTGAACCAAAGGATATTAGGGGCGTTCGTGGTCATGATCCTAAGGCAGTTGGATTTACAACTACCTATGCAATCAGTGCCTATCACCACTGATGTTTTGAGTTCAAATCTCGATCAGGGCGAGGTGTACAACATTATGTGATAAAGTTTGTCAGTGACTTGCGACAGGTCGGTAGTTTTCTCTGTGTACTCCTGATTTCCTCCACCAATAAAACTGACCACCACGATATAGTTGAAATATTGTTGAAAATGGTGTTAAACACCATAACTCTAACCCTGTTTTCTGTTTGATAGCATAAGTTCCTTTGAAGCAAATCATTTCAAATTTATATACAAAGTGAGGGTCCATAAAAGGAAAGCTAAGTTCTATTTCGAACTTTAATTCTTTTCCCAACATTCTGGAGTTATGCCACTGTTTAGTTATGCTGGAACTGGTGGGCATCTGTGTCTGAAATATTCTTCTACTTTTCTTGCAGCTCAAATACAGATAAAATACCAAGACTTTGATTCTGGAGAGTGCCTTGACAAATGGTATCCTATACATCAAACTAACACTACTATAAAAGGAGGTGATTTAGGATCCATAAGAATTAGGGCCAGGTACCAACATGAGATTATCATGCCAGAAGACAAATACTCCACATTAAAGGAGGTGAGAAAATTATAGTAGTCAAACCTGTATTAAGAGGTCACATTCGGAACAAAGAAAAGGTGGTATTCTAAGACAGGTGACCTCTTAAAAGAGGTTAAATTTATTTGAAATTTTCTATGACTGGACAAGAAAAAGGTGACCTTTTAATACAGGTAACTGCTTAATAGAGGTGACCACATGAGCAGGTTTGACTGTATCTAGAAATTTGAGTGTTTTTGAAACATGCATCACCTGAGATGTTGTTTGTCAACTTTTACATTTGAATCATCTCCAAAATGACTTACATTTCAATGATCATCTCGGAAAATGCTGGGCAGCTTGAAATTAAACTTGGAAGGAATATTCATTGAACCAAAATATTTGAATTCCAACTTTTCCAAATTCCCTTGGATGACTGTCGGTCCTATTAATTAGTCCAACTATGGATGGATTTGTCACACATGTGCTGGGCAGTACTTTTATTATCATTTATAGGGTTTTCTGGGTCCAATTGAAAGGGGGACATGTTTTAGTTTTACTAAGATGTCAGTTCCTCTTGGGTTTGGAAAGAAGCATCCTTATGGTGGTACAAATGAAGACCACAGGGGGCATATGGGGTTCAAAGTTTGACATAGACTACAATGGAGAAAATGTCAAAAATGGTATGACACATTTTAGTGATTTGTAGATTAAGATTTAGACCCCAGTGGCTATTGTTTAGTTGCCCTTGTAGTCCAAAGTTGAAAAAGGACTGCAATGGGGAAAAAAGTCAAAAATCTTTCAAGAACCAAGAATGTAAATGCAATTGTATTTTGCATGAAGCAGCATTGTGATATGGAGATTCAGATGTGTACCAATAAATGACATGGTCTCTATTCAGTGCAAGTCATATGAGATCATTATTTAACATGTGCTAAGATATATAGTTTATTAGGTGTTTTGGGCTTGTGATACTCTAAGTCGTGTTAGAGTTATCTCTCTTTGATCATTAGTAAAAAAAAAAAAATCAATGTCATTATGTATGAAGGCATGTGTTTAATAATATGTTTTACATTCAAAATTGCAGTTATAATAATATCCTGTAAATGAAATTATTATGAGTCTAGACAAACTTATTGCACAGGCTGTTTTATACTTCAATTGAACAGTCCCTTGTATTTCAATTTATTTGGGATAAACTAGTGTTATGGTTATTGATGTCATAACTCCACTTTCAACAATATTTTGTATAGGAGAATGTCCAAGTAACTCTCCATTCCTTAAAAATAATGGAGCCGAGGCCCATTGTTTTTAAGGAATGGAGAGATACGAAGACATTCTCCAACTTAAAATCCACCCATTGTACTTTATTAATTGTATTAATTATTAATCTTGTGTAACAAAAAAAAGTCTGTATAGTATCTAAAGTATAAAGAGAACAATAACTCTCCATTCCTTAAAAATAATGGAGAGTTTTGACAATAGATTTATATCACAGGTGGATTTTAAAGTTATATCATTAGCAGTCAGGTTTAAATAGACATAAATGAACCCACTATACTCTGATTGAAACTTATATGTTAAATAGACATAAATGAACCCACTATACTCTGATTGAAACTTATATGTTAAATAGACATACATGAACCCACTATACTCTGATTGAAACTTATTGTTTAGTGGTACTTTTTCCTTCAGTGCCTCTAGTAGACAGAAAAAGATATGCATTTCACATGATTTTCTCTTTCAATAAATAATGAAAAAAGTAGATTTTTCTTAAACAATTCTTTGAAGATTTATCTCTTTATACAATGGTTTATATGTGTTATTTTCTTCCTGTTTCAGCTTGTATTAAATGGGGATTTGATAAACTTATTAGAATTATTCAACATGTGCAGCAGTGAAAGAATTCCTTTAGCCAAGTCTTTACTACAAATATTTAGACATGAAAACCAAGAGAAAGTTATTTTGAAAACTATGAATGATTTTGAAATAAACAAGGAAGGTATGATGTAATATATCACCTATTATCAAATGTTGGTTATGCTTCTTGCAATTATTCTACATAAATTTCAAAATATTTATATTGTATTTAGCTTTTTGTTTTGTTAAAAGGCCAGTACAAAATATAATATTATATGCTAAAAAAAAAAACCATTGTATTTAGCTGAACGGGCCGTAAAGGCTTTATAAAAAAAAGTCTTAAAATTTTCATCTTTGTATTGAATTTGACCCATCATTCAATATGTTGACTTTAAAGCATAATAATTTTGATAAACTATAACACAAAATAAAAATCTTGACTCTATAATCAGGAACCATAACCCTTTATTATCCCCTCGCCAACGAAGTTGCGAAGGGATATAGTAACGCTACCGTCCGTCCGTCACATCCTTGTGAACACTCTAGGATCAACATCCTTCAATGGATACATATTTAGTCCTTAAGAGAATCTGGAACCCTATTGATTTTCAAGGTCAAAGGTCAAGGTCACCAGATCAAATTTTTACCGCATAACATCCTTGTGAACACTAGAATCAACATCCTTCAATGGATTTTGACTAAACTTGGTACATACTTAGTCCTTAGAAGAGTCTGGAACCCTATTGATTTTCAAGGTCATAGGTGAAAGGTCAAGGTCACTGGGTAATTTTTTTTCCGTGTAACATCCTTGTGAACACTCTAGAATCAACATCCTTCAATGGATTTTGACCAAACTTGGTACATACTTAGTCCTTAGGAGAATTTGGAACCCTGTTGATTTTCAAGGTCAAAGGTCATTGTCACCGGATCAAATTTTTTCCGTGTAACATCCTTGTGAACACTCTAGAATCAACATCCTTCAATGGATTTTGACCAAACTTGGTACATACATAGTCCTTATGAGAATCTGGAACCCTATTGATTTTCAAGGTCAAAGGTCATTGTCACCGGATCAAATTTTTACCGTGTAACATCCTTGTGAACACTAGAATCAAAATCCTTCAATGGATTTTGACCAAACTTGGTACTTACTTAGTCCTTAGGAGAGTCTGGAACCCTATTGATTTTCAAGGTCATAGGTCAAAGGTCAATGTCACCGGGTCAAATTTTTACTGCATAACATCCTTGTGAACACTCTAGAATCAACATCCTTCAATGGATTTTGACCAAGCTTGGTACATACTTAGACCTTAAGAGAATCTGGAACCCTATTTTCAAGGTCAAAGGTCAAGGTCACATGGTCTAATTTTTAGGCGAGGGGATACGCCACGCTTTGCGTTGCCCTTGTTCCATAACATATTATTTAATTATCTCCCTTACCTATAAATTTAGCTAAGGGAGATAAACTTATGAGTATAAATATGTCAACAATAACATTACAATGTATTTTGTTTTATGATGTCAGTTCAAATGAGTCATTTAGACTTGTTGAGTTTTGTCATGACACAATTTGTATGTAATAAAATTTTCGCTTGGCCTAAATGAACAATTGAGACTTAAATTGTTGCTTAACATACTATATGTAAATTGTTATGGATGTGTCATTAATTAAATGTCAAATATTATAGTTGTTACATTAATTTAGTTAATACATACAGACACAGGTACATGAACATAGAAATCTGCTACCTAATATATTTAGGCAAAATAATGATTCAAAGTCTTGTGCTTCTACATGTTCATAAATAAATGTTAAAATACAAATGTGGTTTGTCAACAATTCCATCAACAACAACAACAAAAAAGCACCAAAAACTATCAAAGCAAGCTGATGGGAATGTTGTTATGGGCTTAGGCCAGGGACAAAAATAGGAGTGTTATGAAAAGAAAGTTTAAACAGTGATGATCAACAATTCCACCAATATCAGCAAAGTGAACTACCACCACACACCTCAAACTATTGAACTAAAAACAAAAAAGAATAAGAAAAAAACAAATGAAAAAAACCCCACAAAAATGACCACAATATATGGCATTGGAAATCCAGGTCCTGGCTTGAGCCAGGTCGTATTGAAATACCAGGTGCACAACCTGCTATAAAATTACTAAAAATATTTAAAAAAAAAAAAAAAATAATAATGATGTATTTATTTTTTAATATTACAGAGGAAGTATCAACATTGTTCAGAGCTACATCACTTGCCACAACGTTAATGGACCAATATATGAAGATGACAGCATCACAGTTTGTTAGTGATGCTATCAAAGAGTATATCTTGAAAATTATAGACAGTAAACAGTCATGTGAGGTATGATTATTATCTTCTGTAGGAGATATTTTTTTGTTCTAAGTACATTGTACTATTGATTTTTTTTTTAAAGAAGAGAGTCCGTCGTGGTCGTGATTGTATGGTAGTTGGATTAACAACTACCTGTGCAATCAGTGCCTATCACCACTAAAGTTGTGAGTTTAACCCCGTTCATGGCGAGATGTACTCGATACAACATTATGTGATCGGTTGTTTTCTCTGGGTACTCCGGTTTCCTCCACCATTAAAACTGACCACCACTGTATAGCTGAAATATTGTTGAAAGTGGCATTAAATTCCATAAACCAACTATCTTAAAAAGAAGAAATAAAGAATGACAATTGAAAAAGAAAGATTAAATAAATAATAATAATAATTCTTAAAAAAAATTACAAATTGAACTATTTTAGTATAAATAAATCAAAAACCAAAACAAGCAGATAAAATTCCTGAAATATTGTGGGGAAAATTACCACGAAACCAATATTTTTTTGGTTTGGTAAGATTGATTGTTTTATGGAATAAATTATCACTTGACAAATAAGTGCTTTGTTCCAAATTATATGCAGTAGATTTATATGTATAAATTTGATTGTAGCTGAATCCAGCAATGATAGAAACAAATGAAAATATAACAACGAACAGAGACAATTTTCTGAAGAACCTAACTGATGTGACAGAGGGTATATTTAGATCTAAAGATAGTTGTCCTGCGTATGTATTCTTTCTAATCTATAATAATATTGTCAGTGATGTGTAAATTTCAAAGAGAGGTGGGGGGAGGGGGGTCATTGTAATATTTCACAAAGTAATTTTCCATGATAATATTAAGAAAATCTAATTTATATTTACAAGTATTTGTTTCGTTCTTGACTAATAACTTCAAACAGATATAGATGAAATTAAAAGCAACTTTAATACTGGGACTGTAAAACCAGTGTCAGCTACTGTCCATTTTATGACTTTTTAACTCACACAGTCTGAATGTCATTGTGAACTGGTATCTATTTTATATCTTTTAAGCCCACCTGACATCATGATCATATGGTGGTTGGATTTACAACTATGTGCAATCTGTGCCTTTCACTGCTAGAGTTGTGAATTAGAATCCCACTCATGGCGAGGTGTACTCGATACAGCATTATGTGATAAAGTTTGTCAGTGACTTGCGACAGGTCAGTGGTTTTCTTCAGGTACTCTGGTTTCCTCCACCAATAAAACTGACTGCCATGATATAGCTGAAATATTGTTGAAAGTGGCATTAAACACCATATACCAAACCGAATAATCATAAGATGATCCATTACAGAGTTTCCTTTGTTTATTTTGCCACCACAGGACATTCCTTAACATAGAACCCTAAGGGAATATGAATAGAATGCCTGTTCTTAGAAATTACAACTATGATTGAACACAATTAGTGCATGAGTAACCAGGTAAGAGATACAGGTTTTAGATAAACCTCTAGTTTTAGGTACATGTATATCATGACTGATAAGCGTTACTTTGTAAAATGCTGGAGTACCTTGTAATACTGGGTCAAACCAAAGACGATAAAATTGGTATTTGTTGCTTCTTCGCATGATATAGCTGAAAAATTGCTGAGATGGCATTAAACAACATTCACCCACTCACTCACTTTGTAATACCACAATTTTAGTATGATTTCAACATTACAATTGTCTGTATAATCTTTTGTAGAGTGTTGAGATATATATGTGGTTGTTTACAGAAAACTGTTAGTGTCAAGTGGCCAACTGATGATAGTGTTAAAACTAGAGTTGTCAGGTTTGTATAAATACTTCAAAATATTATCACAGGCCCTGTGGGTCTGATTATTTTTTTCTGTAGTTTTAATATTATTAATAAATGTTTATAGTAAGTGCTGGTTAAGGACTGCTTAATTGAAAGGTTGAGTTACGAAAGTTTGACGTTATAAACTCTAATGATCTTTCCTTTTGTTTGATTGTAGATTCTAAAAACACTTTAAAAAGATAAGTTCTACCGGTCCTTGAAATGAAATTTTGAATTTACTGGTCCGAATCAAATTCTTGAATTTATTTTTATATATAGCTAAATAAAAACTGAAATTTTACTGGTCTAGCCGGAGGATTGGTGCTCATCGTGAGGACTGTCTACTGATAATGATATTAGAATTATTGTTCACAATAATATCTCTCCTCCCCCCCCAGCTCCCTATAGGGGTACACATTGTGTTTGTCCTGTCCGTCAAAGGTTTGCACTTGTAACTCCTACATAATATATGGGAACTCCTCAAAACTTTATGTTTGCTTATTACCATATCCTGATTCATTTAAAGTTACAGCAGTTTGAACCTACACTTTTTACAGGGTTATTTCCCTTTTTGACTTAGAATGTGTCATAAAAAAGTTAGTACACACATCTCATTTTAAATGGGAATGAAAAGGTACCATGCATCTTTCACAAAAGATGAAAAAAAAATGTGGGGGGGGGGAGAGACCTGTGTTGTTATGTCAAAAATAACATTTAAGCGTATATTATTGTCTGCAATTTAGGTTATTTTCTACTATTGATATATAAACACCAAATAGACTGTTTTGAAAATATAATGTCAACCTATTCTCTAATTATTTGGTGAAAACATCACCTAAAAATCGTTCCGTGCTCACTCCAATATCTCATCAATATTTGTGAGACACACCATAATTCTAACCCTAACCCCTTAATATGTGCCCATATTGGGATATGTATGTAGTTGACATGTTCTTTTATTATTTTTGTTTTGTTTCAGTGGTTTTATATTTTTACGGTTATTATGTCCAGCAATATTGAATCCAAAGTCTTTCAACTTGATAACAGGTTTGTTTCTACTTTTGAAGTTTTAAAGTACATTTATTTGAAATGTATTGTTTAATTACATAGAACGTTGAAGAAGAAAACCGTAGTGTGTTCACCTTGAGTGTAGTAGATCGTGGTCAAACCAAACACGATAAAATTGGTATTTGCTGCTTCTCCGCTGAGCAAGCAGCTTTAAGGAGTAAGAGCAAAGACTGGTTGACTCGAAATCGAGATATATCTGAGTGGAGTGACATGTCTACCCGCAGACTGTTGTTTCTGTGAACTAACACAATAAATATCCAATTAAACATGTTGGTCTAGTCCAAAGCAGACATCATCATCATTTCGTATTCTGTTATTTGACTCAGTCAAGCATATAATTATATTGTCACATTAATTGTACTCATTAAATACATATTCATCAAATAATTCTTTATCTTCTTAACTGAAACAATTTCATGTAATGAAAATGTAGATATCAAATTTAGTGCACACAATGCGTTTCAGGAATAACCTTAATTAGGTATGCTCAAAATCGAAAGATTGGCAAGCCAAATAATTTAAAGTTTTGAGAGCAATAAAACCAAAGGGCCTAGACAGGATAGCCAAAATCGGCTAAGGTCACATATGACTGAAGGAGGAGAACCTTAGCTTTATTAATAATTATATTATTAAGGAACTGTAAATATCAGTAATATTATACATGTAATTTTGTATATTTCTTTATCCTAGAAACGCCTTCAGAAACAGCTTCAAGAACATTAAAGTTAATAGCCAAAGCCTTACAAAACTTGGCCAATCTTGTTGAGTTTGGTGCTAAGGTAATAATATAATAAAATGTACTTCATATAAAACATCTAAATAGATGCATACACTTATTTGCAAGTCTTGAGAAATATACCCAAATTTATACTATAGGGTTATTGCACTACTATTGAGGAATATTGTCCAGATCAGTATATCATATTGCATGAGCTTGCAAGTGCAATAGGATATACTGCGAGGGACAATATTCCTCAATATTAGTGCAATAACCCTTTTATAATATAGTACCAAATATTTCAGTCTGTGACCATTACATTTAATCATAATTCTTTGCAACATGTATTTAATATAATTCTGCCATCTTGTTATACCCCCTGCAAACAAAGTTTGAGGGGGTATATAGGAATCACCCTGTCTGTCCGTCCGTCCATGTACCTTGCAAGCGCAACTCCTCCTAATCCGCTTATTGGATTTTTATGAATCTTTACACATTTGTAGTACACTACCTGCAGATGTGCATGAAGGAATATGGTTGCTGTCCAAAATTTAAAAGGGGAGATAATTCAACATATACTTTCACGAAAAGGGGGGGGGGGTGGCATGTACCTTGTAAGCGCAACTCCTACTAAACTGCTGATTGAATTTTTATGAAACTTTACACAGTTGTAGTACACAACCTGCAGATGTGCATGAAGGAATACCGTTGCTGTCTAAAATTTAGAAGGGGAGATAATTCAACTTATACTTTCATGAAAAGGGGGTCGTGTACTTGTGGCGACCCCTAGATGTATGTTCTTGGTTAGTTTATTTTGGATATGGGATGTTGTTTCCTTGACATAACTCCATATCCATTCATTTTTCATAGGTAGCTTGCTAATATACCTGTATTCCAAAGTTTGAACATCATAGTATTGCAAGTGAGAGGTATCACTCAGTGAGGTCACTTACAGTTCTAGTTTATCTCTTGTTTCAGACCTCCCGAAAACCGTCGGTCCAGACCGACAGAAATGCAGTAGGACCGACGATTTCAAAATATATATCGGACCGAATGTCCAGTAAAACATAGATATTTGAAAGGACCGGCGATTGAAATTTATTCCCTCCCAGTTTCCACTGCCAATGGCATTAAATTCCGTTTTCAGTTTTATTAAAATGTCAGACAGAGATTTGAAATTTGTTTATTTATTCTGTCAGACCGACACGTTTCTCTTTGTAATAGAAACTCCTATACAAATGTACGTAAATGTAAACATCCTTTTAGAAGGAACCAGCACCTGCAAAACGTGGAACATTAAAACTGAAATATATTACTGAGCAAAGAAATAAGTTGACTTCCACACTCCCCAAGTATCAAAGATTGTTTGTGTTTAATTAAATATGTTTTGAGATGCTTATATATTGAAGATGACAGCAGATTCATATTCTTAACTGAAATTAAAAATGTAGGTAAACCGGAAACTGACATTGATGTATAATATTCGGAACGTGATCGGGCCATTAGATACGGATTGTTGGCTATATCTGCCTTATCTTTTTAGATAAAAATATGTATACAGAAAAACATTTAATTGAGTTGTTTAATGATCATGACTATAGGTAATCTTGCATTCAGTTCTGTATAAAAAAAAATTTCGACAGGTTATATACAATATTACAAAAAAATGGTGGAACAGACACAAAGCCCATGGGTAAGACAGAACCCCAGTTCCTGTCTGACCCAATGTCAGACAGACAGAGTTTTCGCCAACTCGGTAATACCGAATGTTTGGTATAATAGTTACCTCAGATTTTGTCCGAAAGGCATTGATCAGTATTTAATTTTATTTTTAAATTACATAATTTTCATTGTTTTCACCCCTTTTATACATTTCCGGTTTCAACCAAACCCATTTGTGAAGACGATCACGACACGATTGGTTATTTGTATATATATTAGCCAATGATATGACGTCTTTCATACAACCATTGACCTATAGTACAAGGTCATCAAAACAACAAAACTTGAGACACACACTATAAAAGACATAACATATACATTTTTGAACAACACTGAAAACTGAAAATTGAATTACTTTAACCTCGATAAAAACCAGAGGTGAAATCAGGTGCCCAATTGCTAATACTAGGGTAAATCACTCTAAAAAGACCAAACTAAACATTATGCATGTGACAGTGAATTTTTTGGGACTTTTTTTTCGGACAGGCAAAATATTTTTCGGTCTGACAAGATTTTCATGTCTGTCAGTCCGAATGACTGACAACTTCTTAGCAAGTTTCTGGAAGTCTGTTGTTTGCTTGCGTGTCAATATAGTTCTACTCAGAACCCCTCTAGTGCATACCAAACTTAAAGGATAAAGAATGCAATGCAATATTGGTCAAGTTATAATTTGTTATACCGCACAGATGACAAAAAAGAATATTTTTTATTTAATTTATTTTACTTCTCAAAACATTTAAGATTTTGTGGTTTAGAATAGTCAAAATTAAATCGCCAATGAAACTAATCTCAGAATGACAAAATGAAAAATAAATGTATTTTATTTAATCAAAGAT
This sequence comes from Bathymodiolus septemdierum, assembly GCA_963383655.1. Classification (NCBI taxonomy): domain Eukaryota; kingdom Metazoa; phylum Mollusca; class Bivalvia; order Mytilida; family Modiolidae; genus Bathymodiolus; species Bathymodiolus septemdierum. Next base: position 63,954,325 of record OY726520.1, read on the forward strand.
ATTTCCATAAAAAAAAAGTCAAGGGGGTTATGGTGTTTAATGCCACTTTCAATGAAACTGCAGAAAACCACTAACCTGCTGCAAGTCGCTGACAAACTTTATCACAGAATGTTATATCGAATATACCTCGCCATAAGCGGGATTCAATTTCACGACTTCACTGATTGCACAGGTAGTTTTAAATCCTACTACCATACATTCAAACTATGTTCATAAAGATTAAATTACATGTATTATAGAAATATCAGACAACAGACCAGTGCATCTGAATTGACAAGAGTCTAAATTCTTTAATTATTTATTCATTTTCATGTGATAGTATAAAAGCGTGTCATTCATTGTGAAAAGGAGATTCAACCTTGTGTACTACTGAAGGGCCTATTTATTTTTGTGTCAAAAATATTCTTTAATTTATATATTCAATCAGTTATCTTGTATTGTAGGAATCATTCATGGAAGTCATCAATCCATTTATCAAGAAAAATAAACCTCGAATGGTTATGTTCCTAGATCATCTATCTGTAAGTCAAATTACTTGGATATGTGTTAGGGTTAGGGTTATGGTGGTTAACTCCACTTTCAACAATATTGCAGTTATCTCCACCTGTTGGGAAAACGTTGTTAAAGTGTTTGAGTGTTTTACAACAATTTTTTGAACGATGGACACACCATGCTTAGCGGACATTTGAAGCACTATCATATTTAATGTTATCCTTACAATAACTAATGCTAAAAGTATAAACTTACCTTCAAGCGGCACAAAATTTTGTACATTGTAGTTATAGGAATACATTAATAATATACATTAAATGATTATATCTCCTCTTGCATTTGGAATTTCAAAAATGCCTTAACATTTAATTTTTGCTGGAGTTTCTGATGTATTTTTCTTTCATGTTCACTTAAAAATTCAGTGAGTGAGTGATTGTTTAACGCCATCACTGAAATTCAAATCATGTCAAGACAGCACTGAAATTCAAATCATGTCAAGATAGCACTGAAATTCAAATCATGTCTTGATAAAATGTTCTTAATCTAAATTTATATTCTGCAAGGAAGTATTAAAATCAGTTTCCTCGTCTTCCTTCATAAATTTCACCAATATAAAGTGAAACCCTTTTTTTTTCTATTGAAGGTGTCTCAAGACAATATATGTGACAACCAGATACCAGAATCTATCGTAGATGATCTTGCCAGAGACCTTGCTACAGTACATCAGATATCTGCCACACACCTAGATGATCTTAAAAAACTCAGTGATACAATGGTATAGTACAACTGGTGTTTGTTAGAGAAATGTTTTATAACCCATAGAATGGCATCGGTGGTGTAATGGTTAGAGTGCTCGTGTTGAGTGTGGTAAATTGTGGATTCAAGTGTTGTTATAAAATTGGTATTTTCTACTTCTTTGCTAGGCATGAAACACTAAGGAGTAAGAGCAAAGACTTGTTTGTTCAGAATCAGGATAGTGTGTCTGATAGGAGCAGACCTCGACATTATTGTTTGTCCGATTGTCCGGTACCAGTGAAAACTGACGTCGGACAAGTAGATCTTGTATTACGGTTGTTCGACGGGACAAGTGTACATATGAAAATCACTGGTATGCAAGACTCTAATCAAGGCAGACAGAAATAAAAATGTGACATTGAATATATGTCCTTAAGGTAGTTATGAATAAAAAAAACCCAGAACAAATCAGTTCAGGCAGCTTAAATATTTACTAAATTTGGGCAGGGTAACATCAGAGGGGTCGCGAAACAATGTTTCAATTAATCGCAATTGACTTCTCCCAGAAGTCTCCCCACTTCTCTCTGTTGTCTCCCACTTCTTCCTGTGAGCTGTCTGAAAGAGAGGTCACTTCTCCCTCTAATTTGAAAGTAGTGAGAGCCCTGGATAATTATTCTCTAGTTTTTGTAATTTTTATTAATTTTTTCGGACAATTAAAAGATTAAGTCGGACAAGTACTTTTTTTAGTTAGTTGTCCGAAGAGACAAGTTGAAAAATATGTTAATGTCAAGGCCTGAGGAGCAACATGTCTACCAGCAGACGTTTCAGTGAACTAGCACTATAAAAATCTACCTAATCGTGTTGGTCTGTACAAAGCGGACATTATCATCTCAGAAATACATGTACAACTTGTTCTCGCCATGATATGGCTGAAAAATTGCTTACTTTGTATTAAGCAACAATATGCACTCACTATTACTAGCAGTCCTCCTTTAACAATTAGTCCCTTAATTACCAACAATCACTGATCTTGCTGTCACACTGGCCATGTGTATGTTGTCATTACGGTGTGGTCTCTTTGGAGTGGAAGCAAATATGTGCAGGTTTTTAATGCAACATTATGTGGTAAAGTTTGTCAGTGACTTGCGACAGGGTGGTAGTTTTCTCCGGGTACTCCGTTTTACCCGACCAATAAAACTGACCACCGTGATATAGCTGAAATATTGTTGAAAGTGGCGTTAAACACCATAAAACAACATTAAGGCCTCAATGACAATGGGGGTTGAGGCATTTTGCTTTACCACTGTCTGGCCGTCCACATATAGGGTACATGTTTCGTACTCCTATATTCCTCTAACTAGAACCTTTTTATATTTCAAAATATCTGTACATATACCAAAGATGTGTATTTTATCAGGACTTTTATTTTCTTCAATTTTTCACAAAATCATGGGTTGTTGAATAAACGTTAGAGAATACCGATGGGGGCAATGAAAAATGGACAACCCAGAGAAACTGGTAACATAGGGTACACAAGACGAAGACAAGCAAAGCAAAAACACAGCACAATATGTGTTGGACACTACTATATGCAAACAAACACAAATAACTTAAATAAGACACGAACCTACCCACAAACAACCGGAAGCAAAGACGAACTGAACATTGTTTTTATGCGGAAATCATAACTGACATCACAACACAGAACTTAGTCTATTTTTTGTGAAATTTCACATATTATTATTGAAGAAGTTTCTTTTGTACGTGCAACTACTGCTTCATTTCAATTGGGAATTCTTCAAAACCTTACATCCTTGCTAATTACACCTTGAAGATTCACAAATTGGTAATATCAATTGATCTGACCTTTTCTGAAGGAGTTATTTCATTTCTTAACTTAGACTATTTCATCAAGAAGTTGTAACTTCCTATATTTTAAATTGGATTCACTACTCAAAACTCTGCTTGTTTGCTAATAACATATTAAGATTCACATATCATAACGGCAATTTATATGACCTTTTGAAGGTTGTTATTGCCATTCTTGACTTGAAATGTGTCATCAAAAACTACGTTGCATGCTGGCTTATTACCATGTGAAGATTTTCCAATCATTATAACAATTTGATCAGACAATCTTTGAAGGAGTTATTGCCCTTACAGTCTGTGCCAAAATTCTTTTGACAAACTAGCCCCAACAGCATTTTAGAAGATTTTTTTCTATTTGATTAAGCAAATTTTATGCAATTTTTACTGGCCTGGGGTATAGGGCTAGTGTTTTATGGCACAGACTGCCCTTATTGACTAGTATGTACAACTTCTACATTTTAAATGGGAATCACAAGGTATCTTTTTCAAAAGACGATATAACGTGGAGGGGAGATTTGTTTTTGTGTCAAAAATAACCTTTAATATTTTCTTTGTTTTTCTTTCAGTCATCATTAAAAAAATTAGCTGCTGTGACAGAAATTTTAACAGACCACAAGAAAAGATACATGACTTGATGAAGCATTTGGCCATAATGTGTTCAATATCCTCCTGTTGATTGGCTAGTCTAATCACTTATATTTCAGTATATCTGATAAATCTAAGTTCAATAACAGTGAAACTGATTGGTTGATTGGTGATAATCAACTTATCTATAGCCACATGTATTAATGTACAGTTGGTAGGAATCAGGATAAGCTGTGATGTTGATTACAGACATGTGGCACTGCCACATTAGTCACAGATGAAGTCCAAAGTTGATGCATGTTTATCAACCTTACAGATAAATGCTTTGTTTATGTTAATCATGATTCGATAAATGTTTTGTTTATGTTAATCATGATTCGATTAATGGTTTTTGTTTATGTTAACCATGATTCGATAAATATTGTGTTTGTGTTAATCATGCTTCAATAAATGCTTTGTTTATGTTAATCATGATTAGATAAATTCTTTGTTTATGTTAATCATGATTCATTGCCATCTTTTTTTTTTTACATATGAACTAGCAATTATATTTAATTTAATTACTTTGTTGTTTTTTCCTGATGACTGATATTGTTAAAATTTCTTGTTTTTGTTTTGATTTGTTTTGACACAAAAATAATTGGTGCCCTACAAAACAATACTGTGTTCATGTATATATTCTTCTTTGTCTTTCAGTTAGGCTGTGATATCAGTTTGTTGTAACAAAGATATTTAATCTAGTTGGTGCATCCAATACAAATGACTAAAGATTGGTGACAGCTTTACCAAACTCTCAATCTGATTAAAATCAAATCGCATCTTTCAATTGCTCCCTTTAACTGATATATGTCACGGCGTGGGAGAAGTGAGGAAACTACATTACGGGTCCAGTCTGTGTCAAAAACGCTAGCCCTAAGCCCCAGTCTAGTAAAACTTGGTTTGGTCTAGTTTGTCAATATGTTTTTGGTACAGACTGCAGGTCAAATGCAAGTGTTGCTGTGTCATGAATATTTAATGATATGATAATCACAGGTTATAACCTTTTTTGACCAATCGTATTGCTCATAGCAAACAAAAGCGGTTTAATTTTAAATTAAAACTTGTTCATAGTATCCTAAGCGCCATTTTCATTGGACAGTAAAGATCATAACATAGGGTAACTCACATGTGACCTCGTAATAGGGTTTCTTCTGATCTCACACACTGCGTCATATCAATAAGGGGAGACAACAAGAGATGTAATTTTAATCAGATTGCTATACTTCTGACAATTAAAATGTGTGACTTTTAATCAGTCTCAGTTTTTGTACAACAGAAGGAAATATACTTTATTTTGCTTGACCAAAGAATTGTGTATAATTTTGAGATATGTGATTGGTTAGTTTGTAAAGCAATCTACAGTGTATGTATATACTGTCCTGTCCTCATTGGTTTCATAGGACATGCATTATGACAGATTGTACAAAGTGGCGGAAATCATCAGAATTAAATTCTTCACCATTGGAGACAAAACATTTTTTTACTTCAAATTGTACCATCAGCATTAATTATTTTAATTTTTGTTTATAACCATTTGTAACTATGACAACATATCTTCCTGTAAGATTAATAATAACTTCTACAATTGTCCTGTATCCAATGAAAAAAACAGTGGGTCTGACTGTAGACCCATAACTTTTTATTTACAAATCACAATAATGTTGTATTCAATATGTGAAGTGTGTTATAATTGATGCTCCATGTTAACAAAGATGAGTTACAGTCCATTTGTCAATTCAAGATATACAGTAGTCTCTCACTTATATGGTCACCCCTTCTGCAATGAAAACATGGCCTTGTAAGAGAGGTAACCTCTCTTAAGGAGGCCAATTTAGTAATATTTTGAAATCTCAGTGCATCTGAAATCTGACCGGATAAGAGGGGTTGTCTTGCCTATGTGGGTTGCTTTATAAGAGGGATATCCTATGTGGGTTGCCTTATAAGAGGGGTGACCTTTGTGGGTTGCCTTATAAGAAGGGTGACTTTTGTGGATTGCCCTATTAGAGGGGTGACCTTTGTGGGATGGCCTTATAAGAGGGGTTGTCTTGCCTATGTGGGTTGCTTTATAAGAAGGGTGTCCTATGTGGGTTGCCTTAAAAGAAGGGTGACTTTTGTGGATTGCCCTACAAGAGGGGTGACCTATGTGGGTTGCCCTATAAGAGGGGTGACTTTTGTGGATTTCCCTATAAGAGGGGTGACCGTTGTGGGTTGCCTTATAAGAGGGGTAACCTTTGTGGGTTGCTTTATAAGAGGGGTGTCCTATGTGGGTTGCCTTATAAGAGGGGTGTCCTATGTGGGTTGCCTTATAAAAGGGATGACCTTTGTGGACTGCCTTATAAGAAGGATGGTTTATGTATGTGGGTTGTCTTTTAAGAAGGATGGCTTATGTATGTGGGTTGTCTTTTAAGAGTGAGACTACTGTAATTGATTTTAATGTTATGGCAACATACTAGTTAATAGCTTGGTTCATTATACAATGCAATAGCTTAAATTTACAGGGAAGAATTAATTAATAACATGTAATATAATATTACAAACTATTTACATTGACTAAAATCGAGAACGAAGCTACTAGAATTTGTCTGTTCTGTATTTCATTTTAAACAATATCAATAAGTTGTTTACTGTATGTAGCCTTTTCTCAATTGACCAGTAAATATGATGTAAGCAGGGCTTTCAATATTTTTCAAGTGTACCAGTACTTCCAATATTGACAGGCAGTACCCTTTTTAGCTCACCTGGCCAAAGGCCATGTGAGCTTTTGCCATCAAATTTCGTCCGTCGTCGTCTGTCATTAGCTTTTCACATTTTAATCTTCTCCTCAGAAACCACTGAGTCAATTTAGACCAAACTTTGCTGGAATGGTCCTTGGATAGCCCCCTTTAAAAATTGTGTCCGATAGCCACGCCCTCAATCCAAGATGGTCACCATTACTAAAAATAGAAATTTCTCCCCTTCTGCAATGGAAATGTGACGCTGCAAGAGGAGTGGCCTCTCTTGAGGGGGGCAATGTAGTAGTATTTTACTATCTCAGTGCATCCGAAATCTGGCCTTATAAGATGGGAGCTACTGTAATACAAGTTTTTTTCAGGTCACCTGGTTAAATCACTTGGCTTCTGTCCATTATCCCATTGTTGTGAACATTTTCTTATTTTAATTTTTTTCTGAAAAAAAAAATGTTTGGAAGAGGATGCTCAGATTCTTACAAACAAACTTAATTATAGGGGCTATTAAAGGGGGAAATTTATGTAATTTTAAAACATTTTCTTATGATGAACCAGCAGTAGAAAGCTATGATAGGTAATATAATATTCTTTACCAGGTGAGAGATAAAGGCTTATGTGTGGCAGTTTGTGTTTACTGTATAATGTGTTGATTCTGCTTCTGTATCCAGATCATCCCTTAACTAGAAAAAATAGTTGTCTCTCGTGCTCTTGCCAATGAAATCTAAAAATATAATTGATCCTATATAAACAAATGTGGAACGGTTTGACTTCACTGTTTTCCTTTTCTTTAGGGAATTTTTTTGCCTGTTTCTTTTGCAACTGCAGCAAATTTTCAGTCGTATGTTGTTTGTCTGTGTTATGCTGTATAGGTGATTCAAACTGACCCAGTAACTAGTTCTGTGGTAAAGACTGACCAATTCACCCAAGCTATATAGGTGTTTACAGCTGAAATGTGTCGTGCACACTAAATAAGATATCTATGTTTTCATTGATATCTCCAACGTTCTGTATGAAATTTTGAAATGTTTTTTTGATGTGTAAATGAGGAAGTTGGATGTCAAGCTGGTTTAGCTTACCACTGCCAAATCTCCTGTCTTTTTCATCTATACATGTAGTACTTTTGTACAATGTATTTAAAAGAAAGTACAGTCCAGCCTGATTTAGTGACCACCTCTATTAGGCAATAACTTGTATTATGTGACCATAATTTATATTTCCGTTCAGTGCATTTCATATCAATTAAACCTGTATTAAGTGACCTATGTGACCCTATTTCACTGTTCCCTTGGAGCGTCACATAAGACAGGTTTGACTGTATGTTAATATTATTTGACACAAACTCTTGCTCTTTGATTGTTGTAAAGGTAATGTCAGAGAGATTCATTTAGACAGTTAGTACCATAACCGTCATCTGTGTAGAACTGTGCCAGAATTGCAGGAAGTACTTGTAATAAAAAGTAATTTTTTTTTTTTAATATGTTGTAAAATTATCAGTCATGTTTGTACATAAGAAAATACTAAATTAATATTTATTTAACATTATTTAAAAGGCAGTCAAATAATTCCTTCATCAATGGCTAGATGAGTTATAATTACCTTGTATTCAATATAAAAATGTTGCCAAGCGATAAACTATGACAGAGTATTGTAATATCCATCTTGGTTATTATTTTAGTTTAGGTACATACATTTTTAAGGATGATATTTTGTAATGTTTTAATAAAAAGGTGCACATGTGCAATATTTTAATAAAATTATACAGTCAGTGAATGGTTACCTCGTAAATGGGTTGTGTTGTTTATTATGTCATGGACAAATGATGTAAGGTTATTTCATTGAAAGGGGGACGTTGTGGTTATGATCGTATGGTAGTTGGATTTACAACTACCTGTACAATCGGTGCCCATCACCACTAAAGTTGTCATTTTGAACCCCGTTCATGGCAAGGTGTATTCAATGAACATTATGTGATAAAGTTTGTCAGTGACTTGCGACAGGTAGGTGGTTTTCTCCGAGTACTCAAAATTTCCTCCACCAATAAGACTGACCGCCACGATATAACTGAAATATTTTTGAAAGTGGCATTAAACACCATAAACCAAACCTTTTTCATAAAAATATGCTGTGAATTAGAAAATTTATTGACAAATTTTACATTATTCCAGTGTATGAAAGAATCATCAAAATAATAGTTAAAAATTTCATATTTATCTCTTGGATTAAATATCTGCACACTTTCATCTCCATCAAGTCTGGTAGTCACGATATAGATGAAAATGACATTAAACACCAATAACCCTAAATCTAACCAAAGGTGAAGTGAGTCATTGTCATTGCTTTGTGTCGGCCGTCGTTTCAATCTATAATTAAAATTAGATATTTGTTATATATTTCTGTAAAATGTTTTCTTTTGTGATACTCTAATATCAAACAACATCGTATTTAATTTTGACGTTAAGTAACCTTTCATATATCTTTGTCCTCCAATCATATGCAAGACGTGTAACGGTCAATGTGACGTAATTGTAAAACATACAGAAAAGTAGCTCCAACAACGAAATGGCACGAACTATAGTGAGAATGAAAATAAGAAACGATAATTTCACTGGGAAATTTTTGTAATTCACAGCTATCTATATATAGCTTATGGTCCGAAGTTAAAATTATGTTCTGCTGATGTGTCAACCATCTTAAATTTCTTATTTCCATCCCAAAAATTAACCAAGTTAATATTGATAACTCGTGTGCAGTTCGAGTCAACTGAATCCAATTTTTAAATTCCATGAAGACATTTTTTTTTTCATTTTACAATGTAAAAAGTATCTTGCTTAGCAGCCACCTTGGATGTTTGATTCCCACTAAAATACAACTTGGTTGATGGTAGAGAACAATCCATGTAAAACTGATGCCATCACATCCCAGGATTACATGCTGTACACATCCCTTTATTTCATATTTACATATCACTATTACATGCCGTACACATTCCCGGATTACATGTGACGATGTACATATCCTTGTATTACATGCTCTACACATCCCATGATTTAATAATGTGCACATCCCAGGATTACATGCTGTACACATAGCTGTATTTCATATGTACACATCCCAATATTGCATAATGTACACATCCCAGAATTACAAGCTGTGTACATCCCAGGATTACATGCTATACACATCCCTGTATTACATGTACACAACTCAGGATTACATGATGTACACATCCCAGCATTACAGAATCATGAATGTACTATATCCATCATAGCATCTTGTATTCAGAGTTCCGGTCTAGTAGTCACGATAAATCAGAAAAAATGCCGAAAGTAATGATAAAGATTGACAGTGCAGCCATTCTTGATTAATACATCCATACATAATGTAGTACAATTCCCTTCAACAAATACATGTAATATTAACATCTCCACATTATAAATATATAATGCATGTACTGAAGCGAGCGAGTGATTGTTTGTTTAATGCCAACTTCGCAATATTTCAGCTATATCATGGCGAGAACAGGTTAATTTTCAATGAGATGATGAGGTCCACTTTGTATTAGACAAACAGGCTTACATGTAGTTGGATTTTTATAGAGCTAGCTCATTGAAAAAAGTCAGTGGGTAGACATGTCGCCCCACTCGGAAACATTATCCTGATTCCGAGCCAACCAGTCTTTACTCGTTCTCCTGCGTGTTTAGCGGAGAAGCAACAAATACCAATTTTATAGTCTTTGGTTTGACCCGATAGGGGCTTGAACCTATGATCTACCGCACTCCGGGCGAGCACGCTAACCATTACACCTCTGATGCGGTTGCATTTACTGGTATACATATGTATATAAACAATAATCTATGTTTAAATTATTTAATGAATATTTGTAAATAAGTAAAAAATTATATCAAAATAAATATTAAATCTAATTTAAAAGTATAATGTGTAACTTTCAATATACATGTAATTAATTAATCACTTTTTTTGTTCTTCTTTGACTAGAATATATTTTTGCCTTTGGTACCAAATTAAATATATTGACTGGTCCTTTCAATGATAGTCTTAAATCTATATATGTATGTTCCCAATGATGCCTTGTGAAACTCCAAGATGGTGGTTTACGCTTGACACCTTTAACTTTCAATGTCATGCAAGCTTTTTGTTGAATTTTACTCAATTTATAAAATTTTCCACATTGGTGCCGAAACCAAAAATATTTTGCAGGATCTATTGTTGGAAAGAAGTATTCTGAAGGCACTAAATATGCAAAATCTTCATCAGTTCTGTTCAGTGTTTTGTGATTTTTAACATACTCGTTGAAATTCAATGTCATAAAATGGGGACCAGTGCTGTCGAGGACGTTCCACATGTGCTGAAATGCTGGCAAACTATTCATAGTTTGTTTCATAAATGGATGCTTTGGTCGACATCCTATCAATGCATTAATTGCTAAATGTTCAAAATTCCCATCTAAAACAGGATGTTCATATGGTTCTTGGCTAACAAAGCATGGGTATTTTTTCAACCATGGGTCAATTGGATGTAGACTTTCCATGTCCATATCTGCATATACTCCTCCAAATTCATACAGAATAATATACCGTAATGCATCTGCTTTTCGTATACCTTCATTATACCCATTAAAAGCCTCTAATAGATGAGGATATTTGTCCTGAATGAGCTTTCTTGCACTGTCGTCTGTCCATAGCCAATATTCCCAGTCTGGATGATTTACCAACCATGTTTTTATCCACTTTATAAATTTACTTGGAATTTGAGTATTTTTCCAAGTTTGATGTAGTATTTTAGGAATTCTATCCGGACCATTCAACGGGAATTCTTCAGGACCCTTTATACCATACAAATCATCTTGTTTTCTGATTGGAATGTCAAGGTCTTGGAATGCACCATTATCTTTAATTTGCTCAAATTTGATAATCCAGTGTAGAGCTACCAGTAAAACAATACCCCCCATTATAGTAGGAGTGGACTCTCCCTTTGTGATGGTTCTGATTATCAATCTTTTCCATGTCATATCCTGTAAAAATAAAAAGAGTACATGTACCATTATAACAGAAGAAGTTACTTTGTATTTACAATATATTGCATATTTATTCCATTTAATCACATGTAAAAATACAGGCACTTGAGGTCCCTTTGATGTCCTTTTGTATTTTGTCCTATTTAAAAAAAAAAAAATTCTAGTAACTACTTGTAATAGTCTTAATTTTTACTGCAAATGTGTCTTAAGACTCTGTTACTAAGCATAATTGAAAATCAAAATTTGAAAAATACAAAAAGGGGGATGGTTGACCTTTCCTCAAGTGCTTGTGACAAAAGTTGATTTCAATTTTGTAAGGTGCAATTGTTGTTTAACGTCAAGTGGGTAATTTTTCAGCTTTATCATGGCAATAAAATGATTTTGATGTCTGCTTTGTATTAGCTCACTGAAACAATAGTCATAGGTAGACATTTTGCACCATTTGGACACATTATCCTAATACCGAGCCAACCAGTATTTGCTCCTGTAACGGATACGCTCTTCTACCCAAGGTTATGAAACTATGGCAGGTTCATAACCACTCCTGCTAACTGCAGTTGGTAGAGCATCGGCTTACAATATGAGAAGTCCTGGAGTCGAATGTCATTTGGGACATTGCATTTTACAGAGATAAAATATGCTTTACTGTTACTTTACTGCCCAATTAAATAACCAACGATGGTCAGAATAGGAAATCTGATCAGGTTGAATGTTGGTATCATCATCAAGGTATGATGACTCTTGAGGTGGGGGGAGTGTGATGGGTACGCTCCTCTACCTAAGGTTATAGGAACCATCATAGGTTCATAACCACATCTGCTAGATCTCCTTTAACTCGGATGGCTTACAATGTGAGAGGCCCCTTTATCAAATACCATTGCCAAATTTTTTTTTAGATAAAATATGCTCTACTGTTTATTACACACCTTAATGCTGCCAATTTAGTATAGAAGTAGTAAATACCAGTTTTTTAGTCTTTGGTTTGTCCCGACCTGGGATCAAGATACTCAAGGCCGAAATTTTCTGCTCTGAGTGGAGATACAGAGCAGAAATTTCTTTTAGCGTCAGAAGTTAAATCTCAATAAGATTAGAGGCGAGCACGCTATTTGTGGTTTTGAACAAAATAAATCATAAAAATATCAACCATTATTAATTAACTTTTATTTATTAGCCTTTATATGATCAAATCTGTCAATACAATATAAAAACTTTCATTGGGCCAATACGACAAAAACCAGTTCAATACGGATATTTTCCATATTGGCCCGATTCCAGTCAGTCCAATAACAGCTAGATCGGAATCCTCTAGACGTTTCGACAATCGCAAGGATAAGTCCCAAGAGATATTGGACTGGTTAATTAATAAAGGTATCATTATGTGATGTTTTTCATATTGGCCTAGTTGTAGGTTCTCAGTCTGATGTATTGGCCTTTGGCTGCGCCTCGGACCTATAACTAGGCCAATATGAAAAACATCATGTAATAATACCATAGTATTAGGTACATGTAGAAACAGCCCATTGCAAAACAAGTCTGAGACGTAAGGCATTAGATTAAGGACCAAACAACCTGTTCTATACGGTGCAGTAAGAGACATAGCGTGATAAATCACAGGTAGACGGACTCCTCTTAGTGATACTGATACATTTTTTGCTCTGTTTGTTCTATTTATTTACCTTCTTGTGCATTTTGGGTCATAGCAAATAAAGTCTAAATACAAAAGAAATGTTGAAGATATACCAAACAAAACATATATCCATGTCACCAAGATGATTGATAAATATATCATATTCATGCCGGGATTACGTCTTCGGTCGGAATAAAAATTAAAATGACACATTCTTGTTTGAGTAATACATCGCTTTTTGTTCTTGTTTGAGCAATACATCGCTTTTTGTTTTTGTTTCTGCTTCTGTTTTTCAAATCGATCAGGAATTATATCTTTCTTTTTTACTTTACAAATATATTTACTTGAAAATATGTAATTCCTGCTATGGGTTAAATATAAACAAACTGTAAATGCCCCAGAGATAGATTCAGGTTGATTCAGGGGAGATTATAGTTTAGAAACAACGGAAGTGAAGAGTATATTATAAAACTATGTACAATGTCGGAGAAAATGTAACATTTTCCGGAAATTGATAACTTGTGGTTTCCACTTAAAATATTAACGTAGGAACGTCAACTACCTGTGTTGATGGTAATGTCTTCCGGAATCAAACCGAGATAACTTTTAAGTATACTTCATTCAACATCAAAATGATCATCATAATATTCATCCAACAAAAACAAAAATTGTGAAGTGGATCAATGGCACTGACGTGTATATAAAATCAAGGACGTATATATGTTACAGTAAATTTGTAAATCCAGTAATTTTGCAAAATTACTTATTACTGAAGTAATTTTGTAAAATTACTAAACAGGTCAGTAATTTTATAAAATTATTGAAATAAACCAGTAATTTTACAAATGATGTAAGAATGTGTGTGTCATACAGTGTTTGAAACTTTAATAAATAATGTTAAACTGACATCGTATTGATCCAATGTCAAGATAAGCAGGAAACAAATAAGTCATTGAATGAAAAAATACATGAACAAGCTCAAAACCATAAGCTTATGTTGCCTTTTTACTATTGCTTCATATAGTATTAGCAAATTAATGTTAACATTATTCTTTATTCTTGTTCGAATATTAAAGCAAGTTTCAGTAAACTTGTCAAATTCCTATTTAAAATTTCAGTAATTTTGTAAAATTCCTGAAATTTTTAGTGATTTTACAAAATTGGCCAGTAATTTTACATTATTACTGAAAATTTCAGTAATTTTACAAAATTAGTAATTTAGAAATTTACTGTAACATATATACGTCCTTGATAAAATGAACAAATATATGGACATTATAATGAAAACGAATCGACAATTTACACATTTCCTACTTGATTCTAAAATTATACGTTTTACTGGAGATATTTCCAATTAAGTCAGACAAAAGAGTCCCGCGGCGATCCTCTTTCATACAAAAAGTTCCCACAATCCGTTCTTAATTTTAACTTGATGATGTTGTAACCAATGGTAAAATGCTATACAATTATCTACCTTCAGATTTTTACAAGGTTCAACTATGAGAAGATTATACTCAAATTCGTTGTCCTTTCCGTTGATCTTGCTAAACCGGACACCATTTTGGCCGTCGTAAGGGAAATAATTCTTAAAAAAGGTATAATTTAAACCTATATTTTTACAATCAAACCGGGAATGTTCAAAAGACCTGATACAAACTCACACGAAGCTATCAAACGTACATAAAAAAGGAAGCTAAAATAAATTTGTCGTCGAAAATATCTCATGTTACTAGATTTGTTATTCATTCAGGACAGTGTATTCACGTGGTTTTCCCGTTACACATGTATGGTTTGTCTAGATTAAAAAAAAGAAGACATTATACACAGAAAGTCATGTTCTAATTCAATTTTCGCCCCAGTGTTATACGGCTGTTTCTACTTTTAATTGCATCTGTAACACTCGAATCCCAAACAATTTGAAAATTTTACAGTCAGTTTAGATAATTTTAGAATGAAGCTTTATTAAAATTTCATCGTATATTCGGGATGGAACTTTTATTTTCACGGGAATTCGCGATTTACTTCGAGTGGGAATTGGGTCCACACTCCCTCATATCTCCCGATTACAACATGTTTGTATAATTTAGATATACTGGTTTTTAAAAATGACAGTTTCCTTGTTTATCACAATTTCATTTGTCAGTATATTATAAAAATATGAAAAGATAAAAAAAAACATCGCGGAAACTTTTGAGAAGTTAGCCGATCCTTTATAAAACTAAGCATGCAAATGTGGTATAGACGTTGAACACACACAGGCCATAACATTACATTGTCTTCACGTTTGTAAAACGGATGAAGTAAAAGCTCTGTGAAAAATTGTCTAAAAGTTATGGTGTTGCTACGAGATGGGAAAATGTATTAATATACACAATTTAGTTCCTTTTTCAGTTGTACACATTCATATAGCCTTGTTTTTAACTAATTTATTAGACACTGGGTAGAAAAAAAAATTGACAGCTCCAAAATCTAATTCTAACACTGTTTGGTTTAATCTTCAGACGTATATATAGAGCTGTAAAATTTTTGTTCTTCCCTCGACGGGATTTGAACTCACACCATTGATACACTGCAGCACCATTCGCTTAGCCTTACGTCCAGCGCCCTAGACCACTCGACCACATCCACTCCCTAAAAAAGAAGCTTCAATAATCGTAGTGTTACCTTTTCTCGTAAGGCAAATCTAGGGATATACGTAAGACATGCCGTGTATAAGCGTGTGTAGATGGTACATATATACTTAATATTATAATATATACAATTGTTTATTATATTAAATGAGCACATGAAATGTGTGAAAATTAGATCACACAAATAATTTATCAAACTTCACAAAATTTAGTAGTCTGCAAAAAAAAAAAAAAATAAAAAATAATAATATAGTATTATTACGTGATGTTTTTCATATTGGCCTAGTTATAGGTCCGAGGCCTGCTGTATTGGCCTGAGGCGCAGCCGAACGCCAATACAGCATACCGAGGACCTATAACTAGGCCAATATGAAAAACATCACGTAATGATACCTTTATTAATTAACCAGTCCAATATCTCTCGGGATTTTTCCTTGCAATTGTCGAAATGTCTAGCGGATTCCGATCTAGTTGTTATTGGACTGACTGGAATTGGGCCAATACGGAAAATATCCGTATTGGACTGGTTTTTGCCGTATTGGCCCAATGAAAGTTTTTATATTGTATTGACAGATTTGATCATATAAAGGCTAATAAATCAAAGTTAATTAATAATAATAAAATAAAATCGGAAGTCCAAGTAAATACAAAAATGTATACATTGTCTTGTAAAATGTTACTTAGTTTATGTTCTATTTTTCAATATTTAAGTAACCAATTTGTTATTAGGAAAAATCTGTTCTTACTCTATGAACGACCAAGTCAGAACCGCTTCAGTGATGTACACATGTCTCCATTCTGTATTGTTGTAACTGCTGATATAATTATGAATGTATATTTGTTATTGCCCCTTGAGGAACCTTAATTGGAATAAAATATATTGTATTGCACATACTCGGTAGTCGTTAGTGTGCTGACCTCAGTTCGGTAGACCGTGGGTTCGAGCATCAGTTGGTTCAAACTAGAAACTATTAAATTAGTATTTACTGTTTTTTTTACCCCCCCCCCCCCCCCCACACACACATTTTCATGTCCATTCCGACAACTTCTCACCTACTTTCCAGTACACACCTAGAGTTTACCCGCCCCACTCCTACACATCTGGAGACAATTGGTCACACCATGCTTAAAAGTGTATGACTAAGAGGTTGAGCCGGCGAAATTAATGTCGAGTTACACCTTAAGTTTACATTCAGTAAGATCGGGTGGTCGTTTGCGATGGCGGACATCAAAGTCAGAGGTAAAAGATGTGACATTTGAAGTGCGCGTCATGAGTGAGTGGGACAGGGAATCAATGACCTTTTCCAAACTTCGTGACTCTGGTCCCTTCCAAATCGTAAAATAGATGTATCGTAAATCAAGTCGAACTGTTCGTCAAACTTACGTTTGAATTGTGTTTTTGATGTATTTATGAAAAAAATGTTTGCATGAAGAGAATAAACTTCGTTTATTTTATTTTCATATCAATAAATATTGATAAAGTGCAATATGAGCAAATTCTTCCTTTATGTCAAACTACCACTAGGGGTCACAGCAAAAAGTTATATAAAAAGAACTATAGAACAACTGTTAGGAAATATAGCGTCTCGCAAAGAGTTGTGGATGAATGGAATAAAATACCAAAGAAAGTAATAGACTCAAACAATCAACACTTTCAAGAGCCAATTGAACAATCATTGAACAAATCTGGATATAAAATTTTCACCATATATCCAACAGGGAGATGAAAACAAATTATTAAGAAGGATCCAAGGGGCTGAATAGTCCATATTCCAGACCTCGGAAACAGGTAAAACAGGTAAAATAAAGATCACAGCCACAGTTGCCTCTCTTTCAACGTTTGGCATTTTGCATTATCTCCCTTTATATGCCAAACTTAGCATGCACATTTAAGTAGATTGATTACAACCCGAGTTATGAAATACGTTTGAAATTCAATTTGATAGAGATTTATACCGTTAAAGATATTTGTATATGTACTCATTGAACTTTCTAAAAATCTGTGGAATATGTTTATATTATGATTTTGTGATCTAAATTAACTAAAACAAAAGTGAATGGAAATACCACTGGCAATTATTTTGTGATCTAAAACGAAAGTAACTGAACCTCTCATCCGTATTCCAGTGTCATTTTGATTTTGAAAAAATTAACTTGGTAGTAGATAGCAGAAGAAATGGCAAGTAAAACACTTTCAAAATTAACCGAAGGCAAGACAAAACGTGCAACCCTGGCCATTTTCGCGATTGATGTGTTTATATTAATTGTAGTACTGATAATACTTTGGACTATGCCAGATTTAAGAACGCCAGGAGAAAGCTGTGGTTATATGTGTTTACCATGTACAACAGGAGTTTGTTGTGGTTGTAGAGGTCGTATTATGAATGACTACATGAAAACGGTAATTATACAAGTTATTTAAATATCTTTAAAAAAAACTGAAACAAATGTGAAAGATCAATAAAGAAAAAAAAATCGATGAGGAATAGTAAACTGTAGATCTATTAACAGTTTATTAAAACCAACACACAAACTAAAATATGTACCATTTTGTGATTATTGGATTAGATTATATATTTCAACTTTCGATTCTTGATAAACAGGGAAGAAATAAACCGCCATGTTTTATAGGTGTGGACGCACGTGATATCTCAATATTTTTGGCGCGAGAATTTGAAAAATTAATAATGGTAGTCACTTTCTATACACAGGCACTCGTGTGGGGGTAATAAGAGTATATATGGTCGACACACGTTGGTTGCTGTTAGCATAAGATTATATGAATATGGACACGTTAAATTAAGGAAAAAGAGATGAAATAACAAAGAAATTTTAATGAAAATAAATATGTGAACAGAAGGTTAAAAAATGGGGAAGTCCGTGCCACAAGCACCTGTGTTCCTATATAGGTATTAAGGCCCACAAAAAAAATGTGTATTTAGGGTTTCATCCCTAAAAAAATAGGGTAGGTAGGTAGGGATATTTTTTTTTCAAAATATTTTTACATTAAGCAAGGATTTATATCACAGGCACTTGTTTCACTCAAAACATATATGCCCCCTCTTCTTCCTTACTTCAAGGTAAATATCTGCCCTTTCCCCCTTTCCCACTTCGCCTCAATATTATTCGCTTATTTAAGATCCTTTCGCTGACCCATTTATATCGTTACACTCCCGAGATATTTCTCTTTTCGACTGCCACATTTAAATATACATATGTAACTACCGGGTCCCCCTCAGACGAATTAGACAAGAATATTCAGCGAACGTCGTTTGGTCTACTTTTCAGTCATTGAAACGGATACAGCCACTTCCGGTCCGGTCTAAATTGATTTAGAAAATTTAAAAAAGGTGCTTTAAAAATCAAATGTCAGTAATTTGGAGTTGAACATATTTTTATAATCTGCATTGGAACAATTATCTGTATTTTAAAGGCTTACTTTACATTTGAGAGGAGATAATCATGATGGCATTGTTGCACATGGCCGGTCTAGAGAATTCCGAATGCATATGAAAAATCTAGCGCAAACCGGAAGTGGCTGTATCCGTTTCAATGACTGAAAAGTAGACCAAACGACGTTCGCTAAATATTCTTGTCCAATTCGTTTGAGGGGGGCCCGGTAGATATATTTAAATGTGGCAATCGAAAAGAGAAATATCTCGGGAGTGTAACGATATAATTGGGTCAGCGAAAGGATCACAAATAAGCGAAAAATATTGAGGCAAAGTGGGGAAGAGGGAAAGGGCAGATATTTACCTCGAAGAGGAGAGGGCCTATATTTTTTGAATGAAACAAGTGCCTGTGATTTATATAGTAAGAAGGATATGAATCTCGGGAGATTTAACATAGATTGTTGCTTGGCGAGATTAACCATAATATTGTGCAAAGTCGTTGACGATGCGCGTGCCTTGATTAACGGTGGAAATTTTCATCGCTTCAACATTTTAAACTAGTATTTGTAAGTATATAAAACCATAATTACAGGAATAAATTCGTGAACATATTTGTTCTAAATACCAATCATTGATAAAGTATCGACTTTTTGTAGATGTATCACCCATATCTCATCAATAATTTACATTAATCGATTTGCCCTTTTGACCTTCAATTTTTCATGGGCTGTCAAAGCTCGAATTTAAATTTCAAACTCCTCTTCACTCATCATACCGAATATTGAAGCGGAGCCGTCATTTTTGTGATACATGTAATATAATATTTTTCAATGTTAAAGAGGCATTAGCTACGATTTTGACCAAAAAAATTATATGTTTTGGAAATTGGTAAATAGCTTTAAAATGATGAAATAAAGGTAAATATTTCACATTAAACAGCTTATCGTACCACTTTTCGCCTTTTGAGAACGAAAATTACCATCAATTTGTTATTTTCTTGCAAGCAAATAATTTTACCTCGCTTTCTTCGTATGCAACTGACCTTACTAGTGACAGGTAAAAACGAATAATTTGTATTTTGTCGCTTATTAACTGCAAACTTGCATGGTTCTCTGTCCGTAATTAATGCCGACTAAAAGCAGATTCACAGAAAATAAGAAATAAGTGCATTGTTGTATTGATTTAATGACGATCCGGCAAACTCCGTAAACAATGCCGATAATTAATAAGATGGCGTCCATTTCTTGATCGATCTCAAAACACGAGCCGTTGCACCTTTTTCCCCCGATGCGCGTACATTTCATAGCATTTATAAGTTGCAGAAACACGTTTTATTAAGGCATCAATTGTATCTGATAGTTTTTATGGGTAACAAAAATTTACGATTTTGGCAGATAATGCCCCTTTAAGTAGGAGTTTTATTGAAAACAGTGCTCCCGATTTGTATTTATTATTAAAGGATTGTTTACATCATTTGTCAAAATGGCGGTGTTCTGGGCTGAAATGGGGGTGGCCTATTTAGAAATCAATAAACTTCATTGTTTACATGAAATCGACATACCAAAGTGTATAAATGTGTAGTTTAGAGTGTATTCAATGTATACCACAAAACTTGGCGGGATTAGTTGCTTTGTTTTATCATTTTTGATATGCTTTTAGATGTATGAAACTACTTTTTTTATTTTACGTGTATGAGGGGTGATACAGACTAAAAATCAACGCGAGTAGCATAAAATCTAGCCACGCGATATAAAGCGAGAAAATACGAGTTTAAGGAGGTTGGCCTGGGGTATGGGAGATAACTCTATTTTCAGTGTCTTCTGAAATCCCAAATCTTAAAATATACAAACAGACGCTTCCTTTAACAAATTGGCCGTTGAATTGTGTTATATTCTAATTATTTTCACAAAACTTGAGTTATTTGTAGCTTTTTAAAAGCTAAACAATCAACATGTCTAAGTTTTAAACACTGCGATCATGGGGACGTAGGAAATCGGGGGAAGGAAACGAACATTTAGATGTCATTGACAGATTTCAAGGCAAAAATTAATAAATCTAAAATCAATAAATATAAGATCAATAATAATAATAAAACAAATACAAAACATGAATTTAATGTTAAATATGAAAGATATAAACAAGATATTAGCAAAGATAGAAAGCTATGTTTGGGGAAAAAATTGTAATATCTGATCCTCTCTTATACCGCCGTCCCCCTTCTTCTAAGACAACTAAAGAATAACCAGAATCAAACGAATACAACTGGAGCACAGAATTTTAAGGAATTTAACAATACAGCTTGGTGGCTGTCTGTGTTTTTTTTTGTAATGAAATAATCAAGTAGAGTCACCCTCAAACCACCCCTCCCCCTCCCCAGCCGACTTGAAAATAAAAAAGACAAATGCAGTCATTTGGTAATTTGGACATCCACTTTGTCAATTATAAGAATTGAAAAGCTTTTTGTTATTGGTAACTAGTTTTTTTTTAACTAGTTATTTTTTATCTCACAAACAAAGAAACTAGCAAAGAATGGGTGTGTGATAACTTTCCTCAACAATTCCATTTTTTTCTGTGTACCTTCCATGAAAAACATAAATTTAAATATTTAAAAATCTGACAGTAAAAGTTTGTAAAATTTGGTGCAATGATGTCTATATGTCTATTCTTCAGTGTGACATTTTTTTGGTGGAAATTAATTGACAGGAATTTTTTTAATCCGATTTTTAATACCAAGGTGGTCCTCAGGGGATCCCCCCCTTTTTTGCAGTTTCCACTGTTTAGCACATGATTATCTCCAAACAGGATATTCAGATATGCTAGATATTTCATATTTATTCAACAACAACACTCTCAAGTGTATTAAGGCAAAAAATTTCCCTTTCAATCAGAAATAAATGTGCATATCTATTAGAATCTTCCGAAACTAGTATTACCATCTGGCATCAAGAATACCCCCAAAATTGCTATATTTAGGATGTGCTATGGAAAAAACGGCACGGTGAAATTTTGAAACTTTGGCAGATAAGGGACCGACCATTTAACTTGAAAGGAGGAGGGTTATGGTTTTTTGTTTTGTTCAGAAATTTTTTTTCGGACAACACAAGAGTTAGAATATTTATTTTTTTTGTCGCGCAAAGCGCGAAATTTGTTTCCAGAATTTAACATTAGGTTATATGACAAAAACTGAATCATATTATTTTTTTTTTCCTCCACCAAAATCAGAATATTTTTTTCAGCAACATTGGGAATCAGAATATTTTTTTAGAAAAAAACCATAACCCCCCCCCCCCCCCCCCCCCCTTTCAAGTTAAATGGTCATTCCCTAATGTATTTAGACATAACTATTCCATGATGCAAATTTAAAAAAAATTGAATGATGGGAAAATTTTAGGGTATCCCAGGTCTACCCCTTAATATCCTTCTTACTATATAAATCCTTGGAAGAAATCCAAAGTTTAACGGTGCTTAAGCCAAAATAACCATAACAATGTTAGGGTAGGCATTTTTGAGAGCAAAAAAAATAGGGTAGGTAGGGAACCCTAAATACACATATATATTTTTTGGCCTATAAAAACACACAGGGCCTATTAATTTCCACTAAATTTTATTTTTTAGCCCACCAGCTGGCATTTTTGTTTGATGTAAAAATAACATAATAACCTTTCTGATAATACCACATGCCCCGGTTTCCACGTGCAGTTTCACAATGTCTAATTTAGTGATTAAGAATAAAAGTGTATTTTAAATTTGAAAACTTTCAGAATTTCGACAAATCATACGAAAAAGAAAACAAAGAATACGAAGAAAAATACCAAGCAGCTCGTCATGGTAAGTCTTTATTATATAAACATTTGATATTATATCAACACATTTACTGTCCACTGGATAAGTTTTGTTTGGTATGGATAAAGTTTTATCCAGAGGATGAATATAGCCATCAATAGAAATGAATTATCCGTGTATAATCTGCGTTTTTTAACTTTTTTAGCTCACCTGACCCAAGTGAGGTATTGCCATCACTTGGCGTCCGCTGTCCGTTAACTTTTTCATATTTTATTCTACTCCTCTGAAACAACTGGGCCAAATGGAACCAAACTTGGCAGAAAGCATCTATATAAGGTCCTCTATAAAGTTTCTTCATTTCGTCCCATTCCGCCAACAAATATGGCCGCCAAGGGCAATTCTTGTTTCTGATTGGCTAAGGCCAAAAAAAAATATATGTGTGTTTACGGTCACCCGACCCACCCTATTTTTCAGCCGCCGACCCTAACCTTTTTTATCGGCAATTATTCGACTCTAATTTTTGCTAGCGACCCTATCAATTTTTACACAGAATTCGGATAACCATTTTTGTTGTTTAATCAGCAGCAATGTTTTATTTATTCAACCACTAGCTTTTTGTCGAAATTGAGAGCAAAGAAGGTAGAAAAACTGTGTAACTCGTCATAAAACAAATGACGGCTTACCGGAAATTTCGAAAATGATAAACCGGAATCGGATTCCGGAACGACTATATCCGGTTTTGCCGATAGTTATAAAAAAAAAATTAATGCCGACCGACCGACCCTAGATTTTTTTGACACGTGACAGTAAACACACATTTTTTTTTGGCCTAATGTTTAAAAAATCTTCTCCTCTGAAACTGCTTGGCCAAATGGAGCCAAACTTGGCAGGAAGCATCTATGTGAGATCCTGTATAAAATTTCTTCATTTGGTTCCATTCGGCCAACAAACATGGCCACTGTTACTAAAAATAGAACATATGGTAAAATTGCATGTTTTTGGTAATAACTCAAAAACCGTTAATAATATCAGAAATCTAACAAGGATAAAAATGATCAGCACAGCAAGATCTAACTACCCTGAAATTTTGAAGATTATCTGATTACCTGTCTGGGAGTTATTGCCCTTTTTTCATCAAATTTTCAAAATTGTAATACTTTTCGTTTTTTATTTCAAAAATTATAAGAGATAGATGTTAAGTTCAAACAGCAAACATGTTCAGTATATCAAGATCTACCTACCCTGCAATTTTGAAGTTAATCTGAGTACCCAATTTGGAGTTATTGCTCTTTTTTCATCAACTTTTCAAATTTTAATACTTTTTGTTCTTTATTTCAAAAACTATAAGAGATAGATGTTAAGTGTAAACTGAAAACATGTTCAGCTTGTCAAGATGTACATGCCCTGCAATTTTGAAGTAAATCTGATTACCCGTCTAGGAATTATTGCCCTTTTTTCATTATTTTTTTTTAATTTAAACATTTTTGTCTGATATTTCAAAAACTATTAGAGATAAAAGTTAAGTTTAAATTGCAAAAATGTGCAGAATATCTAGATCTACGTACCCTGCAATTTTGAAGTTAATCTGAGTATCCAATTTGGAGTTATTGCTCTTTTTTATCAAATGTTCAAAATTTTAATACTTTTTGTCCTTTATTTCAAAAACTATAAGAGATAGATGTTAAGTTTAAACTGCAAACATGTTCAGCATGTCAAGATCTACATACCCTGCAATTTTTAAGAAAATCTGTGTACCCATTTTGGAGTAATTGCCCTTTTTTCGTCAAATTCTCAAAATGTTAATTAATACCTTTTGTCCTTTATTTCAAAAACTATAAGAGATAGATGTTAAGTTTAAACAGCAAACATGTTCAGCATGTCAAGATATACATAGCCTGCAATTTTAAAGTAAATCTGATTACCCATCTTGAAGTTATTGCCCTTTTTTCATCAAATTTTAAAATGTTAATACTTTTCATCCTTTATTTCAAAAACTATAAGAGATAGATGTTAAATATAAACTGAAAACATGTTCAGCTTGTCAAGATCTACATGCCCTGCAATTTTGAAGTAAATCTGATTACCCATCTAGGAGTTATTGCCCTTTTTTCATCATTTTTTAGCTCACCTGGCCCAAATGTGAGGTCCGTCGTCCGTCCGTTAACTTTTTCATATTTTAATCTTCTCCTCTGAAACAACTTTGCCAAATGGAACCAAACTTGGCAGTAAGCATCTATGTAAGGTCCTCTATAAAGCTTCTCCATTTGGTTCCATTCGGCCAACAAACATGGCCGCCAAGATTAATTCTTTTTTCTGATTGGCTAATGTTAAAAAATTCTTCTCCTCTGAAACAGCTTGGCCAAATGGAGCCAAACTTGGCAGGAAGCATCTATGTAAGGTCCAAACCTGGCATAGATGGTCCCTGGGTGTGTCCCTTTCAAAATTTTGTCCGACAGCTCCACCCTCCATTCAAGATGGCTGCTGTTTTTTAAGGTAATGATTATCTCCCTTTGAAATTTGCTTCAGTATCATTCTATTGTCAGGTGAGCGATACAGGCTCAGTGGGCTCTAGTTTCTGTGTGGTCTTCTGTATTTGTTTTGCTTTTATCTCAACCAGTTGTCAATATTGCAACAAGAACTATTGATAAAGTTCTACCTCAAATTATAAAAGATGCATGCTTGTGTAAAGGCTGGTTTACACGGTAAGATTAATCTTATTCTACAAATCATCTATTTTTTTTGTAGTATACTAGACCGCCATTCACTCCTAACAATTAATCTATATCATTAAAAAAAAAATCACATTCCCTCCAATTCCTAAACAATATGGTTATCACTGATGAAGATGACATGGCTGCAGCCTTATGTATTGGTGCTATGAAAAATAAGAAGTAGACTGATGAATAGGAATCCTACACGTAGATCGTATTGGGTCCGTCCTTTAATAAAAAGCATCCCCAAATTTGGGGCATTTCATGAACTTTTGTTGACAGAATTATCAATTGAAGATCCTTAAAGCGCTAGGAATGTTTAAGAATGGACAAGGGAGCGTTTGAAGGACTATTAGGGATATCATTATGGTGTTTAACGTCACTTTCAACAATAATTCTGTTATATCGTGGATGTCAGTTTTATTGGTGGAGGAAACCGGAGTACCCAGTGAAAACCACCGACCTGCCCCAAGTCACTGACAAACTTTATCACATAATGTTGTTTCAAGTGCATCTCACTTGAGCCGGATTCGAGCTCACAACTCTATTAGTGGTGATAGGCACTGAAGAACCAATAGTATTATTTGCTTTGTTTATATGTTTGAAATAGAGCAATGCATTAATATGTTTTTATCTGTTGTATACTACAAAGAATAAGATACATAGTATAGTATTACATGTACTCTTTTACGATTAATCTTGCCGTGTGAACTGGCTTTAACATATTAGAGAAGACTTCATATGTTTGTGTAGCTTGTTTCTGATCTTATATTGTTGTTTTAATAGCAAAGATTTACGGGGGATATATCGGTGATGTTAAACCTGTTGCACATATGATTGGGGAAAAAAGAGAACCAACAGATACACGTGAGTTCATTAGTACAAGTATACTGTGCATTTTAATATACAAAAATGTATATATTGAGACATTGAGTTTATTTTCTGGGTACTGGTGAAGAATTTGATTGATTTTTTATTTTTGGTGTTTTCATGCCACTTTCAGCAATATTTCAGCTATATCATGGCGACCCGTTTTAGTGGTGGAAGAAGCCGGAGTACCCGGAGAGAACCACCGACCATGGGCAAGCAACTGGTAAACTTTATCACTTGCGGCTGCGAGTCGAGTGCACCATTTTTTATGTCCCCGCCACTAAGTGGCCGGGACATATTAGTGTTACCCATGTCGTCATTCCGTAATTCCGAAATAAAACAGTTGTCCCCACTTTTTTTCGTTATACTTTGAGATATTGACTTGATATTTTGTATATTTTATAATGATAAGTTACAGATCAAGTTTACTTTTTGTTCCGGTCCAATGATTTTTGGCCGAGTTATGGCCCTTAGACTTTGAAATTTGGCCAAATATTTAGTCGTCACCACTTTTTTTTCGCTATATTTTGAGATATTGACTTGATATTTGGTATGTGGGTGTATAATGATGAGTTACAGATCATTGGACTTTGAAATTTGGCCAAATATTTAGTTGTCACCACTTTTTTTCGCAATGCTTGGAGATATTGACTTGATTTTTGGTATATGAGTGTATAATGATGAGTTACAGATCAAGTTTACATTTATTTCCGGTCCAATGATTTTTGGCCGAGTCATGACCCTTGGACTTCAAATAAGAATCAATATATTGGGTATTTTACCCTTTCAATTTTAAGCAAATTGGGTGATTTAATCTTTTTAGAATTTTTTTTTTCACTCGCTAATTTAGGTTTCAATTGGGTTTTTTACCCACATTTGCCCGAACGTATTGGGTTAAAATAACAGATTTTAAATTATGTGTTTTATCTGTAACAAGGTGTTTTTGTAATTCAGTTCTAGATAAAGAGTCATCATTATTGTTACTGTCAACATCTCAGGTTACATTGTTTACTATTTCAATTCACAATATCGGTTTTTTCCATGATAAACTGTCCTGTCAATTTAAACTGACTCAACTATCTGAGAGGAAATACGTTTTGCCTCTGCACTTTTGTCAGTTTTCAAATAATTAAATAGGGAATAGTTGGTTTGTAGCAGAGGTACTTTCTTTTAACCCCTTCGAAATATGGCTGGCGACGTTACATCCTGTTTCCAACCATCACACTGCTTTTCCGTAAGAGATTGATTACAAGTAATGATATCCGGTTTACTACTCGGAATATCTCCCCCAAAAATGAAGACTAAAGAGCTATTCCTGTGAAAATAACGCAACAACATGTTTATAAATTGAGTGAATTACGTGAACTGTTGCATAGATAAGGGTAAATTATGCGCAATGCTTCAACATTCAATTGAGTAAATGTTGATATGATTTGAGTTTAAGCACGCAGGCAAAGTAGATCGTATTGGGTTTTTGTCATTTTTCATTGCGTAATCACGCAATAACGCAGCTTATCTGGAGCCTTTGGACTACGAAATTTGGCCGAATATTTAGTTGTCACCACTTTCTTTCGCTATGCTTGGAGATATTGACTTGATTTTTGGTATATGAGTGTATAATGATGAATTACAGATCAAGTTTACATTTCGTTCCGGTCCAATGATCTTTGGCCGAGTTATGGTCCTTGGACTTTGAAATTTGGCCAAATATTTAGTTGTCACCACTTTATTTCACTATGATTTGAGATATTGACTTGATTTTTGGTATGAGAGTGTATAATCATAAGTTACAGATCAACTTTGAAATTCGTTTCGGTTGAATGATTTTTGGCCAACTTACAACCATTTGCCTTTGAAATTTGTTGTAGATTGCTGATCATTTCAAGATTTGTTCAGGCAATATTGTTTCCTTGAATAAATCTTGTGAATTTAAGGAGGCTTGAGGATACAGATCTTAAACAATAGTTTGTTATTCTTAGCCTATTACTGAGGGAATTAAAAAAGAGTGAAACGTTTGCGAGCCTCCTTAATATTCACGACGGGGACATTCGTATCTAGTTGTAATGTACAAAGTCGGGCGAGAACCCACGCCGTATTGGTGATAGGCTTGTATGAGTTGTTAGGTAATCCAACTACCTAACTCATTGAGCTACCCGGGCCCTACTGGTGAAGGTTTCCAGGACTAAAACAATTAGGACATAACATAAACATTGTTTAAGTTGATTAGAGGGAGGAGGTAATGATGTTTAACGCCACTTTCAACAATATTTCAGTTATATGTTTTTTTGGCGGTCATTTTAATTGGTCGAAGAAACTGACAAACTTTATCACATAATGTTGTATGGAGTACACCTTGCCATGAGGGAGATTCGAACTCACAACTTTAGTGGTGATAGGCACTGATTGCATAAATAGTTGTAAATCCAACTACCATACGATCACGACCACGACGACCCCTAAAACAAAGAATACTGATGCCTTATACATTGGCTCTGTTTCGTGCTGGTTCACTCCCTTTGGCCATTGAGACCGGCCAGTATGGCAACCCAGATCGCTTGTTCCTATTGATGACAGACTGTGTGTTTATTGTACTTTTAATAGTGTTGAGTCCGAAAAGCATTTCCTATTAAAATACTCGTTGTTCGAAGACATTAAATTTGAGCTGTTTGAAGAATGTTTCTAATTTATTTTCAATTTTGAAACTATTGATTAGATACTAAATTATAGCCTTCACGAACCGAGATAATATCCAGTACCTTTTATGTAAATGTTTACACAGATACTTTATGACCAAAAATTGTTTTCTTGAAATTATTTTATTTATTTTATTATCACTATTAATTTTTTTTAACAGTGAGGATTCCTTCTTATAGATAGAATGAGTATTTCTTTTAGAAATTTTTAATATCCCGAATGGTTTTGAAATTTTAGAGACAGTTTTTGTTGTTCCTGATGGTAGTATTATATGGGTACCTATAAAGTGCGAAACGAAATAGAAACGAAATCAACGAAAACGAAACGAAACGAAATCAACAAAAACGAAACGAAATCAACGAAATGAAAACGAAACCAACGAAAGCAAAACGAAATCAACGAAAACAAAACGAAATACGATGCTAGACTACTTCCCACACATGTCTCAGTGTCTTTCATCAGGAGAGGACAGGATTTGATCACCATTGAACAAGAATACTATGCATTTATTCAGCGGGAGTCTGTCCTTTTCACTTAGTGGCTTCTTTTAAATTTGGGAACCATAAGAGCAACGTCAAGTCTGTTGAAAGGAGAGGAATTAAAATAACAGAAGTGCAGTAGATAAAGTTCACTAATAAATATCCCCGTCCGAGCAAAATTTAAAAGTGTGTCGGAGAGACGAAAAAGGTGTGACGACCAGACGGACAAACGAACGAACGGACAGCAGAAGTCCTATATACCCCAATCTTTTTTTGGCGGAGGTATACAAATCCTATCAAAAATTCACTTTAGAAATTTAAAAAAAATCTACATATCTTGTAAAAGTACCTTTTTTCCCTTTGATCCCTTTTCATATTAAAAAAAACCCCAAATCACCCCCCCTCCAAATTTTTTTCCGGTATTAATAAAATTTGATACGGCACATATTTTTATACCCCCGCTATCCAGCGGGAGGGGGGTATATAGTATATGTCCGTTTGTCCGTGAGTGCTTCCCTCACTGCCTATGCAATTCCTCCTTAACAACTTGATGGAATTGAATGAATCTTACAGGAAATTTTTAATACCATATGGCAAGGTTCATTAATTTCATGAATTCTTTAGTACCATATGGCAAGGTTCATTAATTTCATGAATTCTTTAGTACCAAATGGCATTGTGCACCTTCTATTTTTGTTTTCCCATTTCAACAGTTCTTGCTAAAATTTCTTCACTTTTGGACTTTGTCATTTAAGGCTATGTAATTGTCATACAAGGCTATACAATAGAGAGAGGATACTGTTGCGTTATCCATAACTCTTCCTAAACAACATAATGGATTTCAATAAAACTTCCAGAGTTTCTTATGTTTAGTTTTTGCAAGCATTATTTTTTCCAGAAGTTCTTCTGTAAGGAGGGCGCTCACTGTACGTTCTGTTATGTTGCTGTTGGTTTTTTTTTTAGTTCTTCAAAATAGAACAATAGGATTTGAAATAAAAAGTTTATAGTGTTGGGTCTTTTTGACCCCTGTATATCTCGGAAAGAACAACGGTAAGACATTACGCCAGATCTGTTGGCACACTACCGAATAAAGGTAATAACAATGGTACCGTAATCCAAGGCGCATTCAAAAGGGAAAGTCCACAAAAACAGACAAAACCGATAAGAAGCTCAACCATCTGAGTTTTCGATCAACGGAACAACTGAACAACAATATGGGGATTAAACGTGACAAGTCGGGAAAATCCAGTAGTCAAATAGTACCCAGAATCTGAAACTCAACACCATCCCGTATGATTTGCGAATAGGCAAATTTATGAAGAATACAAACGAAAAACGTAATAAAATCAGACGAAAAATGAACCCTCAATATCCCAATCTATGAAAATACCCCCTCATATCCCCCCCCCCCCCCCCCCCCCATTTTTTCCTATATGCCCACTCCAGAAACTTTATAATTCATAAATACTGACACACACTCAAACACAAATAAAAATATGACATTTGAACTTCTGAAAGTTTGTCGCCAAGCAAACCCGACTTGAATTGAGTTGCGGGTAATGTACGTGAGGAGTACTGTAACGGATAGACTGACAATTGCCTGTCTCAATCTATTGGATATAGAGACAGAGAAAGTCTAATTTGTCGTTGGCGTTCATTGGTTCTTACTTAGCTCTTTTTTGATTGGTAGAGCTATTTTTATTTACAAATACTGGGAAAAGTCGTTTCCGGTATGCAGTGAAAATCCCTTGTACCAGATTAAGGTCACCATATTTTAAGAGCAATTGACTCAATTTTCTTTCTTTTCCCTTTTCTGACTCTATAGAGCGTACCTCTTTTTTATTTTCGCCGCAAACACAGCACACTTTTGTTGATTTGGTCGGCGTCAAGCTGATCGAACTCATGTTTACAACATCTGCTGTTTGAATATTTCTCCCGTTTGTTTACACCGGAAGTTCAATATTTATGCAAAAACGTTTTAATTTTATTTCATGGTTTTTATAGAAAAATAAACTCTTTACCTTTAAAATACTCATTTGTATCAGTTAAAATAAATTAAAGATAAAAAAGATCAAGGATTTTATGGTGATGACGTCACCTAAGTAGAAATTCCACTGCGACAGATTAGTGTTTATCTGTCCCGTTAGCCGAGGTACGAGCCAGGGGACATAACTCGCCAGTCTATGTAACGGACAGACATGCAAGATGGGTTTCCCGGTTATAATTAATCAAAATTATTGTATTTAAAAAATCGAATTGTCTATTTTTTTTTATTTCTTTATTTCGTTTTGTCTTTTATTTTTTTCCTTCCATTTTCTTCATATCAGTCTATTTCGTTTTGTTTTCGTTGATTTCGATTTGCTTTCGTTGGTTTCGTTTTATTTCGTTTTCATTTCGTTGATTTCGTTTCGTTTCGTTTTTGTTGATTTCGTTTCGTTTCGTTTCGTTTCTATTTCGTTTCGCACTTTATAGGTACCCGTATTATATTTTACTTTTATTATTTAATTTGTCAAATATTTTTTCCTCTCGGCACAGAATTCTTCTTTTGTTTTCGTTTCATGCTATTTCAGCCAAGCCTTTTCAGCAAGAGACACTTTAGTCCACTGAAAATACAGAAAATCGTCCCAATATGGTTTATATAAGGACTTTTCACGTTTATAGAGCCTGTAACATTTTGGTCATTTGCAAACAAAAATTCTATTTCAACCTGTACCTATAATTGAATTCGTTAAAAGCATTTTGAACATTCTCGAAGTTGCTACCAAGTTTTCAATTTCACAACAGTTTCATCAATTTTATCCAACACTTCTAAGTTATTAAAAAAAATCGCAAGGTACTAATCGAAACTTTATATTTATTTTTTTTACATCTTTTACACATTTTTTGATCTCTCGTCAAGAATTACATTGCAATAAAGAAACGAATTGTCTGGGATTTTATCTGGCATAATAACCCACCTTATGCTAATTGTATGAAATTAAGATTAATATTACTGAAAAATTGTACTTTCAGAGAATGCATTGCCAGTGACAAAGTGGTTTAAAGGTAATAACTGTCTACTTTTGAATGGAATGTCGATGTCCCAAGGGCGTCTGCGTGTTCCGGCAAGCGGATATTACCACGTGTATAGTATGCTAGACATCAGTTACCACTTATATAAAAAATCTAACGGACAGCTTGCCATTCCAACTGATCATGCTTCTCTTATTCACTCCATATACCGTTCAAATATTTACACGTCTACCGACGATGAAATATTAAGTACATATCACCCGTATGAATTTTCTAAAAATGGAATTTTTGGACGGTTTGACACTTATTTAAGTTCCGATATGTATTTAAAAGCCGGGGACGAGGTTTATGTTAAAGTATCAAACATTTCACAGGTAAATAGCCCACCAAAAAATGTTCTTGGTATTTATATGATATAATATCTTGATTACTTTTTTTTTTTTTTTTTTTTTTTTTTTTTTTTTTTTTTTTTTTTTTTTTTTTTTATTATTAAGGGCCCGAGTGGCTCAATGAGTTAGGTAGTTGGATTACCTAACAACTCGCACAACAGGGGGACTAACCGGTTAATCGAGAAAAGTCGTTCGTGTACGATTGTTAATGGGTTTTTTTTGATTTGTGAACGATTACTAGTTCGTGTACAATATTTCCGGTTTTTAAAAGTAAGGTACAACACCTTATTTCAATATTCTTTTGTAAATATAAGCATAAAGCAAAAAAAGGCTTCGTAGTGTAAATGTGTGAATATAGGAATATTATAGTTCTTGTGACATTTTGATGCAATGCTTTTTAGACTTTCTGACCACATTTCACGCAAGGTTTATATCAACGAAAGTTTTGGAGCATACACCATCAAAGATATACAATAAAGGAAGGGAACTGCGAAGAGATAATTAATAATTGTTTCCTTAATTAGTAGTAATTGATGCTTACCGTCAAGGAATCATGTCCGGATCCTCAAAATAATCGTACAGAGCTAGTAACCGAATCGTTCACAATCAAAAAACCCGATTAACAATCGTACACAAACGGCTTTTCTCGATTAACCGGTTGGTCCCCATGTACAAGCTTATCACCAATACAGCGTGGGTTCGCGCCCGACTTTGTAAATTACAAAAAAGGGTGCACTCCACTCCAGCCGCAAGTGATAGTTTACCAGTTGCTTGCCCATGGTCGGTGGTTCTCTCCGGGCGCTCCGGTTTCTTCCATCCCTAAAACTGGTCGCCATGATATACATAGTCCTACAATATTGATTGAAATCACATATTTAATTATCTGCTTTAAGCATATTCCATTGCCCTGTGATGTACTCCAGGATATTTTGTACAGACATATGATGTTACAAGTCCAATATGATCAACCAAGTTTTAGTAGATCCAGACAATTTTTTAAGGGATGTACAGAAACTCATTCTGACTAGTCAAATAAGATCTACCAAGATTTGGCAGATCAAGACCATTGTTGTGAGGGATATTCTGTACAAAGACTCATTGGTATAAGTCAGAGTTGAGCTACCAAGTTTTAGTAGAACCACACTATTGGCATGCGGGATCGTCTGTACAGACACTGATTGTTACAAGTCCGATATGATTAACCAAGTTTTAGTAGATCCAGACCATTGTTTTTAGGGATCTTCTGTACAGACACCCATTGTTACAAGTCAAGAGTTGACCTACCAAGTTTTAGCAGATCCAGACCATTGTTTTGAGGGTTCTTCTGTATCTTTACAGACACTCATTGTTACAAGTCAGATTTAATCTACCCATGTTAGCATATTTAGACCATTGTCTTGAGGGTTCATCTTTATGGACATTCATTAGGGCCCTATAGTGATCAGTATGTGCGTCCGTAACAAATCGTGTCGGGGCTGTAACTTTTTTGTCGTTCAAGACAGGCTTTGCATAATTGGCATGTAGGTAGACCACCTCCAGACGATGTGTCGCGTACCATTGTTGGTGACCTTTGACCTTGAACTTTGACCTCAAGGTCAAACTGGTCCGTGCGTCCATAACAAATCGTGTCCAGGCTGTAACTTTTTTTGTCGTTCAAGACGGGCTTTTCATATTTGGCATGTAGGTAGACCACCCCCAGACGATGTGTCGCGTACCATTGTTGGTGACTTTTGACCTTGAAAAATTTTGACTTCACGGTCAAATCGGTCCGTGCGTCCATAACGCATTGTTGGTGAACTTTGACCTCAAGGTCAAATTGGTGATTTTACCGTAACAAACTGCCATCTTGTTCGTGGTATTTTGATACTTAATCATTGACGCCTAAAGTTATTATTAATTGTCACTAGGATATATATGTATGTTAGGTAAGAAATCTTATGTTTTTATACCCCCCGCAACGAAGTCCGTCTGTACGTCCGTCTGTAGACAAATTATAAGTCGTACGATAACTTGAGTTGTGTTTCTTAGAATCTTTTAAAATTTTATCAGCTGCTTACTGGTGAAGAGAAGAGGATCCCTTTCTTTTTTGGTCGGAACAATCGGTAATGTTTTGGTTATGGAAATAGGTTGGACAGATGTGGGGAGCGGGGGGTATATCTTAGTGAGCTGTGCTCACAGTAATACTAGTTATGCTATTGTTGTAATGCTTCTACATGGCACTATGGAAGATTTGAGGGACAGTGATATGTCAGCATCATATTCTTCCTCCAGTCTTCTAGTGTGATTTCTGTTTTGAATAAGTGATATTCATTATTGGCTACAAAGACCAAAAGTGTTTAGGTGTAATACCACTAAACATGGGTAAAAAAAAATGTACCAGTCGAAAAGAAAGTAGTATGTAAACACAAAATGGATTCCTACATTGTTGGATAAAAAATAAACCCTATTAGATACTGCAAAATACTGAATGTCAGCAGAAACCTACACATTTTAGGATAATTTTAAGCCCATATTTGATGTTCTTGTGGTTTTAAATAAAAAATTGATTGCATTGGAAAGAAACCACCTGAATTTGTGTTAAATCGAAAGTGAAAGTATGATTTTTGACGGTAGACATCTTCAGACTGTCTGTTTTTTCTTAGGTTGATTTTCGGAGTTAAGCTTCCAATTAGGTACCACTTTCATGATATATGAGTGTCACTTAGATTAAACTTAAGATGAATCCTGTATGAAAGCTCAATTTTTTTAAATTTGACATAGAAGGCTATGGAGAATTCTTTAGTGGTATTACACCTTTATTACTGAGGTTAACATCAGTCTGTCCTTACAAATTTTTTACCACAAGTTATTTATGGCAGGGCCCACAGAGATGGATTCCATCTCCATGATATCTGGTAGCTACAAAGACAGGTTATTAACAAATTCACACCATTATCATACAGAAGCTCACATTTATAAGCTGGGAGTATTCATTTTGTTACTCCTGGTTTTGTCACATGTTGGATATTGTTCACACTAATGTTAACGAGGTCAAGCCATTCAATTTTTACACTTGTTTTATGAAATAATTACGAAGTTAATTATTATTGTGTTTACATTTGCTTTCAAAGTGCTGTTTTATGATGATTTATAGGAATGAATACTAACAATATATTCGAATTGTATTTTGATAAAAGGCATACAGGCTGTCAGAATTGATTTTTCTTGTTTATATTAAAAGTTGTCAATATTCGATGTTTTATACTAATAAAATGTTCGGAACAAGAAGCCAGGTTTAAAAAATATGTTATAATGTCGTAATTAGTGAAAAGAATTCGAATGTCTGTCGGTGGAATCGCCATTAACACACCTCGGCTTCTTTTCCGAAGTTTGCCGAATACTGATAACTGCTATATAAATAACCAGGAAGCATGTTGCATGTAAATTCGTTAGAATTAATATAATTTAAGAAATATATCTATGAAATTAGATCCCGGGGTAATCAGTTAATATTATATAATGGTATTTAGTAAGAATGACACTTAAAATCGGAAATACGTGATGAAATCAATAAAAACAAACCCAAACTCTGCAAAGGGGCCCGATAAAGGGAAAATTGTAAACAAATTGTATTGCATATTATTGACAACACTTGAGTTGGCTTGATTATAATTTTTTCGAAAAAAAACCAGACATGAAGTTGATTATTTTAGTCTCTAATTTAAAAGAGATATCACCTAGTGTTTTCTCCTGAAAAAAAGAATATATAAAAAACTACGATGCAATTCTACTGTCAAAATACGATTCGGCCGAAAAAAGATACTGAATTATGCTTACGTGTTGAAAAAAGGGTGTTGAAAAATGGAGTAGGTCGGTATAACATCTTTCTTTAATTTTTACACAAAGCTTGCTGCATCCTCCTTTTTGTGTCGTTTTCGTGTAGAATTCGTCAATGTTTTTGTTTGTGCCATGTGCTTTTTCTTCAACAAACAATTTCGCATATGCGCAAACGCTTTACCGAATGAGTTCCCTGTGTAGGTCGTATGAATGTATGAATATTGCGCGGATAAACATTGGAGTCTTGACTGGATGGAAGAAAATCAAACAGCGACGTATTTCCTTCGTTTTAGGCTATTTACGTATGATTGTATGAAAAATATCAACTGCAATTGGTATAAAACATCGAATATTGGCAACTTTTAATATAAAAAAAATTTAAATTCTGACAGCCTGTATGCCTTTAAGCTTTGTAAATGTGCATGTAATTGAGACTTGTAAACATGTGTAATTGAACCTTTGATGTAATGTTTTTTTTGTTTGATTTATAAGTATATATTTATGAAAAAGCAATGTGTAAATTATCCAGACATTTATTTATACATTCAGTCTGTGTTAGCGCACCTGATCGCCAGGTGGTGGAATTCTCTCTTCGAGTGTGGTTGATTGTGTGTTCGATCCTTGATCTGGTCAAACCAAAGACTGTAGAATTGGTATTTGTAGCTTCTCTAGTTTGCACTTGACATAAAGGATTAAGAACAAAGACGTCTGAGTCTGAATAATGTGTCAGACTGTTGTTTCAGTAGCGTTGTGCTATAAAAATCCAAGGCAGCGTGTTGGTCTAGTGTAAAATAGATATCGTCATCATATCACCAAAACTTTTTCTCATTATGAAAGAGCTGGAAAAATATGCCAACTTGGCGTTAAACAACAATCACTCGCCCTCGCATGTGAGGTATATTCATCACTTTTCGTCCGCCGTCGTGGGCATCGTCTATAAACATTTTGACATCTAAAACGGCTCATTGAAACCAAAGTTTGGTAGGAAGATTGACAAACTATATTATTAACTCTAAAATCGTTTACACTCGCATAGCTACTATGTCACCACTTTGTTACTATCGTCTTCATTCAAACAATTTACTTCCATTTTAATAAAACCGTAGATATATCCAAGTTTTGTGTGCACGACACGTTTCTGAAATAACCATCAGGTACGCCCTGGCATAATCAAAAGATTAGAAAGCCAACTAATTTAATAGTCGTTGGGAGCAAATAAACCTAAGGACCCGAACAGGATAGCCAAAACCGGTTAAGGTCCCATATCCCCGAACCTTAGTCTTTAATTGTGTTTATTAAGGAACTGTAAAGTTTAAAAAAGGATATATATAAAATAAGCCATGTCAGTGCCGAAACACTGACTACTGGGCGGATGATACCCTTGGGGACTAATAGTCCACCAACAGAGGTATCAACCCAGTGATACAATTTGTAGTAATTAATTCGTAGATATCTAACTTAGTTGCGCACGACGCGTTTTTGGAATAACCTTCATCAGGTACGCTCATTACCTGAAGATTGGAAAGCCAAATAATTTAAACGTGTTTGGGAGCAGGTAAACCAAAGAACCTAAACAGGATATTAGTTTGATTAATAATTACACCATTTAGCTATAATACAACTTTCGATAGTCCACCAGCAGAGGTATCGATCCAGTAATACATATTGTAATAATAAAATTTTGTGCGCACGATGCGTTTCTGGAATAACCTTCATCAGGTACACTCAGAATAACCTTCATCAGGTACACTCAGAATAACCTTCATCAGGTACACTCAGAATAACCTTCATCAGGTACACTCAGAATAACCTTCATCAGGTACACTCAGAATAACCTTCATCAGGTACACTCAGAATAACCTTCATCAGGTACACTCAGAATAACCTTCATCAGGTTCGCTCATAAACTAAAGATTGGAAAGCCAAATAATTGAAACATCTTTGCGAGCAAGTAAACCAAAGGACATAAACAGGATAGTCAAGGTCGCCTATGCATGAGTAAGGAGTACCTTAGTTGGATAAATAATCACATTATTTAGGAAATTAATAATAGATATATCTAATAAGCCATGTCAGTGCCGCAACACTGGCTACTGGGCGGATGACCCCCGGGGACTTGATAGTCCACCAGCAGAGGTATCGACGCAGTGATGGTAATAAAAACGTAGATATCAAATTTAGTGCGCACGACGCGTTTCTGGAATAAGCTTCATCGGGTACGCTCAAAATCAAACGACTGGGAAGCCAAATAAAATAAAAACTACCAAATGGCCTAAACAAGAGAACCAAAATCCGCTGAGGCCACCTATGGCTGAGAGAAGAGAATCTTAGTTTTATTAATAATTACATGTACATTATTTAGGAACTATGAATTTGAATAAGAGATTTATCCAATAAGCCTTGTAAATCTGGGACTAATAGTCCACCTGCAGG
Organism: Bathymodiolus septemdierum; assembly: GCA_963383655.1. Lineage (NCBI taxonomy): Eukaryota > Metazoa > Mollusca > Bivalvia > Mytilida > Modiolidae > Bathymodiolus > Bathymodiolus septemdierum. Next base: position 63,993,642 of record OY726520.1, read on the forward strand.
TTTGTCGACTGCTTTTAGCAGAAGCAATTATTATGACAATGGGACACATATACATCATATAAATATAATACATCACAAAAAACAACGATGAAACCTTCAATCGCTTTGAAGATGTAAATATTAAAATGAAAAACAAAAAATACCACATCGTCGGAACAATTCCAAAATCTATTAAAAAAACCAGTGGAATCGGACAAAATCGAGACCCTAGCGCATATATATATGCCGCTTACCTCCTGGCTTGCTACAGGTACTTCAATAAAAAAGATAATTCTAAGTTGTAAAACTTGTGTCTGATCCATTTGTTATATTTGAGCAATAAAATATGTTAAATAAGTATAAAAAAGTGGCGAGGTTAAATTAGTTTTATTGTCTCAAAGCTTCCCCTCTTGGTGAAGTGATCATTTAAGTGTATATAATATACATATTAGTGTAAAGTTGCAACCATAAGCCCACACGTCACACCCAGCATATCGAAGAAATCCCCATTTGTTTCTCATTACTCGTGTCCACCACATAGCATAAGATCTGACATGATTAACCCCATATCGGCGTCAACAACTAATCTTGTTAACTTATAGTATATATTTTTCATATGCTATATTTTTAACTGATTACAAGAAAATTTTTAAAATAGCCGGCGGAGTGAAACAGTTGACTGCTCCCCTACTTCCGGATCCGAACTTCCATGCCCGAGAACGATGCGTAGTGCGTCATTCCTGTCAAATGCTGTATTTCTTTCAAAATAATGTTGTGCCCCAATTTTTTAATGGTATGCTGACATTATCATCTTCAGTGGATTTGTGGTTATGTGCATGTATAAATAACTATAATAAGCTGGTTTTATCTCGAAGAAGAGCTCGAAGATGCCAAAGGGGTAATCAGAAATCGTTTATCGAAGAAGAACACACAACACAATGACCAAAAGAAAAAGTACAAAAGGACAAACTACGATCTACAAAACATACACATAAAACTAAAGATCGAGTAACACGAACCCCACTAAAACCTATTTATGATTACAATCCGTCTCCCAAAATGGCGCCATATTGTTTGATTGCCTGGAATATTCTGACCATTTCCATGGGCAACATGTTTCCTAAATGTAAATATTTTGTTAAGAAGTTTGTTTCCAGCAGTTCTGATCCTTATTCAAAATTGAATTTGTGGATGATGTCCGCCATCCATCATAGCTGCCATTGGTTTTTAGATTGCCTGTGATTTTGTTTCATTTTCGGCATCGGTCTTCCAAATAAGGTAGACACATCCTTGGTGTTCTATCAAATATATTCGTGAATATCCAAAACTGTCCTGCTTTAGAATAACTTTTTAACAATGTTCATTACTTTTCACATTTATGAGGTCAAGCTAGATGGAGTCGGAATAGTTCATTAATATCCAATAGCCTTCCCCTATATCTCGTACTTACATGGGTTATGTCTGATACAAGTAGATCTATATTGCATGAATTAAGAGATCTTAAAATGTCTTTAGAAGTGTGCAGATCCAGTTATCAAGAGAAAAAAAGGGGGGTAGAATCGTTAACTGGTTTACCCCCCCCCCCCCCCCCCCCCCCACACACACACACACACATTCATTTTGCATGTGACTGTTCCAAGCTAATTGCATTGATGATTTAAGATAGAACAAACGATTCTTCTTCTCTTTCGGGGCAACTACAAATTCTTCCATGGAAATTGTATCTGGTTTACGGTCGGGTTATTTAGCAGGTAATTCCATACAAGTGTATGAGGAAAAACAAACTGTCTTGCACGGACTCTTGGGGCAGTAATTTATATATGCAAGCTTTTACTTTTCCGGGCCTTTGTCATTATTACATGGTAACTTTTACAAATTGTGCCTATGGTTCAGGTATCGACCTAAACAACTGTGTCGTGAACTGATGGTTTTTTTTCTGAGACTAAGAATTATATTTCTGGGCGAACAATATGTTGCCTTCTGCTTATGGCGTCGGAGCAGAGAATGACCAAAGGGAAGATATCCGAATCAGCAGATAATGGCATATAAGAGTTATCGTTCTTTCGTCGTATTTAACGAACATTGTCAAGTTGGATCAGTTAGATGTTTATTGTAGTTTTATGGGATATACTAGAACATACTAAAATTCCGTATGGGGTCATATCATTCACACTGACCATCTAAGTACATGTATATGCAAGGCAGTAAAATATACTCACCAGATTTGAGCCCCGTTTAGAGACTTGTATATCAACATCCATGGTTTAAATTGTATCGCCAATATCGATCATATTGCCTATTTCCGATTAAACAAATGAAACCTCACACATTACACATGCATTAATTTGTTCATAAAACCAACAATTTATTATAAACAAATCGGTAAAAGTATTGAAAAGTTTGAAGATATCAAAGCCGTAATCAGAAACCGTAAATCGAAGCAGGACAGACAATGAATGAAATGTTTCATTAGTACTATATTATGATTAACTGATGTATATAAATATATATACAATACTTGTGCACTGTCGAAGCATATAGGTAATATGTGTATGAGGCTTAGGAACGGGGGAAAAGGAAAGGCTTCGCCGAGCCTTTTTCCCGCGTTTCGCGCCGAATACACATATTTACCTGTATGCTTCTACAGTGCACATATGTATTGTATTTATCCTGCAATTTTAAATCGTAAATAAACGTTTACTGGACGATGATAAATGTATTTGAAATAATTTTGTGTATGTATTTGAAAACAATATCCCCCGATGTGCCCCGTTTTACATTTGTATGTTCTATTTATAACTGACCAATATAAAAAAAAATATTGGGCAGGCTATATTGGTCGGTAAATGCTGTCATTGCAGGATAAACAATAATATACGTACATTGTCGGAAAATATCAATTTTATTTGTACACGTGAGCTTTAGAAACAAGTAGAAAAGCGAGCCGATGGCGAGAGTTTCTAGCCCGTTTCGTAGCGAGTGCTAATTAATTTGACATTTAACGACAATTACCTATATTGTGTTTATCCTACAATATCAAAATATCCAAAACAAACTGCCAAATTCTCTGATAATAGCCGAAACAAGCGTCGTTCTAATCGTTTTCATTTGCGTATCTGTGACGTCAGCGCTAATAATGTTGCCCTTTCTTTCTGTCGCTCTACTTGAATCAGTTACCAGAAATGCTTAATGATTAAATAACATTAAATCAGTTTATTTGACCCCTTTGTTAGTACTCAAAATCACGCAATTGCAAGATAAAAATTGAAAATAAATTTTCGGTCATACTTACTGGTTGACATTTTAAAAATACCACTTTTTGTTGTCAATTATTTATAAACACAAAAACAAGAATTGATCATGACAGTTTCACAAAAAAAAAACCATTGAAAGTATTGATGTATGTATAATTTCTTTCTTATAAGATTCGTTGAAAAATAGTACTCAAATACCTTTTGAAGGGAGAACTATTTTGCTTAAGTAAATACAACTTTTCTTTTGACTAAGCTACGAATTGGTGACTGTTTCCAGGGTTCATAAACCTATAATCTATAGAGTTATCCGACTCGTCCCAATGTGGCGGATGGGGGGGTGCAAAATGCAATGGGCACAGCAAATGACTTTCCAGCATCTTGCTAAATTCAAGCCATTATTACGTCCACCCATTTACTGTGTCAAGCAAAATAGCGTGTCCACGCTTATGCTTTTATTTAAGAATTGAATGCGTTTTTTTGTAGTTTTATTGGCGTGTAAATGTGTCGACCGAAGCACATTTTGCTTGAAGCGCGCCTCGGTCCACGCTTTTACACGCCTATAAAAGTACAAAAAAATGCATTAAATTCTTATAATTACATTTAAATCACACCAAAATTTAATATAGTTGAATTTTTCGTTGTGAATTTTATTTGTGTTAGATTATTTGAGTTTTGAGTTTTGAGTTTTATTGGGATGTAAAACATCTCTTTTATAATCATGTGACCACTTCATAACCAATCATATTGTAACATTTCAATGAAAAACGGAAGTAATGTAATTATTATACAATGTATACTTGTTCAAATAAAAACGTAGATACCAAATACAGTCCGCACGACGCGTTCAACTTTCCCTTGTCATCATGCTGTGTTCAGCATAGCCTTTTATTTCTGTTTTTTTTTTATGAATTTCATAGGAATTCCTATAACCCCATTGAAAATTTGTTTAAAATGTGCAATAAAAACGTAGATATAAAATTTAGTGCGGCATGACGCGTTTCCGGAATAACCTTAATCAGGTACGCTCTAAATGGTAAGATTGGAAAGCTAAATAATTCAAATTTTTGGGAGCAATATAACCAAAGGGCAAAGAAATTTTGCGACTAGACAGTACCTTGGTACTTTGATTTTATTACAGCATTGTTACGTTATATTCTTGCATGGTTCAATAGGTGTATTATAGCATTATATATACACACACACATATATATATTGTACCACCTGTTTATCTAGGCCACATATTCTAATTCTTACTTGTACGTCAATTCTAAATTAGTAGCGTTCTATTTGTATTGTAAATGATATAATGTGTTAACACTATCGGATAGCTTTGTTTTTATTCACAAAATTGTTTTTGAACTATTAGGTAGTACAATTTTATAAATTGTTTGTGTAAGTTGGTTTGGATGGGGAATAATGTATTCCTTGTTATTCATTTTTTCAGCTCAGCTGCCCTAATGTCATATATGAGATATTGTCCCTTTGGGTCTGTCGTCTGTAAAAACATTTGGCATTCCAAGTATCCTTTATGCTGTTTGTTAATATGAGTTACCAAAGGAGTAATCAGAAGTCGTAAATCAAGGAAGGAAAGACAATACAATGGCCAAAATGGAAAACAAAGAAGAACAATATTCCACAAAGTACTACGCAAAAAAACCCTACAAAATGACAATACGAACCCCACGAAAACCGGAAGTGAACTCATTAAAGGACGGGTAAGCAGTTCCTGTTCCACTGGTGACACCGGCCGTGTTACTCTTGGAGATATGGATTGGTTGTCTATTCTCCAATGGATGCTCGTCTCAAAGCATTAAATTAAGCTTGTTTATATGGATCAATCATATGGATTTTTACATTATTTTCAATAGCTTTCTGTGGATTTTGCATAGCTGTCTCTTGTATTGTGTGGATGTTACGTTGTGTTCCTAGTTTTTTGTGTATCGTATGGTGTTTTCCCTAGTTTTCTGTGGATGTTACGTGTGGATGCTACGTTGTGTTCCTAGTTTTTTGTGTATCGTATGGTGTTTTCCCTAGTTTTCTGTGGATGTTACGTTGTGTTCCTAGTTTTTTGTGTATCGTATGGTGTTTTCCCTAGTTTTCTGTGGATGTTACGTTGTTGTCTAGCTTTCTGCGGATCTTGTGTTGTTTTCCTTTATTTTCTATGGTGATTCCGTTCATGTTGCTTGATCTGGTTTTCAGTGTAATGCTATGTAGATCATTGTTTGTCCTTTTTCTTTTGGCCACTGTATTGTCTGTCCTTCGATTTACGTCTTCTGGTTACCCCTTTAGTATTTTCAAACTTTTATTACCCTAGTAGATGTTGTGTTACTATCCCCAGTTTTCTATAGATGTTACGTTGTTTTCCCTGGTTGTCTGTGGCGTTATGTAGTTTTTCTGTTTTTTTTTGGTGACAGTTCGTTGTGGAATTCACTCCGTCAGTCAGTCTTACTTATTGTTTTACACTTTTATTATGTCATATTTTTTTTTTCTTTTGCAGAAACGAACTGATTATTAGTAGCGGATCCAGAAGGGGGCGGCCCCACTAAAAAAAAAAAAAAAAAAAAAAAAGAGAGAGAGCGAGAGAGAGAGAGAGAGAGAGAGAGAGGGGAGGAGGAGGGGGGGGGGGGGAGTCTTCCGTCCTGTTAAATGTAATAAATCATTATATATTTTTACCCGTTGCATCGCCCTTTTAGTGTATCTAATTACTTTTGAACTTTTGAAGCAGTCGACGATTAATTAGAAAACAGTGATATTATAATCCCTTAGACATTAATTTTATCAAAATCCATCCATTCTACAAACACTTCAATAAAACTTACCTCATTTTCAACAGAGAAACATGAGAAAATTGGCTAATATAGCACGCCAGGTATTCGGAAACTCGGTGTAAGCTAGTTATTTTGAACGTTTTCATTGGTCAATTTTGAATTTTTGGACACTACAGACCGCGGAGCATGCTGTTCCGTTGCCGTCATGCTCCACGGTCTGTATTATCCAAAAATTCATAATTGGCCAATGAAAACGTTCAAAATAACTAGCTTGCACCGAGTTCAAAGTGTCCGCACCTGTTCCGAGTATACGAATACCCGGCGTGATAAGGAAATCAGAGGAGTCACAGCTCTAGATAGATATTTTCAAGTGACATCTCCCTTTAATTTACACTCACTGCTTAGAAACTATTTGAAACATTTTGGAGAAGATTCATGCGTTTTAATACACTTCATCACATTTACAAAATGCTTCAAAATTGTTGACGGAAAAGCTTCCTAAATACTCAAAACCCAGGAGCTCCCGGGGGCGAAGTCCCCTCGCACGGGCCCCCTACCACGGGTCTGCCCTGGATCCGCTGGAGATCTTAAGCGGTCCCCAGACCCCTCACCGACTTTCGTCCCCCCTAACACAAAATCCTCGATCCGCCCCTGATTAAGCCTACACAAGTCCTTTGCTTATATTATATGTGGTATACACATGTTTTACTTCAACAAAGTGTTTTATACCTTAAAACCGGGTAAATACTGTCTTGGAAATTGTCCATCTCACATACTTTTTAAGCATGTTGGCATGAAGAAAAATAGCATAGATAAAAATTCCTTTCTTCAACTTTTGTTTGCCAGCAAAGATCTTCATATCATTAACATAGACAATATCCTACATCAAAATGCAACCACAATTTCCAACTACAAACACGTAATTCAGTATCTTAACATGGACGACTTCAAGACTAAATCTCATGATTGCTCCTGTTCAAGTTTCTAATTCATATATAATCCCACGGACCCTGTTTAACTGATGACTGGACCTACCTTAATTACTCCCAAGTGGGCCCCTCGCTAGAGTTATCAACTCTCGGTAGTTCAAGTATACACAACAATAGACTGCAGGTTTTACAGAGAACAACATTGGGCCCCGCACCTCCTTAAGGCCGGCCCTGACTTGTGACCTTTATATTCCCAACAGCACTTTTCCTCGATATATATTAGCCAAAGGGACTGACAAAATATCGTGAGCCTAAGTCGAAAAACAGGAAACATAGCTTTCAAATCTAATCGAGTTGACCTAAGCCAGACAAAACATTAGAGAGAATACATAGATATCCTTTATGGATGGGTTATGGTTATGGGGTTGTGGACACAAATCATAATTAGAAAAAAAATTAATGGGTCAATTAGCACTTGCGTATCATCGATTTTCAAAGACCCAAATGTACATGTCTTCCCTTCAAGTAAGTTACAGACAAGACATCTAACACTTGGAAAGATTTATGGTCGCCATCATGATGTGGTTAACTGTTACGGAATGTCTGTGTCGCATATATAACCACGCTTAAGTTCCGATGTCGTAGACTCGTAGTCGCAATCCCATCATTAATTCCTCGTTCATACCCTAGTGTAACAGTAGTTAATTTCATTAGTAATGTTTTGCGACGGGGTTAGGGTTATGGTATTAAACGCCACTTTCAAGTATATCGTGGGGGTCAATTTCATTGGTGGAGGAAACCGAAGAAAACCACCGACCTGGCGCAAGTCACTGAAAAACTTTATCACATAATGTTATATCGAGTACACCTCGCAATCAGCGGGATTCGAACTCACAACTTTAGTGGTGATAGGCAGTGATTGCACTGATTGCATACGATCACGACCACGACGGTCCCTGTTTTGCTATGCCTTGTAGAATTAAAATTAAAGCTACTGTTATGTAAATGAATGATTTTTTATGACCGAAAATCCTGTGTAAGTTGATATTACATTGGTACAAAATGTAACCCAAACATGACAACAAGGTCAAGGAGACACAAATAAAACGAGGATTGTAGTCACATACTTAAAACTGGACTAGAATATATTTATAAATCGTAGAAATGTTTAATTTTCAAGTACTGATAACTGAGGACGGTTTTTATAAAGAAGGTGGAATTTTGTATAATAAAAACGTAGATATCAAATTTAGTGCGCACGACGCGTTTCTGGAATAACCTTAATCATGTACGCTCAAAGCCAAAATATTTGAAAGCCAAATAATTTTGAAATATTTGGGAGCAAAAAAACAGAATAATCAAAATCGGCCAAGGTCACCTGAGGGAGGAGTACTTTAGTTTTAAAAATAATTACATCATTTAATTTAGGAACTGTAAATTTTAATAATAATAAATACATATCTGATCAACAATGTCAGTGCCGAAGCACTGACTACTGGTCGGATAATACCCTCTGGAACTAATAGTCCACCAACAGAGGTATCGACCCAGTGATAGTAATAAAAACGTAGATATCAAATTTAGTGCGTACAACGCGTTTCTGGAGTATTCTTCATCAGGTACGCTAAAAGGCAAAACATTTGAAAATAGGAAGCATGAATTGGTTTTCAATTTGTTAAGTAATGACACTTCTCCTGGTTTTTTTACTCAACATCCTCCATTCTCTTTACTTTATCCACTGTCTCGATATACCTACCATTTGCATGCTGTTTCAATTGTCGACCTTCACATCAAGTGCTTTGACTTTCTCAGTGTTTCTCGCTCATTTTATTCCATTTCATAATATTATAAATTTTATAATTATGAATAATTGTTTGTTCTGTCTGAGTCAATTGTAACTGTTAATGTTATCTAAAGACTTCGCTATTTACGTAGTGATTTATAATGTTGCTAGAGATTGTCTAAGCAGTTGACGTCTCAATCCTATTGTTTCGGTCTAGAAATATCATCTATATAAAATATGAAGTAGATTTTTATAATGCGACTGTCTATATATAACTATTATTCCTTTCTTTTAATTTTTTTAATTTTTTTTTTAATTTTTTTTATCATGTTGAACTTAAATCAAATGTTAAAAATGATATGTGTTGATTATTAATAGTTAGAAGACAACATAGTTATTCCTGATCTAGTTAATCAAACCAGCTCAATAAAATAAAAGAGCACACGAAAATGTAGCTATTGTATTCCTCTTCTTTCATTATCCCTCTTTGTAATATTATACAAGATAAGAATAGTTTTTCCTTCGTATGAAATCTGACTGGAACCGGCTGTCACAGCTTTGACAAAATGCAAATAAAAAAGCTTGAAACTGCTAAATTCAAAACAATAAGTTGCATAACACTGCGATTCTTTAAGGTTCATGTCTGCCCCTCTATAGGTGCCCTACTATTAGCACCGGTTCTGGTTGTAGAGTGTTTATATGATGTTCGTGAAGTAGTGTAGAAATAAATGTCCCCAAAGTATGTATTTTATAGCATGTTTTCCTTTATTGAGTAGCAGGATTCTTGCCTACAATTAGTTCCGGATTTACCTATAGGCTTGACAGACTGAAATCTAGCGCTTCAAAATATAAGGGGCCTCCGCTCAAGATGCATAATGGTTTTGACAACGCCATTGGACTTTCATACTGCCATATATAACGCACTGTACCCTCCAAACAACCCTCCAGTCATTTTCCTTACACAGTTACACTCCATTTCAGAATAGAGTAAAATTTTAAACACACCTTGTCATTCTCGTCTTTATTCAGATTGATTAAACATTCTTCCATCTTCCTTTAGTCGTGATGGTGGGGGAATGGGAAGGGTCTAGCGAAATAGTCCAGGGCCTCTCTTCATCTAAAACTGGCACTGCCTATAATGCATACAAGATTTCTCATCCAGTTGTAAATTTAATTAAGAAATAAATCATGGAAGCCAGAATGTGTTTTGGGTTTTAACATGGGTTGGCGGATATTAGTATTTTATCCCGAGCTGGAGGCGAGGGATACAATTTACTAATATCCGCCAACCCATGTTAAAACTCAAAAAAGCCAGAATGTGTTTTGAGTTTTAACATGGGTTGGCGGATATTAGTATTTTATCCCGAGCTGGAGGCGAGGGATACAATTTACTAATATCCGCCAACCTATGTTAAAACTCAAAACACATTCTGGCTTCCATGAATTATTTCGATTCTGATATGTCTAAGAGTACAAATACGATAGTATACTTTGATTGGAAGACGGTTATTTATATTTACGTTTGCGGAATATGTCGCACACAATTTATGCTGCCAAATTCGAGCAGACGATAATTCATCAACATGTACATTTACGACGGGAAAGTCAATCACATGCACCAGCACATGTGCTAATAAGATTATATCCAATCGATAAATCGCTCGTTTTCTATAAAGCGAAAGAAGGACGTTATGTTATTCTAATCAGGATTGATTAAAGAGAAAATGGACTACTTTTTCTTGGGTTTCGCGGAAGTTCATATTTGTCAGAATTTGTTTTAAATATCGGGAAGAGACGTTGTCGTTTCGAAGTATTATTGTCTGGTCGTCCATCTAACATATATTCGATAGATAAAAGAAATTACAGAAATATTTGTTTATATATTAGATAAATTTATTTTGACACCTATTTTGTTTTGTTTCCGTCTTGTTTATTAACCCTGCCACATTTTTGAACTTGTCACAGACCAGATCTAGAGTTCTAACGTCATATGTCGTGTTCTGTTTTTATTTTCAGCGAATTGAGGTGAGAGGTGATTGTTCGTTTTGTTGATATTTGTGGAATCATTGATTATCACCATTTAAACTTTCCTTTTATAATATCTGATCAATTTGAGATATCAATGTAAAAATAAATACGAAAACACACGAAATAAGTTTTACATTTCAACTTCCTTGTAATATCAACAATTAACATCTTCATAAATAGAAAGAGCATTCGCTTTATCATTGAAAGTTTAAGACTTTATTTAGCAACATTCATGCAAGGTCGTGATTGTATGGTAGTTGGATTTAAAACTACCTGTGCAATCAGTGCCTATACCCTAAAATTGTGAGTTCGAACCCCATTCATGGCGATACAACATTATGTGATAAAGTTTGTCAATGACTTACGACAGGCTGTGGTTTTCTCCGGGTACTCTGGTTTCCTCCACCAATAAAATTGACCGCCACGATATGATTGAAATATTATTGAAAGTGGCGTTAAACACCACAACCCACCTCTCAATTACAGGTTCGCAACTTTCTTGAAAACACATATAAGAACTATTCATAAACATCCATGTCTTTTGAGTTTGAACGCATTTGATGGAAGTTATTCCAGAAATAAGGCATGTACACTAAATTAGATATTGATGAATTGTTCATTTCACTAAGAGAGAGGGGGGGGGGGGGGGGGGGGAGGGGGGGGGGGGGAGGGGGGGGGGAGGGAGAGGAGGATTGGGCCCAATAAAACTATTTTAACAACGCCTATTGTTAGTGCCTGTACTAAACCAGGAATGTCATCAGTCATGTATTTGTGTGTTAGAGGTATCTAGTTTAACAACGCCGATTGTTATCTACGTGTCTGTACTAAACCAGGAAAGTCATCAGTTATGTATTTGTGTGTAAGAGGTATCTAGTTTAACAACGCCGATTGTTATCTACGTGTCTGTACTAAACCAGGAAAGTCATCAGTCATGTATTTGTGTGTTAGAGGTATCTAGTTTAACAACGTCGATTGTTATCTACGTGTCTGTACTAAACCAGGAAAGTCATCAGTTATGTATTTGTGTGTAAGAGGTATCTAGTTTAACAACGCCGATTGTTATCTACGTGTCTGTACTAAACCAGGAAAGTCATCACTCATGTATTTGTGTGTTAGAGGTATCTAGTTTAACAACGCCGATTGTTATCTACGTGCCTGTACTAAACCAGGAAAGTCATCAGTCATGTATTTGTGTGTAAGAGGTATCTAGTTTAACAACGCCGATTGTTATCTACGTGTCTGTACTAAACCAGGAAAGTCATCAGTCATGTATTTGTGTGCTAGAGGTATCTAGTTTAACAACGCCGATTGTTATCTACGTGCCTGTACTAAACCAGGAAAGTCATCAGTCATGTATTTGTGTGTAAGAGGTATCTAGATTAACAACGCCGATTGTTATCTACGTGTCTGTACTAAACCAGGAAAGTCATCAGTCATGTATTTGTGTGTTAGAGGTATCTAGTTTAACAACGTCGATTGTTATCTACGTGCCTGCACTAAACCAGGAGAGTCATCAGTCATGTATTTGTTTGTTAGAGGTATCGTTAACAAGCCTGTAACAAGCCAGGAAAGTCATCAGTCGTGCATTTGTTTGTTAGAGGTATCGTTACCAAGCCTGTAACAAGCCAGGAAAGTCATCAGTCATGTATTTGTTTGTTAGAGGTATCGTTACCAAGCCTGTAACAAGCCAGGAAAGTCATCAGTCATGTATTTGTGTGTAAGAGGTATCTAGTTTAACAACGCCGATTGTTATTTACGTGCCTGTACTAAACCAGGAAAGTCATCAGTCATGTATTTGTGTGTAAGAGGTATCTAGATTAACAACGCCGATTGTTATCTACGTGTCTGTGCTAAACCAGGAAGGTCATCACTCATGTATTTGTGTGTTAGAGGTATCTAGTTTAACAACGTCGATTGTTATCTACGTGCCTGCACTAAACCAGGAAAGTCATCAGTCATGTATTTGTGTGTAAGAGGTATCTAGATTAACAACGCCGATTGTTATCTACGTGTCTGTACTAAACCAGGAAAGTCATCAGTCATGTATTTGTGTGTAAGAGGTATCTAGTTTAACAACGCCGATTGTTATCTACGTGTCTGTACTAAACCAGGAAAGTCATCAGTCATGTATTTGTGTGTTAGAGGTATCTAGTTTAACAACGCCGATTGTTATCTACGTGCCTGTACTAAACCAGGAAAGTCATCAGTCATGTATTTGTGTGTAAGAGGTATCTAGATTAACAACGCCGATTATTATCTACGTGTCTGTACTAAACCAGGAAAGTCATCAGTCATGTATTTGTGTGTTAGAGGTATCTAGTTTAACAACGCCGATTGTTATTTACTACGTGTCTGTACTAAACCAGGAAAGTCATCAGTCATGTATTTGTGTGTTAGAGGTATCTAGTTTAACAACGTCGATTGTTATCTACGTGCCTGCACTAAACCAGGAAAGTCATCAGTCATGTATTTGTTTGTTAGAGGTATCGTTAACAAGCCTGTAACAAGCCAGGAAAGTCATCAGTCATGCATTTGTTTGTTAGAGGTATCGTTACCAAGCCTGTAACAAGCCAGGAAAGTCATCAGTCCTGTATTTGTTTGTTAGAGGTATCGTTACCAAGCCTGTAACAAGCCAGGAAAGTCATCAGTCATGTATTTGTGTGTAAGAGGTATCTAGTTTAGCAACGCCGATTGTTATCTACGTGTCTGTACTAAACCAGGAAAGTCATCAGTCATGTATTTGTGTGTTAGAGGTATCTAGTTTAACAACGTCGATTGTTATCTACGTGCCTGCACTAAACCAGGAAAGTCATCAGTCATGTATTTGTTTGTTAGGGGTATCGTTTTCAAGCCTGTAACAAGCCAGGAAAGTCATCAGTCATGTATTTGTGTGTTAGAGGTATCGTTAACAAGCCTGTAGCAAGCCAGGAAAGTCATCAGTCATGCATTTGTTTGTTAGAGGTATCGTTACCAAGCCTGTAACAAGCCAGGAAAGTCATCAGTCATGTATTTGTGTGTTAGAGGTATCGTTACCAAGCCTGTAACAAGCCAGGAAAGTCATCAGTCATGTATTTGTTTGTTAGAGGTATCGTTACCAAGCCTGTAACAAGCCAGGAAAGTCATCAGTTATGTATTTGTGTGTTAGAGGTATCTAGTTTAACAACGCCGATTGTTATCTACGTGTCTGTACTAAACCAAGAAAGTCATCACTCATGTATTTGTGTGTTAGAGGTATCTAGTTTAACAACGCCGATTGTTATCTACGTGCCTGTACTAAACCAGGAAAGTCATCAGTTATGTATTTGTGTGTAAGAGGTATCTAGTTTAACAACGCCGATTGTTATCTACGTGTCTGTACTAAACCAGGAAAGTCATTAATCATGTATTTGTGTGTTAGAGGTATCTAGTTTAACAACGCCGATTGTTATCTACGTGCCTGTACTAAACCAGGAAAGTCATCAGTCATGTATTTGTGTGTTAGAGGTATCTAGTTTAACAACGCCGATTGTTATCTACGTGCCTGTACTAAACCAGGAAAGTAATCAGTCATGTATTTGTGTGTAAGAGGTATCTAGTTTAACAACGCCGATTGTTATTTACTACGTGTCTGTACTAAACCAGGAAAGTCATCACTCATGTATTTGTGTGTTAGAGGTATCTAGTTTAACAACGTCGATTGTTATCTACGTGCCTGCACTAAACCAGGAAAGTCATCAGTCATGTATTTGTTTGTTAGGGGTATCGAGCCAGGAAAGTCATCAGTCATGCATTTGTTTGTTAGAGGTATCGTTACCAAGCCTGTAACAAGCCAGGAAAGTCATCAGTCATGCATTTGTTTGTTAGAGGTATCGTTACCAAGCCTGTAACAAGCCAGGAAAGTCATCAGTCATGTATTTGTGTGTTAGAGGTATCTAGTTTAACAACGCCGATTGCTATCTACGTGTCTGTACTAAACCAGGAAAGTCATCACTCATGTATTTGTGTGTTAGAGGTATCTAGTTTAACAACGCCGATTGTTATCTCCGTGCCTGTACTAAACCAGGAAAGTCATCAGTCATGTATTTGTGTGTTAGAGGTATCTAGTTTAACAACGCCGATTGTTATCTACGTGCCTGTACTAAACCAGGAAAGTCATCAGTCATGTATTTGTGTGTAAGAGGTATCTAGTTTAACAACGCCGATTGTTATCTACGTGTCTGTACTAAACCAGGAAAGTCATCAGTCATGTATTTGTGTGTTAGAGGTATCTAGTTTAACAACGCTGATTGTTATTTACTACGTGTCTGTACTAAACCAGGAAAGTCATCAGTCATGTATTTGTGTGTTAGAGGTATCTAGTTTAACAACGTCGATTGTTATCTACGTGCCTGCACTAAACCAGGAGAGTCATCAGTCATGTATTTGTTTGTTAGGGGTATCGTTATCAAGCCTGTAACAAGCCAGGAAAGTCATCAGTCATGTATTTGTGTGTTAGAGGTATCGTTAACCAGCCTGTAGCAAGCCAGGAAAGTCATCAGTCATGCATTTGTTTGTTAGAGGTATCGTTACCAAGCCTGTAACAAGCCAGGAAAGTCATCAGTCATGTATTTGTGTGTTAGAGGTATCGTTACCAAGCCTGTAACAAGCCAGGAAAGTCATTAGTCATGTATTTGTTTGTTAGAGGTATCGTTACCAAGCCTGTAACAAACCAGGAAAGTCATCAGTCATGTATTTGTGTGTTAGAGGTATCTAGTTTAACAACGCCGATTGTTATCTACGTGTCTGTACTAAACCAGGAAAGTCATCACTCATGTATTTGTGTGTTAGAGGTATCTAATTTAACAACGCCGATTGTTATCTACGTGCCTGTACTAAACCAGGAAAGTAATCAGTCATGTATTTGTGTGTAAGAGGTATCTAGTTTAACCACGCCGATTGTTATCTACGTGTCTGTACTAAACCAGGAAAGTCATCAGTCATGTATTTGTGTGTTAGAGGTATCTAGTTTAACAACGCCGATTGTTATCTACGTGCCTGTACTAAACCAAGAAAGTCATCAGTCATGTATTTGTGTGTTAGAGGTATCTAGTTTAACGACGCCGATTTTTATCTACGTGTCTGTACTAAACCAGGAAAGTCATCAGTCATGTATTTGTGTGTTAGAGGTATCTAGTTTAACAACGCCGATTGTTATTTACTACATGTCTGTACTAAACCAGGAAAGTCATCACTCATGTATTTGTGTGTTAGAGGTATCTAGTTTAACAACGTCGATTGTTATCTACGTGCCTGCACTAAACCAGGAAAGTCATCAGTCATGTATTTGTTTGTTAGGGGTATCGTTAACAAGCCTGTAACAAGCCAGGAAAGTCATCAGTCATGCATTTGTTTGTTAGAGGTATCGTTACCAAGCCTGTAACAAGCCAGGAAAGTCATCAGTCCTGTATTTGTTTGTTAGGGGTATCGTTACCAAGCCTGTAACAAGCCAGGAAAGTCATCAGTCATGTATTTGTGTGTTTGAGGTATCTAGTTTAACAACACCGATTGCTATCTACGTGTCTGTACTAAACCAGGAAAGTCATCACTCTTGTATTTGTGTGTTAGAGGTATCTAGTTTAACAACGCCGATTGTTATCTCCGTGCCTGTACTAAACCAGGAAAGTCATCAGTCATGTATTTGTGTGTTAGAGGTATATAGTTTAACAACGCCGATTGTTATCTACGTGCCGGTACTAAACCAGGAAAGTCATCAGTCATGTATTTGTGTGTTAGAGGTATCTAGTTTAACAACGCCGATTGTTATCTACTTGCTTGCACTAAACTAGGAAAGTCATCAGTCATGTATTTGTGTGTTAGAGGTATCTAGTTTAACAACGTCGATTGTTATCTACGTGCCTGCACTAAACCAGGAAAGTCATCAGTCATGTATTTGTGTGTTAGAGGTATCGTTGCCAAGCCTATAACAACCCAGGAAAATCATCAGTCTTGTATTTGTGTGTTAGAGGTATCGTTACCAAGCCTGTAACAAGCCAGGAAAATCATCAGTCATGTATTTGTGTGTTAGAGATATCGTTACCAAGCCTGTATCAAGCCAAGAAAGTCATCAGTCATGTATTTGTGTGTTAGAGGTATCGTTACCAAGCCTGTAACAAGCCAGGAAAGTCATCAGTCATGTATTTGTGTGTTAGATGTATCGTTACCAAGCCTGTAACAAGCCAGGAAAGTCATCAGTCATGTATTTGTGTGTTAGAGGTATCGCTACCAAGCCTGTAACAAGCCAGGAAAGTCATCAGTCATGTATTTGTGTGTTAGAGGTATCGTTAACAAGCCTGTAACAAGCCAGGAAAGTCATCAGTCATGTATTTGTGTGTTAGAGGTATCGTTACCAAGCCTGTAACAAGCCAGGAAAGTCATCAGTCATGTATTTGTGTGTTAGAGGTATCGTTACCAAACCTGTAACAAACCAGGAAAGTCATCAGTGATGTATTTGTGTGTTAGAGGTATCGTTACCAAGCCTGTAACAAGCCAGGAAAGTCATCAGTCATGTATTTGTGTGTTAGAGGTATCGTTACCAAGCCTGTAACAAGCCACGAAAGTCATCAGTCATGTATTTGTGTGTTAGAGGTATCGTTACCAAGCCTGTAACAAGCCAGGAAAGTCATCAGTCATGTATTTGTGTGTTAGAGGTATCGTTATCACGCCTGTAACAAACCAGGAAAGTCATCAGTCATGTATTTGTGTGTTAGAGGTATCTAGTTTAACAACGTCGATTGTTATCTACATGCCTGCACTAAACCAGGAAAGTCATCAGTCATGTATTTGTTTATTAGGGGTATCGTTATCAAGCCTGTGACAAGCCATTAAAGTCATCAGTCATGTATTTGTGTGTTAGAGGTATCGTTAACAAGCCTGTAACAAGCCAGGAAAGTCATCAGTCATGCATTTGTTTGTTAGAGGTATCGGTACCAAGCCTGTAACAAACCAGGAAAGTCATCAGTCATGTATTTGTGTGTTAGAGGTATCGTTACCGAGCCTGTAACAAGCCAGGAAAGTCATCAGTCATGTATTTGTTTGTTAGAGGTATCGTTACCAAGCCTGTAACAAGCCAGGAAAGTCATCAGTCATGCATTTGTGTGTTAGAGGTATCTAGTTTAACAACGCCGATTGTTATCTACATGCCTGTACTAAACCAGGAAAGTCATCAGTCATGTATTTGTGTGTTAGAGGTATCTAGTTTAACAACGCCGATTGTTATCTACGTGCCTGTACTAAACCAGGAAAGTCATCAGTCATGTATTTGTGTGTTAGAGGTATCTAGTTTAACAACGCCGATTGTTATTTACTACGTGTCTGTACTAAACCAGGAAAGTCATCAGTCATGTATTTGTGTGTTAGAGGTATCTAGTTTAACAACGCCGATTGTTATTTACTACGTGTCTGTACTAAACCAGGAAAGTCATCAGTAATGTATATGTGTGTAAGAGGTATCTAGTTTAACAACGCCGATTGTTATCTTCGTGTCTGTACTAAACCAGGAAAGTCATCAGTCATGTATTTGTGTGTTAGAGGTATCTAGTTTAACAACGCCGATTGTTATCTACGTGCCTGTACTAAACCAGGAAAGTCATCAGTCCTGTATTTGTGTGTAAGAGGTATCTAGTTTAACAACGCCGATTGTTATCTACGTGTCTGTACTAAACCAGGAAAGTCATCAGTCATGTATTTGTGTGTTAGAGGTATCTAGTTTAACAACGCCGATTGTTATTTACTACGTGTCTGTACTAAACCAGGAAAGTCATCACTCATGTATTTGTGTGTTAGAGGTATCTAGTTTAACAAAGTCGATTGTTATCTACGTGCCTGCACTAAACCAGGAAAGTCATCAATCCTGTATTTGTTTGTTAGGGGTATCGTTAACAAGCCTATAACAAGCCAGGAAAGTCATCAGTCATGCATTTGTTTGTTAGAGGTATCGTTACCAAGCCTGTAACAAGCCAGGAAAGTCATCAGTCATGTATTTGTGTGTTAGAGGTATCTAGTTTAACAACACCGATTGTTATCTACGTGCCTGTACTAAACCAGGAAAGTCATCAGTCATGTATTTGTGTGTTAGAGGTATCTAGTTTAACAACGCCGATTGTTATCTACTTGCTTGCACTAAACTAGGAAAGTGATCAGTCATGTATTTGTGTGTTAGAGGTATCTAGTTTAACAACGTCGATTGTTATCTACGTGCCTGCACTAAACCAGGAAAGTCATCAGTCATGTATTTGTGTGTTAGATGTATCGTTACCAAACCTGTAACAAGCGAGAAAAGTCATCAGTCATGTATTTGTGTGTTAGAGGTATCGTTACCAAGCCTATAACAAGCCAGGAAAATCATCAGTCTTGTATTTGTGTGTTAGAGGTATCGTTACCAAGCCTGTAACAAGCCAGGAAAATCATCAGTCATGTATTTGTGTGTTAGAGATATCGTTACCAAGCCTGTATCAAGCCAAGAAAGTCATCAGTCATGTATTTGTGTGTTAGAGGTATCGTTACCAAGCCTGTAACAAGCCAGGAAAGTCATCAGTCATGTATTTGTGTGTTAGATGTATCGTTACCAAGCCTGTAACAAGCCAGGAAAGTCATCAGTCATGTATTTGTGTGTTAGAGGTATCGCTACCAAGCCTGTAACAAGCCAGGAAAGTCATCAGTCATGTATTTGTGTGTTAGAGGTATCGTTAACAAGCCTGTAACAAGCCAGGAAAGTCATCAGTCATGTATTTGTGTGTTAGAGGTATCGTTACCAAGCCTGTAACAAGCCAGGAAAGTCATCAGTCATGTATTTGTGTGTTAGAGGTATCGTTACCAAACCTGTAACAAACCAGGAAAGTCATCAGTGATGTATTTGTGTGTTAGAGGTATCGTTACCAAGCCTGTAACAAGCCAGGAAAGTCATCAGTCATGTATTTGTGTGTTAGAGGTATCGTTACCAAGCCTGTAACAAGCCACGAAAGTCATCAGTCATGTATTTGTGTGTTAGAGGTATCGTTACCAAGCCTGTAACAAGCCAGGAAAGTCATCAGTCATGTATTTGTGTGTTAGAGGTATCGTTATCACGCCTGTAACAAACCAGGAAAGTCATCAGTCATGTATTTGTGTGTTAGAGGTATCTAGTTTAACAACGTCGATTGTTATCTACATGCCTGCACTAAACCAGGAAAGTCATCAGTCATGTATTTGTTTATTAGGGGTATCGTTATCAAGCCTGTGACAAGCCATTAAAGTCATCAGTCATGTATTTGTGTGTTAGAGGTATCGTTAACAAGCCTGTAACAAGCCAGGAAAGTCATCAGTCATGCATTTGTTTGTTAGAGGTATCGGTACCAAGCCTGTAACAAACCAGGAAAGTCATCAGTCATGTATTTGTGTGTTAGAGGTATCGTTACCGAGCCTGTAACAAGCCAGGAAAGTCATCAGTCATGTATTTGTTTGTTAGAGGTATCGTTACCAAGCCTGTAACAAGCCAGGAAAGTCATCAGTCATGCATTTGTGTGTTAGAGGTATCTAGTTTAACAACGCCGATTGTTATCTACATGCCTGTACTAAACCAGGAAAGTCATCAGTCATGTATTTGTGTGTTAGAGGTATCTAGTTTAACAACGCCGATTGTTATCTACGTGCCTGTACTAAACCAGGAAAGTCATCAGTCATGTATTTGTGTGTTAGAGGTATCTAGTTTAACAACGCCGATTGTTATTTACTACGTGTCTGTACTAAACCAGGAAAGTCATCAGTCATGTATTTGTGTGTTAGAGGTATCTAGTTTAACAACGCCGATTGTTATTTACTACGTGTCTGTACTAAACCAGGAAAGTCATCAGTAATGTATATGTGTGTAAGAGGTGTCTAGTTTAACAACGCCGATTGTTATCTTCGTGTCTGTACTAAACCAGGAAAGTCATCAGTCATGTATTTGTGTGTTAGAGGTATCTAGTTTAACAACGCCGATTGTTATCTACGTGCCTGTACTAAACCAGGAAAGTCATCAGTCCTGTATTTGTGTGTAAGAGGTATCTAGTTTAACAACGCCGATTGTTATCTACGTGTCTGTACTAAACCAGGAAAGTCATCAGTCATGTATTTGTGTGTTAGAGGTATCTAGTTTAACAACGCCGATTGTTATTTACTACGTGTCTGTACTAAACCAGGAAAGTCATCACTCATGTATTTGTGTGTTAGAGGTATCTAGTTTAACAAAGTCGATTGTTATCTACGTGCCTGCACTAAACCAGGAAAGTCATCAATCCTGTATTTGTTTGTTAGGGGTATCGTTAACAAGCCTATAACAAGCCAGGAAAGTCATCAGTCATGCATTTGTTTGTTAGAGGTATCGTTACCAAGCCTGTAACAAGCCAGGAAAGTCATCAGTCATGTATTTGTGTGTTAGAGGTATCTAGTTTAACAACACCGATTGTTATCTACGTGCCTGTACTAAACCAGGAAAGTCATCAGTCATGTATTTGTGTGTTAGAGGTATCTAGTTTAACAACGCCGATTGTTATCTACTTGCTTGCACTAAACTAGGAAAGTGATCAGTCATGTATTTGTGTGTTAGAGGTATCTAGTTTAACAACGTCGATTGTTATCTACGTGCCTGCACTAAACCAGGAAAGTCATCAGTCATGTATTTGTGTGTTAGATGTATCGTTACCAAACCTGTAACAAGCGAGAAAAGTCATCAGTCATGTATTTGTGTGTTAGAGGTATCGTTACCAAGCCTATAACAAGCCAGGAAAATCATCAGTCTTGTATTTGTGTGTTAGAGGTATCGTTACCAAGCCTGTATCAAGCCAAGAAAGTCATCAGTCATGTATTTGTGTGTTAGAGGTATCGTTACCAAGCCTGTAACAAGCCAGGAAAGTCATCAGTCATGTATTTGTGTGTTAGATGTATCGTTACCAAGCCTGTAACAAGCCAGGAAAGTCATCAGTCATGTATTTGTGTGTTAGAGGTATCGCTACCAAGCCTGTAGCAAGCCAGGAAAGTCATCAGTCATGTATTTGTGTGTTAGAGGTATCGTTAACAAGCCTGTAACAAGCCAGGAAAGTCATCAGTCATGTATTTGTTTGTTAGAGGTATCGTTACCAAGCCTGTAACAAGCCAGGAAAGTAATCAGTCATGTATTTGTGTGTTAGAGGTATCGTTACCAAGCCTGTAACAAGCCAGGAAAGTCATCAGTCATGTATTTGTGTGTTAGAGGTATCGTTACCAAGCCTGTAACAAGCCAGGAAAGTCATCAGTCATGTATTTGTGTGTTAGAGGTATCTAGTTTAACAACGTCGATTGTTATCTACATGCCTGCACTAAACCAGGAAAGTCATCAGTCATGTGTTTGTTTGTTAGGGGTATCGTTATCAAGCCTGTGACAAGCCAGGAAAGTCATCAGTCATGTATTTGTGTGTTAGAGGTATCGTTAACAAGCCAGTAACAAGCCAGGAAAGTCATCAGTCATGCATTTGTTTGTTAGAGGTATCGGTACCAAGCCTGTAACAAACCAGGAAAGTCATCAGTCATGTATTTGTGTGTTAGAGGTATCGTTACCAAGCCTGTAACAAGCCAGGAAAGTCATCAGTCATGTATTTGTTTGTTAGAGGTATCGTTACCAAGCCTGTAACAAGCCAGGAATGTCATCAGTC
Organism: Bathymodiolus septemdierum; assembly: GCA_963383655.1. Classification (NCBI taxonomy): domain Eukaryota; kingdom Metazoa; phylum Mollusca; class Bivalvia; order Mytilida; family Modiolidae; genus Bathymodiolus; species Bathymodiolus septemdierum. Next base: position 64,016,043 of record OY726520.1, read on the forward strand.
ATGTATTTGTGTGTTAGAGGTATCTAGTTTAACAACGCCGATTGTTATCTACGTGCCTGTACTAAACCAGGAAAGTCATCAGTCATGTATTTGTGTGTTAGAGGTATCTAGTTTAACAACGCCGATTGTTATTTACTACGTGTCTGTACTAAACCAGGAAAGTCATCAGTCATGTATTTGTGTGTTAGAGGTATCTAGTTTAACAACGCTGATTGTTATTTACTACGTGTCTGTACTAAACCAGGAAAGTCATCAGTAATGTATATGTGTGTAAGAGGTATCTAGTTTAACAACGCCGATTGTTATCTACGTGTCTGTACTAAACCAGGAAAGTCATCAGTCATGTATTTGTGAGTTAGAGGTATCTAGTTTAACAACGCTGATTGTTATTTACTACGTGTCTGTTCTAAACCAGGAAAGTCATCAGTCATGTATTTGTGTGTTAGAGGTATCTAGTTTAACAACGCTGATTGTTATTTACTACGTGTCTGTTCTAAACCAGGAAAGTCATCAGTCATGTATTTGTGTGTTAAAGGTATTTAGTTTAACAACGCCGATTGTTATCTACTTGCCTGCACTAAACTAGGAAAGTCATCAGTCATGTATTTGTGTGTTAGAGGTATCTAGTTTAACAACGTCGATTGTTATCTACGTGCCTGCACTAAACCAGGAAAGTCATCAGTCATGTATTTGTGTGTTAGAGGTATCGTTACCAAACCTGTAACAAGCCAGAAAAGTCATCAGTCATGTATTTGTGTGTTAGAGGTATCGTTACCAAGCCTATAACAAGCCAGGAAAATCATCAGTCTTGTATTTGTGTGTTAGAGGTATCGTTACCAAGCCTGTAACAAGCCAGGAAAGTCATCAGTCATGTATTTGTGTGTTAGAGATATCGTTACCAAGCCTGTATCAAGCCAAGAAAGTCATCAGTCATGTATTTGTGTGTTAGAGGTATCGTTAACAAGCCTGTAACAAGCCAGGAAAGTCATCAGTCATGTATTTGTGTGTTAGATGTATCGTTACCAAGCCTGTAACAAGCCTGTAACAAGCCAGGAAAGTCATCAGTCATGTATTTGTGTGTTAGAGGTATCGCTACCAAGCCTGTAACAAACCCGGAAAGTCATCAGTCATGTATTTGTGTGTTAGAGGTATCGTTAACAAGCCTGTAACAAGCCAGGAAAGTCATCAGTCATGTATTTGTGTGTTACAGGTATCGTTACCAAGCCTGTAACAAGCCAGGAAAATCATCAGTCATGTATTTGTGTGTTAGAAGTATCGTTATCACGCCTGTAACAAACCAGGAAAGTCATCAGTCATGTATTTGTGTGTTAGAGGTATCTAGTTTAACAACGTCGATTGTTATCTACATGCCTGCACTAAACCAGGAAAGTCATCAGTCATGTATTTGTTTGTTAGGGGTATCGTTATCAAGCCTGTGACAAGCCAGGAAAGTCATCAGTCATGTATTTGTGTGTTAGAGGTATCGTTAACAAGCCTGTAACAAGCCAGGAAAGTCATCAGTCATGTATTTGTGTGTTAGAGGTATCGTTACCAAGCCTGTATCAAGCCAGGAAAGTCATCAGTGATGTATTTGTGTGTTAGAGGTATCGTTACCAAACCTGTAACAAACCAGGAAAGTCATCAGTCATGTATTTGTTTGTTAGAGGTATCGTTACCAAGCCTGTAACAAGCCAGGAAAGTCATCAGTCATGTATTTGTGTGTTAGAGGTATCGTTACCAAGCCTGTAACAAGCCAGGAAAGTCATCAGTCATGTATTTGTGTGTTAGAGGTATCGGTACCAAGCCTGTAACAAGCCTGGAAAGTCATCAGTCATGTATTTGTGTGTTAGAGGTATCGTTATCACGCCTGTAACAAACCAGGAAAGTCATCAGTCATGTATTTGTTTGTTAGAGGCATCGTTACCAAGCCTGTAACAAGCCAGGAAAGTCATCAGTCATGTATTTGTGTGTTAGAGGTATCGTTACCAAGCCTGTAACAAGCCAGGAAAGTCATCAGTCATGTATTTGTGTGTTAGAGGTATCGTTACCAAGCCTGTAACAAGCCAGGAAAGTCATCAGTCATGTATTTGTGTGTTAGAAGTATCGTTATCACGCCTGTAACAAACCAGGAAAGTCATCAGTCATGTATTCGTGTGTTAGAGGTATCTAGTTTAACAACGTCGATTGTTATCTACATGCCTGCACTAAACCAGGAAAGTCATCAGTCATGTATTTGTTTGTTAGGGGTATCGTTATCAAGCCTGTGACAAGCCAGGAAAGTCATCAGTCATGTATTTGTGTGTTAGAGGTATCGTTAACAAGCCTGTAACAAGCCAGGAAAGTCATCAGTCATGCATTTGTTTGTTAGAGGTATCGGTACCAAGCCTGTAACAAACCAGGAAAGTCATCAGTCATGCATTTGTGTGTTAGAGGTATCGTTACCAAGCCTGTAACAAGCCAGGAAAGTCATCAGTCATGTATTTGTTTGTTAGAGGTATCGTTACCAAGCCTGTAACAAGCCAGGAAAGTCATCAGTCATGTATTTGTGTGTTAGAGGTATCTAGTTTAACAACGCTGATTGTTATTTACTACGTGTCTGTACTAAACCAGGAAAGTCATCAGTAATGTATATGTGTGTAAGAGGTATCTAGTTTAACAACGCCGATTGTTATCTACGTGTCTGTACTAAACCAGGAAAGTCATCAGTCATGTATTTGTGTGTTAGAGGTATCTAGTTTAACAACGCTGATTGTTATTTACTACGTGTCTGTTCTAAACCAGGAAAGTCATCAGTCATGTATTTGTGTGTTAGAGGTATCTAGTTTAACAACGCTGATTGTTATTTACTACGTGTCTGTTCTAAACCAGGAAAGTCATCAGTCATGTATTTGTGTGTTAGAGGTATCGTTACCAAACCTGTAACAAACCAGGAAAGTCATCAGTCATGTATTTGTTTGTTAGAGGTATCGTTACCAAGCCTGTAACAAGCCAGGAAAATCATCAGTCATGTATTTGTGTGTTAGAAGTATCGTTATCACGCCTGTAACAAACCAGGAAAGTCATCAGTCATGTATTTGTGTGTTAGAGGTATCTAGTTTAACAACGTCGATTGTTATCTACATGCCTGCACTAAACCAGGAAAGTCATCAGTCATGTATTTGTTTGTTAGGGGTATCGTTATCAAGCCTGTGACAAGCCAGGAAAGTCATCAGTCATGTATTTGTGTGTTAGAGGTATCGTTAACAAGCCTGTAACAAGCCAGGAAAGTCATCAGTCATGTATTTGTGTGTTAGAGGTATCGTTACCAAGCCTGTATCAAGCCAGGAAAGTCATCAGTCATGTATTTGTGTGTTAGAGGTATCGTTACCAAACCTGTAACAAACCAGGAAAGTCATCAGTCATGTATTTGTTTGTTAGAGGTATCGTTACCAAGCCTGTAACAAGCCAGGAAAGTCATCAGTCATGTATTTGTGTGTTAGAGGTATCGTTACCAAGCCTGTAACAAGCCAGGAAAGTCATCAGTCATGTATTTGTGTGTTAGAGGTATCGGTACCAAGCATGTAACAAGCCTGGAAAGTCATCAGTCATGTATTTGTGTGTTAGAGGTATCGCTATCACGCCTGTAACAAACCAGGAAAGTCATCAGTCATGTATTTGTTTGTTAGAGGCATCGTTACCAAGCCTGTAACAAGCCAGGAAAGTCATCAGTCATGTATTTGTGTGTTACAGGTATCGTTACCAAGCCTGTAACAAGCCAGGAAAGTCATCAGTCATGTATTTGTGTGTTAGAGGTATCGTTACCAAGCCTGTAACAAGCCAGGAAAGTCATCAGTCATGTATTTGTGTGTTAGAAGTATCGTTATCACGCCTGTAACAAACCAGGAAAGTCATCAGTCATGTATTTGTGTGTTAGAGGTATCTAGTTTAACAACGTCGATTGTTATCTACATGCCTGCACTAAACCAGGAAAGTCATCAGTCATGTATTTGTTTGTTAGGGGTATCGTTATCAAGCCTGTGACAAGCCAGGAAAGTCATCAGTCATGTATTTGTGTGTTAGAGGTATCGTTAACAAGCCTGTAACAAGCCAGGAAAGTCATCAGTCATGCATTTGTTTGTTAGAGGTATCGGTACCAAGCCTGTAACAAACCAGGAAAGTCATCAGTCATGCATTTGTGTGTTAGAGGTATCGTTACCAAGCCTGTAACAAGCCAGGAAAGTCATCAGTCATGTATTTGTTTGTTAGAGGTATCGTTACCAAGCCTGTAACAAGCCAGGAAAGTCATCAGTCATGTATTTGTGTGTTAGAGGTATCTAGTTTAACAACGCTGATTGTTATTTACTACGTGTCTGTACTAAACCAGGAAAGTCATCAGTAATGTATATGTGTGTAAGAGGTATCTAGTTTAACAACGCCGATTGTTATCTACGTGTCTGTACTAAACCAGGAAAGTCATCAGTCATGTATTTGTGTGTTAGAGGTATCTAGTTTAACAACGCTGATTGTTATTTACTACGTGTCTGTTCTAAACCAGGAAAGTCATCAGTCATGTATTTGTGTGTTAGAGGTATCTAGTTTAACAACGCTGATTGTTATTTACTACGTGTCTGTTCTAAACCAGGAAAGTCATCAGTCATGTATTTGTGTGTTAGAGGTATCTAGTTTAACAACGCTGATTGTTATTTACTACGTGTCTGTACTAAACCAGGAAAGTCATCAGTAATGTATATGTGTGTAAGAGGTATCTAGTTTAACAACGCCGATTGTTATCTACTTGCCTGCACTAAACTAGGAAAGTCATCAGTCATGTATTTGTGTGTTAGAGGTATCTAGTTTAACAACGTCGATTGTTATCTACGTGCCTGCACTAAACCAGGAAAGTCATCAGTCATGTATTTGTGTGTTAGATGTATCGTTACCAAGCCTGTAACAAGCCAGGAAAGTCATCAGTCATGTATTTGTGTGTTAGAGGTATCGCTACCAAGCCTGTAACAAGCCAGGAAAGTCATCAGTCATGTATTTGTGTGTTAGAGGTATCGTTAACAAGCCTGTAACAAGCCAGGAAAGTCATCAGTCATGTATTTGTGTGTTAGATGTATCGTTACCAAGCCTGTAACAAGCCAGGAAAGTCATCAGTCATGTATTTGTGTGTTAGAGGTATCGTTACCAAACCTGTAGCAAACCAGGAAAGTCATCAGTCATGTATTTGTTTGTTAGAGGTATCGTTACCAAGGCTGTAACAAGCCAGGAAAGTCATCAGTCATGTATTTGTGTGTTAGAGGTATCGCTACCAAGCCTGTAACAAGCCAGGAAAGTCATCAGTCATGTATTTGTGTGTTAGAGGTATCGTTACCAAGCCTGTAACAAGCCAGGAAAGTCATCAGTCATGTATTTGTGTGTTAGAGGTATCGTTTCCAAACCTGTAACAAACCAGGAAAGTCATCAGTCATGTATTTGTTTGTTAGAGGTATCGTTACCAAGCCTGTAACAAGCCAGGAAAATCATCAGTCATGTATTTGTGTGTTAGAAGTATCGTTATCACGCCTGTAACAAACCAGGAAAGTCATCAGTCATGTATTTGTGTGTTAGAGGTATCTAGTTTAACAACGTCGATTGTTATCTACATGCCTGCACTAAACCAGGAAAGTCATCAGTCATGTATTTGTTTGTTAGGGGTATCGTTATCAAGCCTGTGACAAGCCAGGAAAGTCATCAGTCATGTATTTGTGTGTTAGAGGTATCGTTAACAAGCCTGTAACAAGCCAGGAAAGTCATCAGTCATGTATTTGTGTGTTAGAGGTATCGTTACCAAGCCTGTATCAAGCCAGGAAAGTCATCAGTCATGTATTTGTGTGTTAGAGGTATCGTTACCAAACCTGTAACAAACCAGGAAAGTCATCAGTCATGTATTTGTTTGTTAGAGGTATCGTTACCAAGCCTGTAACAAGCCAGGAAAGTCATCAGTCATGTATTTGTGTGTTAGAGGTATCGTTACCAAGCCTGTAACAAGCCAGGAAAGTCATCAGTCATGTATTTGTGTGTTAGAGGTATCGGTACCAAGCCTGTAACAAGCCTGGAAAGTCATCAGTCATGTATTTGTGTGTTAGAGGTATCGTTATCACGCCTGTAACAAACCAGGAAAGTCATCAGTCATGTATTTGTTTGTTAGAGGCATCGTTACCAAGCCTGTAACAAGCCAGGAAAGTCATCAGTCATGTATTTGTGTGTTAGAGGTATCGTTACCAAGCCTGTAACAAGCCAGGAAAGTCATCAGTCATGTATTTGTGTGTTAGAGGTATCGTTACCAAGCCTGTAACAAGCCAGGAAAGTCATCAGTCATGTATTTGTGTGTTAGAAGTATCGTTATCACGCCTGTAACAAACCAGGAAAGTCATCAGTCATGTATTTGTGTGTTAGAGGTATCTAGTTTAACAACGTCGATTGTTATCTACATGCCTGCACTAAACCAGGAAAGTCATCAGTCATGTATTTGTTTGTTAGGGGTATCGTTATCAAGCCTGTGACAAGCCAGGAAAGTCATCAGTCATGTATTTGTGTGTTAGAGGTATCGTTAACAAGCCTGTAACAAGCCAGGAAAGTCATCAGTCATGCATTTGTTTGTTAGAGGTATCGGTACCAAGCCTGTAACAAACCAGGAAAGTCATCAGTCATGTATTTGTGTGTTAGATGTATCGTTACCAAGCCTGTAACAAGCCAGGAAAGTCATCAGTCATGTATTTGTGTGTTAGAGGTATCGCTACCAAGCCTGTAACAAGCCAGGAAAGTCATCAGTCATGTATTTGTGTGTTAGAGGTATCGTTAACAAGCCTGTAACAAGCCAGGAAAGTCATCAGTCATGTATTTGTGTGTTAGATGTATCGTTACCAAGCCTGTAACAAGCCAGGAAAGTCATCAGTCATGTATTTGTGTGTTAGAGGTATCGTTACCAAACCTGTAGCAAACCAGGAAAGTCATCAGTCATGTATTTGTTTGTTAGAGGTATCGTTACCAAGGCTGTAACAAGCCAGGAAAGTCATCAGTCATGTATTTGTGTGTTAGAGGTATCGTTACCAAGCCTGTAACAAGCCAGGAAAGTCATCAGTCATGTATTTGTGTGTTAGAGGTATCGTTACCAAGCCTGTAACAAGCCAGGAAAGTCATCAGTCATGTATTTGTGTGTTAGAGGTATCGTTTCCAAACCTGTAACAAACCAGGAAAGTCATCAGTCATGTATTTGTTTGTTAGAGGTATCGTTACCAAGCCTGTAACAAGCCAGGAAAATCATCAGTCATGTATTTGTGTGTTAGAAGTATCGTTATCACGCCTGTAACAAACCAGGAAAGTCATCAGTCATGTATTTGTGTGTTAGAGGTATCTAGTTTAACAACGTCGATTGTTATCTACATGCCTGCACTAAACCAGGAAAGTCATCAGTCATGTATTTGTTTGTTAGGGGTATCGTTATCAAGCCTGTGACAAGCCAGGAAAGTCATCAGTCATGTATTTGTGTGTTAGAGGTATCGTTAACAAGCCTGTAACAAGCCAGGAAAGTCATCAGTCATGTATTTGTGTGTTAGAGGTATCGTTACCAAGCCTGTATCAAGCCAGGAAAGTCATCAGTGATGTATTTGTGTGTTAGAGGTATCGTTACCAAACCTGTAACAAACCAGGAAAGTCATCAGTCATGTATTTGTTTGTTAGAGGTATCGTTACCAAGCCTGTAACAAGCCAGGAAAGTCATCAGTCATGTATTTGTGTGTTAGAGGTATCGTTACCAAGCCTGTAACAAGCCAGGAAAGTCATCAGTCATGTATTTGTGTGTTAGAGGTATCGGTACCAAGCCTGTAACAAGCCTGGAAAGTCATCAGTCATGTATTTGTGTGTTAGAGGTATCGTTATCACGCCTGTAACAAACCAGGAAAGTCATCAGTCATGTATTTGTTTGTTAGAGGCATCGTTACCAAGCCTGTAACAAGCCAGGAAAGTCATCAGTCATGTATTTGTGTGTTAGAGGTATCGTTACCAAGCCTGTAACAAGCCAGGAAAGTCATCAGTCATGTATTTGTGTGTTAGAGGTATCGTTACCAAGCCTGTAACAAGCCAGGAAAGTCATCAGTCATGTATTTGTGTGTTAGAAGTATCGTTATCACGCCTGTAACAAACCAGGAAAGTCATCAGTCATGTATTTGTGTGTTAGAGGTATCTAGTTTAACAACGTCGATTGTTATCTACATGCCTGCACTAAACCAGGAAAGTCATCAGTCATGTATTTGTTTGTTAGGGGTATCGTTATCAAGCCTGTGACAAGCCAGGAAAGTCATCAGTCATGTATTTGTGTGTTAGAGGTATCGTTAACAAGCCTGTAACAAGCCAGGAAAGTCATCAGTCATGCATTTGTTTGTTAGAGGTATCGGTACCAAGCCTGTAACAAACCAGGAAAGTCATCAGTCATGCATTTGTGTGTTAGAGGTATCGTTACCAAGCCTGTAACAAGCCAGGAAAGTCATCAGTCATGTATTTGTTTGTTAGAGGTATCGTTACCAAGCCTGTAACAAGCCAGGAAAGTCATCAGTCATGTATTTGTGTGTTAGAGGTATCTAGTTTAACAACGCTGATTGTTATTTACTACGTGTCTGTACTAAACCAGGAAAGTCATCAGTAATGTATATGTGTGTAAGAGGTATCTAGTTTAACAACGCCGATTGTTATCTACGTGTCTGTACTAAACCAGGAAAGTCATCAGTCATGTATTTGTGTGTTAGAGGTATCTAGTTTAACAACGCTGATTGTTATTTACTACGTGTCTGTTCTAAACCAGGAAAGTCATCAGTCATGTATTTGTGTGTTAGAGGTATCTAGTTTAACAACGCTGATTGTTATTTACTACGTGTCTGTTCTAAACCAGGAAAGTCATCAGTCATGTATTTGTGTGTTAGAGGTATCTAGTTTAACAACGCTGATTGTTATTTACTACGTGTCTGTACTAAACCAGGAAAGTCATCAGTAATGTATATGTGTGTAAGAGGTATCTAGTTTAACAACGCCGATTGTTATCTACGTGTCTGTACTAAACCAGGAAAGTCATCAGTCATGTATTTGTGTGTTAGAGGTATCTAGTTTAACAACGCTGATTGTTATTTACTACGTGTCTGTTCTAAACCAGGAAAGTCATCAGTCATGTATTTGTGTGTTAGAGGTATCTAGTTTAACAACGCTGATTGTTATTTACTACGTGTCTGTTCTAAACCAGGAAAGTCATCAGTCATGTATTTGTGTGTTAGAGGTATCTAGTTTAACAACGCCGATTGTTATCTACTTGCCTGCACTAAACTAGGAAAGTCATCAGTCATGTATTTGTGTGTTAGAGGTATCTAGTTTAACAACGTCGATTGTTATCTACGTGCCTGCACTAAACCAGGAAAGTCATCAGTCATGTATTTGTGTGTTAGATGTATCGTTACCAAGCCTGTAACAAGCCAGGAAAGTCATCAGTCATGTATTTGTGTGTTAGAGGTATCGCTACCAAGCCTGTAACAAGCCAGGAAAGTCATCAGTCATGTATTTGTGTGTTAGAGGTATCGTTAACAAGCCTGTAACAAGCCAGGAAAGTCATCAGTCATGTATTTGTGTGTTAGAGGTATCGTTAACAAGCCTGTAACAAGCCAGGAAAGTCATCAGTCATGTATTTGTTTGTTAGAGGTATCGTTACCAAGCCTGTAACAAGCCAGGAAAGTCATCAGTCATGTATTTGTGTGTTAGAGGTATCTAGTTTAACAACGCTGATTGTTATTTACTACGTGTCTGTACTAAACCAGGAAAGTCATCAGTAATGTATATGTGTGTAAGAGGTATCTAGTTTAACAACGCCGATTGTTATCTACGTGTCTGTACTAAACCAGGAAAGTCATCAGTCATGTATTTGTGTGTTAGAGGTATCTAGTTTAACAACGCTGATTGTTATTTACTACGTGTCTGTTCTAAACCAGGAAAGTCATCAGTCATGTATTTGTGTGTTAGAGGTATCTAGTTTAACAACGCTGATTGTTATTTACTACGTGTCTGTTCTAAACCAGGAAAGTCATCAGTCATGTATTTGTGTGTTAGAGGTATCTAGTTTAACAACGCTGATTGTTATTTACTACGTGTCTGTACTAAACCAGGAAAGTCATCAGTAATGTATATGTGTGTAAGAGGTATCTAGTTTAACAACGCCGATTGTTATCTACGTGTCTGTACTAAACCAGGAAAGTCATCAGTCATGTATTTGTGTGTTAGAGGTATCTAGTTTAACAACGCTGATTGTTATTTACTACGTGTCTGTTCTAAACCAGGAAAGTCATCAGTCATGTATTTGTGTGTTAGAGGTATCTAGTTTAACAACGCTGATTGTTATTTACTACGTGTCTGTTCTAAACCAGGAAAGTCATCAGTCATGTATTTGTGTGTTAGAGGTATCTAGTTTAACAACGCCGATTGTTATCTACTTGCCTGCACTAAACTAGGAAAGTCATCAGTCATGTATTTGTGTGTTAGAGGTATCTAGTTTAACAACGTCGATTGTTATCTACGTGCCTGCACTAAACCAGGAAAGTCATCAGTCATGTATTTGTGTGTTAGATGTATCGTTACCAAGCCTGTAACAAGCCAGGAAAGTCATCAGTCATGTATTTGTGTGTTAGAGGTATCGCTACCAAGCCTGTAACAAGCCAGGAAAGTCATCAGTCATGTATTTGTGTGTTAGAGGTATCGTTAACAAGCCTGTAACAAGCCAGGAAAGTCATCAGTCATGTATTTGTGTGTTAGAGGTATCGTTACCAAGCCTGTAACAAGCCAGGAAAGTCATCAGTCGTGTATTTGTGTGTTAGAGGTATCGTTACCAAACCTGTAACAAACCAGGAAAGTCATCAGTCATGTATTTGTTTGTTAGAGGTATCGTTACCAAGGCTGTAACAAGCCAGGAAAGTCATCAGTCATGTATTTGTGTGTTAGAGGTATCGTTACCAAGCCTGTAACAAGCCAGGAAAGTCATCAGTCATGTATTTGTGTGTTAGAGGTATCGTTACCAAGCCTGTAACAAGCCAGGAAAGTCATCAGTCATGTATTTGTGTGTTAGAGGTATCGTTACCAAACCTGTAACAAACCAGGAAAGTCATCAGTCATGTATTTGTTTGTTAGAGATATCGTTACCAAGCCTGTAACAAGCCAGGAAAGTCATCAGTCATGTATTTGTGTGTTAGAGGTATCGTTACCAAGCCTGTAACAAGCCAGGAAAGTCACCAGTCATGTATTTGTGTGTTAGAGGTATCGTTACCAAGCCTGTAACAAGCCAGGAAAGTCATCAGTCATGTATTTGTGTGTTAGAGGTATCGTTATCACGCCTGTAACAAACCAGGAAAGTCATCAGTCATGTATTTGTGTGTTAGAGGTATCTAGTTTAACAACGTCGATTGTTATCTACATGCCTGCACTAAACCAGGAAAGTCATCAGTCATGTATTTGTTTGTTAGGGGTATCGTTATCAAGCCTGTGACAAGCCAGAAAAGTCATCAGTCATGTATTTGTGTGTTAGAGGTATCGTTAACAAGCCTGTAACAAGCCAGGAAAGTCATCAGTCATGCAAATGTTTGTTAGAGGTATCGGTACCAAGCCTGTAACAAACCAGGAAAGTCATCAGTCATGTATTTGTGTGTTAGAGGTATCGTTACCAAGCCTGTAACAAGCCAGGAAAGTCATCAGTCATGTATTTGTGTGTTAGAGGTATCGTTACCAAGCCTGTAACAAGCCAGGAAAGTCATCAGTCATGTATTTGTGTGTTAGAGGTATCTAGTTTAACAACGCCGATTGTTATCTACGTGCCTGTACTAAACCAGGAAAGTCATCAGTCATGTATTTGTGTGTTAGAGGTATCTAGTTTAACAACGCCGATTGTTATCTACGTGCCTGTACTAAACCAGGAAAGTCATCAGTCATGTATTTGTGTGTTAGAGGTATCTAGTTTAACAACGCCGATTGTTATTTACTACGTGTCTGTACTAAACCAGGAAAGTCATCAGTCATGTATTGGTGTGTTAGAGGTATCTAGTTTAACAACGCTGATTTTTATTTACTACGTGTATGTACTAAACCAGGAAAGTCATCAGTAATGTATATGTGTGTAAGAGGTATCTAGTTTAACAACGCCGATTGTTATCTACGTGTCTGTACTAAACCAGGAAAGTCATCAGTCATGTATTTGTGTTAGAGGTATCTAGTTTAACAACGCTGATTGTTATTTACTACGTGTCTGTTCTAAACCAGGAAAGTCATCAGTCATGTATTTGTGTGTTAGAGGTATCTAGTTTAACAACGCTGATTGTTATTTACTACGTGTCTGTTCTAAACCAGGAAAGTCATCAGTCATGTATTTGTGTGTTAGAGGTATCTAGTTTAACAACGCCGATTGTTATCTACTTGCCTGCACTAAACTAGGAAAGTCATCAGTCATGTATTTGTGTGTTAGAGGTATCTAGTTTAACAACGTCGATTGTTATCTACGTGCCTGCACTAAACCAGGAAAGTCATCAGTCATGTATTTGTGTGTTAGATGTATCGTTACCAAGCCTGTAACAAGCCAGGAAAGTCATCAGTCATGTATTTGTGTGTTAGAGGTATCGCTACCAAGCCTGTAACAAGCCAGGAAAGTCATCAGTCATGTATTTGTGTGTTAGAGGTATCGTTAACAAGCCTGTAACAAGCCAGGAAAGTCATCAGTCATGTATTTGTGTGTTAGAGGTATCGTTACCAAGCCTGTAACAAGCCATGAAAGTCATCAGTCATGTATTTGTGTGTTAGAGGTATCGTTACCAAACCTGTAGCAAACCAGGAAAGTCATCAGTCATGTATTTGTTTGTTAGAGGTATCGTTACCAAGCCTGTAACAAGCCAGGAAAGTCATCAGTCATGTATTTGTGTGTTAGAGGTATCGTTACCAAGCCTGTAACAAGCCAGGAAAGTCACCAGTCATGTATTTGTGTGTTAGAGGTATCGTTACCAAGCCTGTAACAAGCCAGGAAAGTCATCAGTCATGTATTTGTGTGTTAGAGGTATCGTTACCAAGCCTGTAACAAGCCAGGAAAGTCATCAGTCATGTATTTGTGTGTTAGAGGTATCGTTACCAAGCCTGTAACAAGCAAGGAAAGTCACCAGTCATGTATTTGTGTGTTAGAGGTATCGTTACCAAGCCTGTAACAAGCCAGGAAAGTCATCAGTCATGTATGTTTTTTTAACTCTTACGACAGAGTGGTATTTTATGTTTTTAATTTTATTATTACGGTTGGTTGATTTGTGGTGCTTAACGCCACTTTCAACAATATTTCAGTTATATCGTGGCGGTAAGTTTAATTGGTGAAGAAAATCGGAGTATCCGGAGAAATTTACAGACCTATCTCATAATGTTGTATTGAGTACACATCGCCATGCACGGGTTTCGAACTCACAACTTTAGCGGTGATAGACACTGATTGCAGAAGTAGTTGTAAATCCAACTAACATACGATCATGACCACGACGGACCCCCTTTATTATTACGCAAAACATGAAAACTTCTTATTAGTTCGAGCTAAAATTAGGTTAGGACAAATTTATGTGTTCAATCAAAATACTATATCGAAAATTGTGCATGACTTTTCTATAGTTCAAATGGCTAGACTTGACTGTCACGTAAACAAAACTATACCCATGTAGCATGTTTACCTCATGTAAAACATATATTTTACAGACAAGCACTATAGTAAATTTTGAACCTTGTAGGAATGTGACATTTCACCTATATGTTGACAGTCATCAATTTATGATTATTATTTTCTGCACCTTTAACAAACTTAGACTTTGAACAGTTCAGTGACCCTCCACATTTTGTTTCCATTGACGTTGTAAATTGCCGCTCCCATCATTGAAAAAAACCAACATATATTTGATATGGAGTAAAGTAAATAGCTGCTTTGGCTACCTCAACTATATACTTGTATAATGAAAGCTATTTATAATGTCCGACATAACATTGCTTATTACGTTTGATTGAAAAGTGACTTAGATATAATAATAGCCATATACGTGGCTCCTTCTTTATCTAGGATTTTTTTTTAAATGGTTTGGTTTTCCAATGTTTTGACTATGAGCGAACATGATGAATGTTATTTCAGAAAAGCGTCGTGTGCACTATGTTAGATAATGCCATTCCCCTACAATATAGAACACAAAACAACATTGACAACATAATTTTATTATGTAATATTGAAATATTGCTATATTACGTAAATTATATTAAAGTGGTTTGGTTTGGTTTATGGTGATTAACGCCACTTTCAACACTATTTCAGCTACATCGTGGCAGTCAGTTTTATTGGTGGAGGAAACAGGAGTACCCTGAGAAAACCACCGACCTGTCGTAACCCACTGACAAACTTTATCAAATAATGTTGTATCGCCTGCGTGGGATTCGAACTCACAACGTTAGTGGGGATAGGTACTGATTGCATATGTAGTTGTAAATCTAACTACCATACGATCACAACCAAGACGGTCTCTAAATTAAAGTGTAATACTATAGAGAGTAATTAACCCTTAATATAATATACAATCGAAATCACACACAAACACGGACGTCGGTCTGTGTGCGTTCCTGTTACCTACACATAGTGAGTTGTTGTTGTGCAATGCCAAATAAGCAATTTGTTAGCTATTATCATGGCGCGAACAGGTTAAATGCGGAAAGATGCTAATGATGTCCACTTTGTAATAAACCAACACAAATTCACTGAAACAACGGTCAGCGGATGGGCATTTCGACCCACTCGGACAAATTATCCTGATTCCGAGCTAGCCAGTCTTTGCTCATATCCTTTAATACTGCCTTCTTAGTGGAGGAAGCATGATATATCAATTGTATAGTCTTTGCTGGAGATGAGCGCGCTAACCATTATTACACCTGAGAACTATCTTATTCAAAACGCTCTGTATTTTGATAAATTCATAAACTGCTTAAATTAGGTCTATATCTATTGTAAACTATAAAACATAGAATCCATGAGCGGAATTTTCAAAACGTATTTATTTCTTAACAAAGGATATACGAAGTTGAATTATGATTGTTTGTTGCTTAGCAATTACGACAAAGTCGATTTTGCCTTTTTTTCTATGATTTTTCGATTGGATTTGATAATTACTCAGACAGTGGGGTGTTTGTTTTTTTTTCCATTTTATGGTACATCTTATGGTAAAATCAATCACCGGTCAAACAATTGTCCTGCATCTATCACTCATTTCCGACGGAAAAAAGGGGTTAGGGTTATGGTGTTTAACGCAACTTTCAACAATATTTCAATTATGTCGTGGCGGTCAGTGTTATAATTGGTGGAGGAAACCGGAGTACCCGGAGAAAACCATCAACTTGTCGCAAGTCACTGACAAACTTTATCACATAATGTATCGAGTACATCTCGTCTGAGCGGGATTCAAACTCACAACTTCAGTGGTGATAACATTAATATCTGAATATGGCTGATATAAATGCTCTGGTAAAATTGCATCTGGCAATATGCGTGCTTGACAAGAGATGTTTTATATCAAGTCTAAGATCTGTATCAGTGCTGTAGATGTAGAAAGAACATTTTTAGGCAGAAGTTTTTGTTTTGTGTATACAGATCATATCTTGCTTTATTTAGATCTTTACGAGCTGTGTAACCATACAAGAATAACACGGCGGTCGCTACTTGTGGGGCAGCAACTATGTACCCTTCCGGAGCACCTGAGCTACTCCCAGTTTTAGTGGAGGTCGTGTTGCTCAATCGTTAGTTTTCTATGTAGTGTATTGTATATCATTGTTGGTATTTTGTCTTTTTCATTTGGTCATTGTACTACCTGTCCTTCGATTTACGGCTTCTAAATACCACTTTGGTATCTTCAACCCGTTCCTGTGCATACACATGTTTCCAAGCCTTCAATTACACGGTGATCCATACTACTAAGGGTATTGAAAAAGTCTTAAACATTTTTATTGAGAAGACACCGCTTGTTACCAGCACCTGTGTAAAAAATGCCCTAAAAAAAGAAGAAAGACTGTCTGTACTGACAATATTTGACAAGCACAAAAAGACGATCTGTGTCAGATCACCTATTAATAAACACCTGATGACTTGTTGTCAAAATATAACTGATTATGAATATGTGTGGGCTGATAGTGGTCTACATATATAGTTTCAATCGATCGTTTTATATATACAAACACGTGTTGCAGGATCTCAACACTGATGACTTCAAATCTAAAAACATGCAGATTGCATCATGCAGTGCAAGTTCCACATTCTGGTCACGTTAACTGATGAACTTAACATTATCAACAACACTTCTGTACGAATATGTGTCAACCAAAGGGCCGAAATTCTTAAATTGGAAACATAACTTGAAGCTTTACTATGCCAGACAATGGATAAAGCGTGGAAGAGACATAGAAACTCTTTCCGAAAGGGTTAACGATGCGAGGTCGTTGATACAAATTAGAGTTTGAAAAAAAAACCATATCGGGTAAATTGGCACTCGCGAAACATTTATCATTGAAGAACCAAATGGTGCAAATACTTATGTTGTTATCCTGTAGGCCCCTACGATATCGTCTTAGAACGTAAATCACATTACATTTATACTGCTTGATAAAGAAATTAGCCATTCACTTTGCAACATTCCACATACTTCTATGGGGTGAATAACCCTGTGGGTTTCCTGTTTAGTTACGAAAAAGGAAATCCTATATAATCATAGATATGTTTTGTGTTCCTTTTACAAGAACTGGTTTTTCCGGTAGTTTACTAGATAACTAAAATTTGCTTAAAAGTATCCTCACAAACAGGGTTATATTGCGGGATCTACCAAATTTTCTACGAATCTTCTTTCCAAATTATTATTACACGTACTAGGTAAATTGTCTGAGACCGTCGTGGTCGTCATCGTATGGTAGTTGGATTTACAACTACCTATGCAATCAGTGCATATCTCCACTAAAGTTATGCGTTCGAATCCCGCCCGTGGCCAGGTGTACTCGATAAAACATTATGTGATACAGTGTGTCAGTGAGTTTCGACAGGTCGGTGGTTTTCTCCGGGTAATTCGGTTTCCTCCACTAATAAAGCTGACCGCCACGATATAACATAAATTGTGTTGAAAGTGCCGTTAAACACCATAACCCTAACTCGAAACCCGTAAATATTCTCATGAATAAAATCTTTTAAGGATATTTTAGATCCACTATTTGTATCAAATTTGGAAAAGAAATTCAACCACTCCACCAATATTAACGAAACAAACAATCACCTCTCATCTTAACTGATCTCACGGAAAAGGGAACAAAAAAGACCATGACATATGCTATTGGAAATCCAGGCTTGGGACAGGCACAAACATGTGGCGAGATTAAATCGGTTAAATATCATGAAATAACTCTGAACTTGGACTCTTAATTCACAAGATACACTATGGTCTTATAAAGATGTACAATTGTCATTTATTAATGCTTTAATGTACATAAAGCATTAATAAAGTAGTACAATTCTTAAAATAGACCCGACAATCTTTTTATATCTCCTGATGGACATTCATTCATTCATTCATTCATTCATAAATTAGAATTTTAGCCCTAAGGTACATATGGCTTTATAAAGAGAAAGGCTACATGACATGAATATTGACCCAATTCTCTAGAATATAAACCATGCCTAAATATACCACAAGAAACCAAAATATCTGTGAACTTTTACGAAAGGTTACAGTATTTTTGTCTTAGAATCACAAATGCGCAAAAAAGATGTCCAGAAAAATACTCTTTTGTTTTATGGCTTGTCGCTTTAATAATCGTGCTTGTGTTTCCTTTGGCCTTCGTAGCAAAATACAAAAAAGATGTACGAGAGAAGAAGCCATACAACATTTGAATGAATATCAAATAAAAAGAATGAACATTGATAATCATTGCTCACAACAATATGATGGGTTATTGTTATGATCAATCTTGGGGAGATGTGGTCACATTCGATAAACTGTGGTAAGGGTTGGACCCCCTCCCCCCTCCCCAATACCCATTCATATATTCGCAGTAAGAAAACTATACACATTCATATATTTTGCAGTTATTGATAACCCATTATAAATTTTGTATACAAATTGTACTTAAGCATCATGAATATACTTTGCCCTATATAAGACATAACTTTGTACATTATCTTAATAAAGATCAAAAATAAATAAGCGTTAATACATTCCTGTCAGTACAAATACATGCAACAATATAAAATTGAAAATATTTATATCTCGTTGTAAATTTATTCATGAAAATTTTCATTTATATTCAAAATTGAAAATTGCCATTTGAATAATATAGCATTTTGTAGCTGTTGAACAGCTTTCTTGATTACTGTTACGTTTATAACTGCAACTCCACTAGATCATAATATGTAAATTATTTGGACTAGATTAAATAATCACCACTTAGAATTAAATTTCAATTAAAATTTAAGTGTAAATTAATTTCATGTGTATGTCAAGTAATTTTAAGTGTTAATTAAGTATTAAATGACACTTAAATTTAATTAATGTTTGTACAACCAAGTCCTGGTCACTAAGCTGATGATTCACTGACAAAAAATACTAAGCAAAAAGTAAAATGTGTTTAAAACAGATGACGATGACATTATACCTATTCATTTCATTTGTTGATAAAAGATAAACAGATGAAGGGAATATGCACGTAATCATTCCGGTGGCACAAATATAAAAATATTATCCAAGCCAGAATACTGTTTAGGCCCTTTGTTTTTTTTTGCTCCCAAAAACTATCAAATTATTTGGCTTTCCAGTAATTTGGCTTTGAGCGTATCTGATGATGGTGATTGCAGAAACGCGTCGTACGCACTGAGCGTATCTGATGATGGTGATTGCAGAAACGCGTTGTACGCACTGAGCGTATCTGATGATGGAGATTGCAGAAACGCGTCGTACGCACTGAGCGTATCTGATGATGGTGATTGCAGAAACGCGTCGTACGCACTATACATTTGATATCTACGTTTTAATTTGTTTTTACATCTACTGCTGTAACACCTTTCGCTTCGCAACATATTGTTTTATACTGCAATACAGATAAAGAAAGATGGTATTGGCCTAAATTTAGATTTTGATTCAAAGTTGACTATTGTTTCACTGTTATGTCTTACGATGGCATTATGTACTATCTAATATTCTAAAGATGATGACTGAGGTCATTGGCTCTCTTCAATAGAACTGATATTATACATACGACAACTTCTGTATTCTGAATAAAACTATGTTCGGTCCGTCTTTATCCCCAATTGTTTGTATGATGGCTCATATCTTATTTATGTTATTTGTGTGTTTGATTACATATGGTGGTGTCTAACACGCCTTGACTAAGTGAGTATCATGGCGGATGTCTGATAAGAGACAGGAGTTGCTTACCCTTCGCGAGCAGGTTTTTAGTGGGTCTGTATTTCTCATCTTTTAATTTTCTGTGTTGTGTTATGGTTTTTGTTTTGTTTGTCTTCGTCCTGTGTCTTGTGAGCGCAATGTTAACATTGTCTCTTTATTGTCCATTCTTGATTTCCACTTCGGTTTTCTCTAGCGTTTACTTACGAAGATTAACTATTATATAGCGTTGTCTATAACAAAGTTGTTCACCCGGTTATACGTGGGCTTTGCCTATATACTCACATGTGCATTGTTTGTTTATTCTTATAATATTGAAATATTTCACTGTGTGGTTGCTGTCATGTATATAATATTTTTTGCAAATTGTAGGGAGATAGCTTGAAATAATTGTTGTCATAACATTGGCCCAACACCAATTGCTAATATATTGAGCTGATAAAATATGTTAAATTCACTCAAATGTGGAAAGCACTTGCATGACCGCATCATTTCATTAAGAGAGGGAGGTTTGGGTCCATAAAGCTAGTTTAACCCCGTTACTTTTTATTGAAGTGCCTGTACCAAGCCAGGAAAGTGACCGGTTATGTATAAATGTGGTAGGGGTATCGATTTTGATTCTTTCTACGATTTAACTTTTGTATTTTAGAACTGTTCCGACAGTGTGGTACTTTTTGTTTTTCATTTTTATTAACAATAAATGTACTGTCTATATATAAATGTTAGTTTAAACATATTTTATTAATTAATTCAATATAACATTACAATATTCAGCTATATACATAACATAATAAGAAGAAATTAATAGGATTGGGAAACAAGTTACAAGAACTTATATTAATCCCTATCCATAGGAATAAATTTCATATATACTATACTGTGAATCTCTAAGGGGAGAAGCAAATAGAACTAACTTACAAATTTGATATAAATTACAGAAGGTATAAGAAGATAAAACAAAGAAAGTGATCTGGTGTTTGATGTAAAAAATGTTTGATTCAAAGTAATTAAAAAAGAAGAAAAAAGAAGAATGAAATAAGGGAACTAGGTACTGCTGATGTTAGATGAAACGTTTACTGTTTATTATAAACTTTTGTACATTTAAAAATAAACTGTTATTTTGATCGTCTGTGAGGTCAGGTGATCCAAAAAGTAAACGGTCAACTGTCAAGTTCATAGGAATATCAATTGATTCGATATACCGATTTCTCGAATCGTTGAACCTATGACAATAAAAAAGATAATGCGAGTTAGTTTCAGGGACCCCTTGATGACAACTACAGTTGGGCGAATCTACTACATTTTTTAGGAATATAAATGTTGGTTGGATTATGGTGTTTAGCGCCACTTTCAACAATATTTCAGCTATATCGTGGCGGTCAGTTGTATTGGTGGAGGAAACCAGAGTACCCGGAATAAGCCACAGATCTGTCGCAAGTCACGGACAAACTTTTTCACATAATTTTGCCTTGAGTACACCTCGCCATGAACGGGTTTCGAACTATAGTGCTCTAGAACTTTAGTAGTGATAGGCACTGATTGCACAGATAGTAGTAAGTCGAAATACCATACGATCATATATATAAAGATGTACGTTTAAACTAAATGCCTTCCTTATTCGTCTACAAGACAATTGACGTAATCTTGTTTATTTACATTTACAGGTTCGGTGATTGACGATCAATGATAATACACAAGGCATGATTTACGCAACATTACCGACCAATGAAAATAAACGTTCATTTCTGACAGCTTTCACGATTGCTTATGACGTATGTCCATTGGTTGGTAATGTGCCATAAGCCTGTCGCTTTGAGTGACCATATTAATCTATTTTTACATTCAAACTCACAAAATATGTTGACACGCGAAAGGCGTTACAATAGTTGCACAAACTAAATAAATAATACGTCGTTTTTCCGATAAGCTGAAAATTATTTCGTGGTATTAGGAAGTCACGTGGTATTATTAAGGTTTTTGTGTAGCCAAATGGCGGCAAATTTCGACAACTTCAGTCAGTGAGTAATACCCTACCCTTCAGGGTACCAAAATAGAATAAAAATTGTTTCAGCTTCAAAGTACAAGAAGCGCAATCCTGTATGACTAGCAAAGTTTGCAAAGATTTGAATATAGGGACACTAGACGAGGATGACTACCATGATACCCCACCCCCTTAGCGGTTTGGGAATAGCCCTTATGCATCATCAAACATTTCCTACGAAATAGAGAACCCTGAAAAATCATCAATCGGTTTGTGTTCCAATGGTATTCGTGCATAAGAAGAAGAACTGGAGCTTTCGTAACTCTACTGGATACACACATTCCATAATTGTCCTTACGAACACCATTTGTCAAATGCTCCACGAAATATTTTTTCAAAAATTATTGACATCTATTCTATCGGCGGTCATAACCTGACTTCAGAGTTACTGTGACACTAGTTACTCCAGGGTGATGTGAATCAGATATGGATTTCGAAAAATTATAAAGATTTGTTAATGTAAATATGGATAGTCCTCCACCAATATAGACTGGATATATAGATATACATCATGAATATTCATAATAATATTTTTCCTCAATTTTCAGTGTTATTTGATGTTGTATACTTTTGATCTGTTTGTATTTTATATCTCCGATGTATACCTCATGAAATGTCAATTTAAATAATTCACGTAAGTATGGTTTTTATGACTAAAACAAATTAGATCATCTTTCTCGTTGAAATAAATACATCGTAAAATACTGACATACAACACTGTACCATAAAAAATAAAACACCCAGGCGACCGTTTCACTAAAGTGATCGTAAATCGGTTTTTGTTATGTAACAAAATAGACACAAGATGTATACTATGAATAATACATTTAATGTAACATTTTGTGAGCACTTTCACAGGTGCTCGTGGCACGGACTTACCACTCCTCTTTTTTCTAACTTTCTGTTTACAAATTTATTTTCAATAAAATTTCTTTATTTCTTTATTATTTCATCTCTTTTTCCTTATTTTAACTTGTTCGTGTCAATATTCATACAATCTTATGTTAACATCAAATTGCATGTGTCGACCATATATGATACTAATAATCCACAAGGCATGCAACTCGGCAGGTTTAAAAATCGTACCCCTGCTCGCTTTGAATACATTTATTGCACCTTATTTCCATTATGTCATTCAAACTAAGACATATATCCATTCCTAAAAGATGAATCTTTTTGCCCCTGTTTTTGTTTTGTGCATACGACAGCTCAGTTCTCCAGAATTTTAAGATTTTCACACATTTATTGCCAATTTTTTCGTATAAGGACCCACGGATTACGGAAGTGACGTACCACTGCATTAACTTCAACGATAGGGTCAGAAAAATTTAATTTTTTAATTTTTTTTCCGTGGTTTTCGAAAATGGTACTATTATTTCGTGGGATTTCAAATAAAAAAAAAAGTAAGAAAGAAAAGATTGATATGATTTGTATTCAAACTGTTCATATTAGATCTTAACAATTTTTTTTTTTTATATTTGTGTAGTCTGTTTTGTATGCAGACTTAAATCCCCATCCCACCTACAGAACATAATATTGTTTGTACCCAGGAAGTCGGTCATTTGGTGTTATCTTTGTTGTGTCTGAGTGGTATCAGGAATGTCCACCTTAAAACTTGATTCTTGTTTTGTCTACATCATGATGTCTTCCTTAGATATTGTTATCTGTTGTTATCTTCGTCTCGTCTGATTTGTGTCCGGACAGTCAATATTCGATCTTGTTTACCTGTGTGTATTTGTGTTTTGTCTGAATGGTATCCAGGTGGTCTACCTTAGAACGTGGTAATATTTGTTTACAGTACACACTCTCCGCCTTGGATCTTGGTTATCTGTTTTTTCCTTTCCATATTTTTACATCCTATGATTTGCATCCAGGTGCTCCACCTTAGAACGTGGTAATGTTTGTCTACAGTCCACACTCTCCGTTTTGTATCTTGGTTTTCTGTTTTTTTCTCTCCATATTTTTGCATCCTATGATTTGTATCCAGGTGGTCCACCCTAGAACGTGGTAATGTTTGCTTACAGTCCACACTCTCCACCTTGGATCTTGGTTATCTGTTTTTTTTCTCTCCATATTTTTGCATCCTATGATTTGCATCCAGGTGGTCCGCCCTAGAACGTGGTAATGTTTGTTTACAGTCCACACTCTCCGCCTTGGATCTTGGTTATCTGTTTTTTTCTCTCCATATTTTTGCATCCTATGATTTCTATCCAGGTGGTCTACTTTAGAACGTGGTAATGTTTGCTTACAGTCCACACTCTCCGCCTTGGATCTTGGTTATCTGTTTTTTTATTTCCATATTATTGCATCCTATGATTTGTATCCAGGTGGTCCACCCTAGAACGTGGTAATGTTTGCTTACAGTCCACACTCTGCGTTTTGTATCTTGGTTATCTGTTTTTTTTTAAGAATATTTTTGCATCCTATGATTTGTACCCAGGTGGTTCACCTTAGAACGTGGTAATGTTTGTTTACAGTCCACTCTCCGCCCTGGATCTTGGTTATCTGTTTTTTTCTCTCCATATTTTTGCATCCTATGATTTGTATCCAGGTGATCTACCCTAGAACGTGGTAATGTTTGTCTACAGTCCACACTCTCCGTTTTGTATCTTGGTTATCTGTTTTTTTTCTCTCCATATTTTTGCATCCTATGATTTGTATCCAGGTGGTCTACCTTAGAACGTGGTAATGTTTGTTTACAGTCCACACTCTCCGCCTTGAATCTTAGTTATCTGGTTTATTTTTTTTATTTTTGCCTCCTATGATTTGTATCCAGGTGGTCTACCCTAGAACGAGGTAATGTTTGTCTACAGTCCACTCTCTCCGCTTTGTATCTTGGTTATCTGTTTTTTTCCATATTTTTGCGGTCCACCATGATGACTTCCGTAGACATCTGTTTGGTATCAAACGTAATGATTCAGAATAATTACATCAAATGTTAAGTCACAGAAATATACAATATACGTACATTGTCGGGTTATTTATTAGTACTGAAAAAATGACAAAATGTTAAGCAAATTTATTAACATGAAATGATAATTACCAAGAAGTATATTTCACCAACAATTTGGTGATACATTACATGACCCCGAATCTCACTACCTTTCATGAGAATATTTAGTGTTATCCCGCAATTGTGCGATTTTGAGTACTAATAAAGGGGGTCAAATAAACTTCAGTCTTATCAAAGTCATTGACCTAATAAAGCATACATTTCTGGTACCTGATTCATATAGAGCGACTGAAAGAAACGGTAGCAGTATAAGCGCTGACGTCACAGATGAGGTCAATGAAAACGATTAGAATGACGCTTGTTTCAACTATTTTCAGGCGATTTGGCGGTTGATTTGGATTTTTTGATATATTGCAGGATAAACACAATATACGTACCGGTACATTGTTCTGTGTTAGCGGTAGACGATCGCCACGTCGTATTTTGCGAATATAACGGTAGTGTGGCGAGGATAATTTGTGTAGCAGTAGCCACACTGGCGAACGAACAACTTTTAGAGCGTGCATCTGACAACGATCTTTTATTATGTAGAAAGTCAAGTCGAATAAAACGCGTTATAGACAATGATTTGATCGATGTATAATATCCAAAATGATTTTAAAAAGCGGGTCAAATTGATTATTTCCGGTAGTTATTTCAGTTGAAATAACATTATCCGGGTCCCATTCCGGAAATAGATTTGAATTTAGTCACCGACTGACTGGTTTCCTAAATTACGCTTTATTCTGTCTGTCCTTCTGTCTACGCTTGAATCTAAAACCAGTAAATTATTTGACAACGAGAAAGTCAAGCATGACTAATTCACGTTCGCCCTGGGTCCGTTCGCCCTAAAAGTGGGTCCATTCGTCCTGATAATTATATATATGAAAGTTATTGATGATATTTGATGGTTTAAAAATTTGGAATTTATAAATATGGCGTTGACATGCTAAAAACATGCGAAAAAACAAAAACAAAAAAAAAACTATATAAATGCGTCCGAAAAAAAACAACAAAAAAACTATATAAATGTTTTATATGGTATTTTTTTTTTCCGGACACACCTAGCCCCTGTGGCTAAAAAGTGTATTTCAATAATAAAAAAAAGTTTATCAAAACACACACGAGATCAAAGAACACAAGCTGTAAAGTAAATAATTCTTTTATGTTTAAATTTGTTTTACTCAAACCAAGCTTACTTCAATTAATTGTAATGATGAAATCAACAATCATTCATTTCAAACAATTTCTAATAGCTGCTTAATTTCTTAAACAAAAGCTTATTTTTTTAATTAAAACTTTTCAATATCGTTACTTCTTTAATTTCAATTACAATATTTATTATGTTCATTAAGATACTTTTTAATTATCAGGGCGAACGGACCCGATACCAAGCATGGCCAAGCGCCAAGGATCTATTGTATCCTTTTTTGGCAATGCCAACGATCCCACACAGCAAAAAACAACAAAATCATACGAATATTGAATGTTCTGTTTATCTAATGTTCAAAGTTTGTTGTTTATCATGATAATATATGAATTATTATTGTTAGTTAATTAAATAATAAAGTTTTGAACTTTCAACTGTTTTATGCTCTTTGTTTATATTTAGTGTGGCTAACTGAAATTGAGTGTGGCTAAAAGAAATTATTACCCATTAGCCACAGTGGCTATTAAAAAAAAATGTCTACCGCTAACACAGTTGTTAAATATATATTAATTTGCATTCGCTGCTAAACAGGTTGGAGGAGCTCGCCAAAGGCTCACTTTTCTACCTGTTTCTAAAGCTGGTACAAATAAATTTGATATTTTCCGACAATTTACGTATATTGATATACATCAGTTAGTCATAACATAGTACTAATGAAAGGTTACAGAAATAATATTCCATTCACTTTGAATGGTCGGGGGATTTCACTTGTGAGCCACTGATTCTTGGACTCTCCTAATGTCAATTAATGACGTGGTCGTGATCGTATTGGTAGTTGGATTTACAACTACCTATGCAATCGACATCGCCACCGATGTTGTGAGTTCGAATCGATGTAAAACATTATGTGATCAAGTTTGACAGTGACTTGCGGCATGTCGGTGGTTTTCTCCAGTTTCCTCCACCAATATAGCTTAAATATTGTTGAAATTGGCGTTAAACACCATAAAACTAAACCAAATCAATTGATGGCATAGTTTCGGCACACTTTGAGATTACTTATCACCTATAAATTTTCTTAATAATTATTATCCCCTTTTTCATGACTCTTGTTATTCAAATTAATTAGTTTCTACCCTACCGACATCACACTTCACTTTATGGTTCAGGGGCGTAGCTAGCCTTTTCTGCAGTGCAAGCAACCAAACCTGGACTAGATGCAAAATGGTGCGTTCTGAGGTGTTTTCATGGGTAAATTGAATACATAAGCAACACATTGATTTCATGATTTTGTTAGACAGAATTTACTTAGAATTGCCTAAAATCTGTTCTTCGTGTCTTAGCAGACACGAACTTCTCCATAACTTTGTCTAAATCTACACTGAAATCGCGATGAATGTGCATTAATGCTAGCGATGACAGTGCGTCTGAGGCTGTGAATAAACTAGAACAACTCTTCTATAACGCTGGAGATGCTTCTATACCAAATTACAGAAACACAGTTACCATAAAATCAAAGGGAAATGGTATATGGAATAGAGAGATTAGCAGCGCATCGTCAAAATCAAAGGAGGCTTTTCATCTCTGGAAACAGGACAAGGACAATACGGAATTAAAAACAAAGATGGTCAATACGAAGAGGCAGTTGCGTAGTGCTCAAAGACGTGCCGAAGCATCACTCAGAATAGAAAAAACTGAAAAGATAATGAACGCTATGCAAAGTGATAACAAACTATTCCATCAATTGGTTCAGAACCAAAGAAAGCAAAAACCAAAGTTGACTTCATGATATTCAATGAACAAGAAGTAGATGATACTGATAAAATCCTAGAAGGTTGAAAAGACTATTTTTCAGAATTGTACAGTACGAACAATAGTGCAACGTTCGAATTAGAAAAACTGGAGTTAGTAAAATTACAAAACGAGATACTTGAAAATTCAGAAAAAGATGGTACTCCTATAGAAATGGCAACACTAGAAGAAATACAAACCGTAATAAAGAAACTCAAAACAGGAAAATCACCTGACTCAAGTGGCATATCTGCAGAACACTTTCGATATAGCCCGGATGAGGTTATGCAGTTCTTAGTGACTATAGTGGATAAGATCTTTGAAGAGTTAGATATCCCAGAATCGTCAAAATATGGTACTGTAACACAAGTCTTGAAACCGAATAAAGACAAAATTTACCCCGAGAATTATTGAGGGATTACTGTTACCAATACATTCTCCAGTTATAGAGGGTATATTGAAGGAGCGAATTGAACCAAAATTACTTTTGTCTCAAAATAAACTTCAGAGGATTTACTCAAAAAGCATCATCCTTGAATACAGCATTTATTGTAACGCAAACAACAAACCACTACAGAGAAATGTCAAATGAACTATTCATCATCACTTTAGACGCCCAAAAGGCATTTGATAGAGTGAAACATGACCTCTTATTCAATAAGCTATATCACGATGGCATACAAGGTGATCTGTGGATATTACTAAGGAATTTGTACAAAAACCTTAATGTAAAGGTAAAGTGGAACAATGGCATATCAGAGAATGTTGAAGTGAAACAGGGAATAAGGCAGGGAGCAAAACTCTCAACAGTCTTGTATAAAAGATATAATAACAACATACTAAATGCACTAGATCGCTCGAACATGGGTGCTGAAATTGGAAACATCAGAGTAGTTGCCCCAACATGCGCTGATGACATCGCACTACTAGTCAGTACACAAAGTGAAGCTCAAGCCCTACCTGACATAGTCAGTGACATCACCAGTAAAGACTTGGTTAAAATCAATCCAAGTAAATCTGAACTTGTACCACTTACAAAAAGACACAGCGATTTTAGTTTGCGTATGGACACAACAAACAACAGAAACTAAACACCTGGGAATAAAAAGAAACAATAAGAACAATATTGATATCGAAGATAGAATAAAACTGGCAAGGAGAAAAATTTACGCACTTCTAGGACCCGGCTTCACGCAAGAAGAGGAATGTCACCCGTCATAGCCTATAAAAGTTTTGCATCATTAGTTTATGACAAGTTCAAAAAGTACAAACTTCCAGATTTAATGGACTTAATGGAAAATCCAATAGAAAAACATAAATGGAAAAAACTAGTCAAACAACAAATAGAGATCTACTGAGAAGAAGCTTGGATAGAAGAAAAACAAACAAAGTCAACTTTGAAATTCCTAATCTTACAACACCCACTTTTTGGAAACTCGCACCAAGTCTGGAAAACAGTGCCAAAAAACAGCATGGAAGTAAAGAAAGCGGAAGTAAAAGCGAGATTACTGACAGGAACGTATATGCTTAAAGAGACAAAAGCGAATTTTAGTAGGAATACGGATACTCCGCTCTGTGAACTATGTTGTGAAGAAACAGAAGACGTTAAGCACTTCTTACTGATTTGTCCTACTCCCAATGACATAAGAGAAGAACACCTATATACGCTCAAATGCTACCTAAACAGCATCCAGGAAGGAGCTTATGAAGCTATATGTGAAAACAAACAACTAAATACAACTCATCCTTGACTCTTCTATGGACATACTAAAAGGCATTGTCACTCTGACAAAAAGAAACCATATAGACATTGAACAAATAACAAGGACACTTTGCTACTGTCTGCATGTGAAAAGAACCAGGCTCAGTGCAAAATAAGTGCTATGACATTTATCAGTAACAGAAAGAAGGAGAAACTATTTTACCATTTTCATCCTGTATAAACTTTTTACCTGTACAAAATGGTGGAGGAAAACCGTGATAGCATGATAAAAAGTTTCAAAAATGATAACTGACAAGCAATGTATTTTTTATTTCATTATTTCTTTCCTTTTTCTTCTTCTTTTTTTTCAAAAGGGGGGTATATTAATTTGTATTCATTTAGTTAATCCTTTTTTTAGGGGAACTCGAAAAGCCGAAATACAGAGGAAGATAACTCTGTTCTTCCCGAACCGGAAATTTTCATTACTTACAATTATTAAATTGATAAGTTCACTCTGCAAATAAATTGTAATAAACAAGTAATAGTTCATTTCAAATATATTCATCTGCAGAATTTAAGTGTGTTAAAATCATACTTGTTGTATTTTATTAGAAAATTATAATAAATATTTAAATAGTTTCATTTTAATTTCGGGAAAATTTTGAATTTATCCTTTTTTGGAGAGTCAATTTACATCATGTATATCTTATTTTTATTAAAGATATTCATCTGCAGAATTACTTGTTGTATTTTATTAGAAAATTATAATAAAATATTCTCAGTTTTATTTTGATTTCAGGAACATTTTTTTATTTATCTGTTTTGATCAATTTACAAAACCGATAACTTACTTTTGATTAAAGATATTTATCTGTAGAATTTTTCACAGGCGCACGGGGCATGGATTTCGTTTCCTCCTCCCCCCTTTTCTCTACTACCCCCCCCCCCTTTTTCAAAATTTTCATATAAATCATTCCTTTTTCAAAATTTTCATAATCATTCGTTTTTTCTTCATTTGACAATATCAGTAGACGTCATACATCATGAATAATACATGTATTCTGTGTCCACATTTTTTCGACTGATACAGTATAAGAGAGAAGGTATGCAACTCCATTTTCATATTTCGCGCCATATCGCTCACCTTGGTTGGGAAACCCCAGTGTTTTTTTACACTTTTTACCTTGTCTACATATGCCACTGTCGTATCAAACTGTTTCTAAGACACTTACCTAATTGCCCATGTTCGAATTTCAGTCTATACGTCGATCTTTTCCAAGAAATCTCGCCGAGAATAGCGAGGCAGCTTCGTTTCTAGATCAAACTACATCATTTGAGACGGAAGTGCAAGAACGGGAACCCTGGGATTTTTACGAATGGATTACCTGCAATGAAAAACCCAGATGCGCTCCGAATATTTTTCCCATAATGTTTTGGCGGGAAATATAAACCGCTGAAAAAACATAACAGCAGACGGATTATTTCGTAAAAATGGCACAACGACCATCTGAATATGGAAACATTGAAATAATTTGATGGTAGATAACTGTTCAAAAAGAAATTCAAACTGAGAAATAGATGATTGAATGGTTTTAACTGAAGTCAAAATTTCAATGAAAAAGAAATATTCAGCTTGCCTCTACTTCAAATTATTAAAATCATACCCAAACAAATACATATACATTGTACAACTAAAAGAAAAAAATAAATAAATAAATAAAAAAACAAAGGAAGAAGAAGCTGAGAACAGCAATTGAATGGGACTATGGCATTTTACCCCCTTCCTCAATAAAAGGGCTCCCAACTGACAAAAATGTGTAAGGGAGCCGGAGAGACCATTTAACTAAGGGGGCTATTTCTTTTTCATTTCATGTCACTGATTTTATAAAACAATAATCTGTCTTACAGGGGTAAAAAATAAATAACTTGTGTAACTCCACTTTTCAGCAGTGACAGAAATCAGGGTTGAAATCCAGAAAAAAAATCCTATTTTACCGTATAAGTGGTTATTTTGGTGGGTATTTAATTTTCACTTTCTTCGCGATGATGTTAAATGCGCGAAAAAAGTTCACGAATTATTATTTCACGTTCAAATAGTTAAACAAGTTTTTTTATTTTTTACCCCTGAAAAAGAAATAGCCCCCTTAGTTAAATGGTCCCTTCGGCTCCCTTACACATTTGTATCAGTTGGGAGCCCTTTTATTGAGTAAGAGGGTAAAATGCCATAGTCCCATTCAATAGCTGTTCTCTGCTTCTTCTTCCTTTGTTTTTTTTTTTATTTATTTTTTTTTTTTTTTTTTTAGTTGTATATGTATTTGTTTGGGTATGATTTTAATAATTTGAAGTAGAGGCAAGCTGAATATTTCTTTTTCATTGAAATTTTGACTTCAGTTAAAACCATTCAATCATCTATTTCTCAGTTTGAATTTCTTTTTGAACAGTTATCTACCATCAAATTATTTCAATGTTTCCATATTCAGATGGTCGTTGTGCCATTTTTACGAAATAATCCGTCTGCTGTTATGTTTTTTCAGCGGTTTATATTTCCCGCCAAAACATTATGGGAAAAATATTCGGAGCGCATCTGGGTTTTTCATTGCAGGTAATCCATTCGTAAAAATCCCAGGGTTCCCGTTCTTGCACTTCCGTCTCAAATGATGTAGTTTGATCTAGAAACGAAGCTGCCTCGCTATTCTCGGCGAGATTTCTTGGAAAAGATCGACGTACAGACTGAAATTCGAACATGGGCAATTAGGTAAGTGTCTTAGAAACAGTTTGATACGACAGTGGCATATGTAGACAAGGTAAAAAGTGTAAAAAACACTGGGGTTTCCCAACCAAGGTGAGCGATATGGCGCGAAATATGAAAATGGAGTTGCATACCTTCTCTCTTATACTGTATCAGTCGAAAAAATGTGGACACAGAATACATGTATTATTCATGATGTATGACGTCTACTGATATTGTCAAATGAAGAAAAAACGAATGATTATGAAAATTTTGAAAAAGGAATGATTTATATGAAAATTTTGAAAAAAGGGGGGGGGGGGTAGTAGAGAAAAGGGGGGAGGAGGAAACGAAATCCATGCCCCATGCGCCTGTGGAATTTTTATGGTGTTAAATTCATACTAGTTGTATTTTAAGTAAATTGTAATAGAATTTTCAAATAATTTCAATTTACTTTCAGGAAAATTATCATGGCTGAACTAATACAAATGAAATATTTTAAGCATAAAAATCAGTTTGTAAAGTAATGATGGAAATCTAATACAATTTAACAAAAATAAGAATATCAACCTTTTTATCACTGTGTCCAATAATGAGTTATTTCACTATTTTCTATTCATTGCAAGTTCATTTATATTTATTAAATTCCACTAAGGTAAAACAAAACATGTATTAATAGAAATTATTATGATTTATACGTTTTAAGTGAAAAAATACACGGTTCTCCAATAAAAATCTCATAATAAAAGAAAAGATTTCCGGTTTGGGAAGAACAGAGTTATCTACCTTTGTGGTTCGGGTTACACATTTTACCAACCTTGAAATCAGAAAACTGCACCTTTCAACTTTTTGAATATATTTCGACATCTTATTATAATCTATGTGTTTCAAGTATATAAAAATACACAATAAATGAAAAAGTTTTTGAAAAACGTCGTAAAATTAAAGACCATATCAACAATAAAAGATTTCCGGTTCGGGACATTTCCATCAATTTCCGGTTCGGGTTACACTTTTTACCGACCACCTTTTATTATTCCTTATTATTTTTTTGGCTCCAAGTTCAGCACGCCGATGTGCACGCAACTGCGTGTTGGCGTATAGGGAGCTACGCGCCTGTGGTTAGAACGAGAATTCATCTACGTCAATTTTGATCTAAAAGAAGAATTTTTATGTATATATAAGTGGGACACATACTTGTAACCCCGTCTACTTATTAGCAGAAATTAATGAAACATATACATTCACACAAGAAGAAGGAGAAAATAAAAACGTGGCCTAGTTTCATTATGACACCCACTGAATGAGAACTGGTTCGTACGGCACATGTCCCACACAAATATTTACAATATGTCCATTATTCATTATTATGTAAGATAGTGGTTTCATTTGTACGTACATCACAAGAACGAAATCTCTTATTTTATGTTAATATGATTATATAGACGTTCTATAATCCATTTTAGTTCCATTTGAGTTGATTATACAAAGATAACGTATTGATACAATTCTAAAATAAAATGTATACATTACTTACTAATTTGATGACGTAGTACACCATTTCTTACATTAACATAAAAAAAAAGATAGATCATTTGTTGTACATAAAAACTCAAAGGCACGACCAAACTTTCATACTGTCCCATTTACATGAATTAATAAAAGCGTCACATATAATTTAAAAATATTAGTTTTGCACCTAATGATAAGTTTAATGACCTAAAAGGCTATGTAAGCTGTTAACATTACTTCGTGTTTGCCGTTAATTGTAAACGTATCACATTTCATATCCCCCCTCAGAAACATGTTAACCTGATAAACACGAAGTTTGCAGGAATTTTACTTTGTATGTCTTTTCTTGAGTTGGTGTTCTTAGTAAGGATTAAATAGGATGTATATTCCTCCCTTCTTTTATTATCACATCACGTCTGAGGTAGCCATCGCCTAGTTCTAATAATAAAACCCTAAATGCTCGCTTACTCGCAAGGGTTATAACGGGATGCCATTACACGTAATGGAGCAGCCGCCGAGATTTTTTGCGCTCGCTTACAGAGCTTCTGACGCCTACATTTATCAATAATAAGACATAACCTTTCCTTTTGTCCATTATTATAACAAGTTTTTATCACCTACCAGTATTTTAGAATGTAATTCCCACAAAATAAAAATCTCCTCTTTGAAAATTTTGAATTTCGTCATTTCCGGCCTCACTATTTGGATGTCGATACCATATTTGGCGATTTAGGCGTGAATGTTTACCAATCGTAACTACTCGGCCATTCTCGCTACCCTGCAAATAACAGGGTAGCGAGAATGGCCGAGTAGTTACGATTGGAATGTCTACATCAGCTTGTAATAAGAAATACCATATTTAGAAAAGCTCCGCCTTCCGTAGTTTCCGGTTATGGAAAACGATCGATAAATTTGAACAAGGTTGTTGCTAACTTTGAAAAGCATACATTTCTCAGCCAAACCGATTTAACAAGGACTGGGATCATCAGTAATTGTTATAATGAAATGTTTGAAGCGTAAATAGTGAGTTTTTATGTTTCAACTGCAACTTTTTTTTTGCTCCATTGTGACCGCGTTGTAGCTCTGCCGAGACACAAGTTTGTCACAGGAGCTACATTATTGCAGCTAGCCATCGTCCGACTATACGAGATGGTTAGAGTCGCAGACATTTACCACTGGTCAGTTATCTTAATCTGATATATCCACCAAGTTTGTGGCTTGGACTGACATCACCATCTCCCAATTGCCCTTAGTAACTGAGGTAAATGCTCATCTCAGTTCTCCTGTGTAGTCTTCAATACATCTCACGGGATCCACATGATTTGTCATTCCTCCTTACATTACAACTTGTTGATGGGTAATAAGGCGAAGTTCTAGACTGATGTGTTTGACTTCGTTTGGTGCAGCTTGTACAGTCTAAAATGGCATTGGAATATATTCAGACCACTGCTCCACCATTATTGCAATATTACTGATGATTTTTTTTTGTTTTTTTGTAAATTTTCATTTTTTTTTACAGACAACACATTCATCACATCACATGCACAGAACAAGACAAACATATTACAAGTGTAAATGACAGTTATTGCTATTTGTGTGCTCAGCACATAACCACTTTTTTTCTGAAATCAATTGTAATTGTAATTACCACCCTATTCCCAATAAACCATTATTTATTTATAAATATATAAATTAATCTAAAAATTAAGTTTACAATGATCAGAATGATTAAACTGTTACAAATAGTTTATATAATTTGTTTCTGCTAAGAGTATAGAACAGAAATAACAATGCTAAATTACAGTAATTTCAGCCACCTATCCTCATGGTCTTTCAACTTGTCCTTAAAGATTGAATTTGATCTCTCCATTTTTTCCCTACTTTTTAATTTTGCTTTAAGTACTTCTATTGTTGGCAAATTATTTGACCACTTACCACAATGGATATAATATTTTGTGAATAGGATCACAAATTCGATGATCTCGAATGGACATTCATTGACATTTGTAATAAACACTATATTTGCCATATTTAACTCAATAGGAATATCAAAAATTTCTTCTAACCATGTTTTTACCCAATTTCAAAACAGTTTTACTACAGGGCAAAGCCAGATATAATGAAGAATTGAGTTCGTGTCAATTTTACAAAAGTTACAAAGGTCCGAATTCTTTATCCCAATTTTAACCAAGAATGTGTTTGTCGGTAAAGTTCTATGAAGAAGTTTGTACTGGAAATTTTTTAGTTTCGAATCATTTGTGACAAGATATAAATTACAGAAGACGTCACTGAAATTAATATCTGTCTCCATATCTGATTTCCACTTAGAAATGCCTTTTATTGAATCAACTTCTAAATTTTCCAGTGGGCTAAGTTTGTTATATATTTCCTTTGATAAGCTCTTGGAATTCAGAATTGTGTTAATTAAATGGCTTCTATATTCTGCATTTGTTATGTTGGTTACATTCTTACTTTTAATCATGGATATTAGACTAAAGTACTTCAAAAAGTTAAGTTTGCAATTAAGCTGATTTTTTAATTCATCATAAGTTTTAAATTTATTTTCTTCATCTAAGATATCTTTGATAAATATGATATTATTATCAAACAATTCTTTGTAAAAAAGTGTTTTTCCTTCAAAATCACCAGGAACTGATGGTCTTCCATTCTGCATTGATTTGATAGCTTTAACACATTCTTCTTCTGATATCATACCTTCACAAGATTCTTTTTCATTTTCATTTAATTTTGGAATTTTGGCATCGTCCGGAAAAAATTTGTCAACTAAATGAACATTTAAATTATCTTCTGTTTCTTTATTTGAATAAAGTGAGCTGTAAAATTTGTTTTGCTCATTTAACACATCTGTAAACTTAGAGACTGTGTGCCCACTATCTGTGACTAGGGTTTGTATTGATTTATTAATATAGTTTCTTCTTTCTAAATTAAAGAAAAATTTTGAGTTACGTTCCCCTTCCCTCAGCCAACATGCTTTTGATCTTATTATAGCCCCCTCTGTTTTCTTTTCGAAGTATGTTTTCAAATCATTTTTAATAGTCAATATGTTATTCTCAATGTTTTGATCTGTATAATTTAGTGATTCTTGTAAAGCTTCTAGAGTGTTAAGTTCCCTTTCTTTATCTTTAATAACCTCTGTTAACTTCCGATGAATATTTGATAGCATAACCTCTGATATCGCTTTTGATTAGCTCCCAAATTAAAGTTGGATTTATATTTTCATTATTGTACAAAGTTTCTTTTTCTTGTATTAACTTTTGTAGATTCTCAATGAACTTGTCATCAAGAAGAAGAGATGTGTTAAATTTATAAAATCCTTTCCCTCTTTTCAGATTTTGTTTATCAATTTCGAGTAGAATAAAAGAATGATCACTTTTGAGACCATAGCTTATGTCTGTTTTTCTTGTGATGTTACCAAGTCCAACAGAAATCAGAAAGGAATCAAGTCTACATTGTATATTGGGGTATTTTTGTCTCCATGAATATCTTTTTTCCATAGGATTACGAATTCTCCAAATGTCAATCAAGTCATTTCTGTCCATGAATTGACGTAGATGTTCCCTATTTTTTTTATGTGTTAATACTGAGGACCCCCCTTTTTTATCTATATTTTCCATAATTAGATTCCAATCCCCTCCACAAACAATAGGCATATCATTAAACTGTTCTATTCTGTTACAGAAGTCTTCTAGAAGGTAAATTTCATCAGAGTTCAAACCATAATAGTTTGCTAACAATATCTTTTCATTATTGACTTTTAATATACAGATCAAAAATCATCCATCATTATCTTTTATATAGTCTTCTATTTCATAATCAAAGTTTGAATTAAATAAAATCATTACACCTGCACTCTGAGAGTTTTTATTTGAAAATATACATTTATCTCCCCAATCTGACTGAAATTTTGATTCTGTTTCATTATTGCAGTGTGTTTCCTGCAGAAAATAAATATTCATTTTTTTTTCCTTTAACCAGTAAAATATTTCCTTCCTCTTTTTATCATTTGCCAGCCCCTTCACATTAAAAGTTCCAATATTTAAATTAACCATAATCTGATAAAACCTTTAACTGTACCATGAGGATAGATGGGTAGAACAACAATATACAATAGATCACATGCCAATACACTTCAACACATAACATATAAAAATATATATACAAAAACATTTCAAGGTCAAATTTGAAAATATTTATGGATTGACCAGACACACTATGTACATATCCACATACTACTTCTTGCACCCATGCCAATCATCATTCACATGTACATCTAAATATTATATTGAATTTGTTATACCAGGTATGTCCCACCTATATTGCAGCCAAAAAATAAAATGATTTAAAACATATATACTTAAATATAGTATAAAGATCAAGACCATCTAAGATCATCTTATGTGTGCCAGATTGTCCAAGATGGCTGCATGGACCAGGTCTTCCATGATGTGGGGTAACATGCCAGGTTAATATGAATCCATTAGAAAGAATCAATGCTTGGACAGAGTATAGTTGTTAATCTGAACTTAATCAATTATTATTATAGAATCTGAAAATGAGGTCAGGGTCAAGCTGACAAGTGTATGCTGACGTGTACTATCAGTGATAAATACATGGACCAAACAAACATGGCTTAGTTGACCTGTAAACTTAATACACATTTTAACAGAGTCAGTAGACTGTGAAAATTAGGTCATGGCAATATTATTATATCGTGCTGACATGTACCGTGTATATTACATTATTGAACCAAAAATAGTCGATCCATAATATGAAAAAAAATATGTGGTTCTTGAGAAACTGACCTATATACATGTATAGAATTTTGATGCTTATGTGTATTTAACAAGACAGTAGAATATGGAGATAAGGTCAAGGTCAAGATGACATGGGACAGACTGACATGTACAGTATATTCTGGAGTGGGAAATGGATCAGCACATTTGGTCCATAATGGGGGATATAATATTGAGTGCCTGACAGTCTTGTTTTCTCAACACAAAATAAATAAATAACTGACCCAGACACAAAGACCTGATGTCTAAATCATAGTAAATGCATTTAACATAATCAGTAGACTGTGAAACTGACATCACAATGACCTGTCTCAGATTAACATGCACATTCCAGAGTGAATGTATGGACCAAATACTGTTTAACCATAATGTCCTAAATAAATGTGTAGTTTAATAAGAAACTAACCTAATCATGACCCACCTGCAGATAAATGAACTTTTATATTAAGCTAGGGTGATACGTCATTACATGTACAAAAGTATCGGTCTACCTGATATCTACCCCGTATGATTATGTTCACTCACTCTATGTTATAGTTTACTCGTGTGTGATTACTGGGTAGTGGCCTTTCCTCAAACAGTAAATAGCTACAGTTTATCATGATGACTATGCTCAATGATATATAGACCCAATGGCAAATCATAGTAGCTTAAGGTAAAGTAATTGGATCATAGGGTGTGAAGAAAAGTTGTCGATGTACTACATATATATAATACTGGTACAATGTACATGTTTGCATAGTAAATGTGTAAACAAATATGGTTTATCGTGATGTGTGTAAGTTACTGAGAAAAGGAGCTTCCTGCGCTGCCACTGCCGGCACTGGACTATATCATTATCAATGCATAAACATAATTAAATAAAGCATACAAATATGTGTGGATTTTTTCGTTGCAAAGATATGTTATGTTTGTCGGATTTGTCTTACCCATGTTTTTATTCCAGGTATTCCCATGATAACGTTTCGTCGTTTCTAATTGATATTTAGACTGTTTATTTGTGTTGTCAGTGTTTACATTTTTTCTTTCACCGTTAACCGGAAGTTATGGGTGAAGTATAAGATAGAAATTGAACCGGATGGTTGAATTTTTCCGTATTATCTTTAAATAAAAAATATTTTTAACAACATATGTTCATGTATATAATAATATAGCAAGCATGCACAGAGATGTGGATTATATTTTAAATTAGATGACACTATTTCTTTGAAAAGAGGATAAAACAGCTACAAAGAATAACATAATGACAAAACAAAAACAAAACAAAGCAAAAAAGTATCATAATGCATTGAAGTCATTGAGTTTATTTAATGCGCGGTCTCCAGTTTTTTGGCGGTTGTAAGTTAGTTTGATCAGTGTCGTGGAATATTCTGATGATGGTACAACATGTCAAAGGAAATAGAACTGTCTGTCCTTACACGCGATATGCGAAGTAAATACAAAAATGGGGTGGGTATGGTTGCTATGACATGACTCCGTATTACACTGGAGAATCAATGGAGAGAGTTTGCATAGACTGCATTGTACCCCTACGAATTAAAGACAAAACGGTGGTGTTTACAGTAACCTTCGTACGAGTTTTCAGTCTTCTGTCGACCACCAACTGGTAAATTGTGAAACATTTCCAGAACTGTTTCCTGTAAATATAATGGCAGTTCTACCTTAATCATCATTTAAATGTTAGATACCAGTAGTACACATGGCACTTGGAAGATATAATAGTGAATAATTTTAAAACCACTATTCTAATTTACAATACCATCTTTTCTCATCGGAACCCAATGGACAGGAAACTTCTTAGCAAAGTGTATTATCTTCCGGTGAGACAATCTTTGACTTATTCAGTTTAGTATTCAGAAGACGATGACGTTGTGAAAAGTATGACTTTTTGTGCATGTCCCAATACAGGACCTGGATTTCCAATGTCACATTTTTGTGTCTGTCCTAAACCAGAACCTGGATTTTAAACGTCCTATGTCGTGTTATGTTTTTAAACGTCCTATGTCGTGTTATGTTTTTAAACGTCCTATGTCGTGTTATGTTTTTAAATGTCCTATGTCGTGTTATGTTTTTAAACGTCCTATGTCGTGTTATGTTTTTAAACGTCCTATGTCGTGTTATGTTTTTAAACGTTCTATGTCGTGTTATGTTTTTAAACGTCCTATGTCGTGTTATGTTTTTTTTTAGTGAGTTCAGTTAAGATGAGAGGTGATATTGTTTTGTTGATATTGGTGACCATCACTGTTTAAACTTTCTTTTCCTTAACTGCAATTTTTATATTTAAAGTTTTCACAATTCTGATACTGTCAGAAATCTGTACTCGAATGCGTTCATTAAATAGTACAACTCCCTGGCTCTAGACACAAGTTTGGAGACACAAAAAGGGGTAATCAGAAGCCGTAAATCGAAGAAAGACAGACAATAAAATGGCCAAAATAAAAAGCACAAAAGGACAAACAACGAGCTACAAAACACTAATCAGAAAGCTAAAGATCGGGCAACACGAAACCCACTAAATACCGGGGGTGAACCCAGGTTTTCCGGAAGGGTAAGCAGTTCCTGTTCCACACGTGACACCCATCGTGTTACTGTTAAACGACACGAATATCATCTAATATGGAAATCGGGTTGGACACCAGTAAACGTAAATAAATACAACTAACAAATATAACATGAACCCCTTACAAAACAAATGGAAGTAAAGACGAACCAAACATCGCTTGAGGCGGAAATCTTAGCGGGCAACACAACACAGAAATAAAAACGTGAAGACATGCAATTTGACATGAACAACACGAACACCACTAAGACATGTAAAAACGAGGGCGAACACCCGAGTTCACACCCGGTTTTTAGCGAGTTTCGTGTTGCTCGATTCTTAGTTTTCTGTGCAATGTTGCGTAGATCGATGTTTGTTCTTTTGTCCTTTTTCTTTTAGCCATTGTGTTTTCTATTCTTCGATTTACTCCTTCTGATTACCCCTTTGGTATCTTCAAACTCTTCTTTCAAGAATGGTGTTGATGTGTATTATCTATATTGTTTCACAGTCGTGTCTCGAACTGTTAAAAACATTGGCGTAACTATTCTTTTGATTGATCATTACTATTGAGACAATGTTGGGAAGGCATCATGGACCACCAATGCATATTTATTTTCAGTACAAAAGTTGTATGAATGTTCATTTATGGAGAGTGTCATTATTTTGTGCCCTTGTGGCATCATTCGATATGCCTTCTGTCGAAGCTTATATCCTGATCTCAGATAACAGGAACCATACATTGATAGAATGGGGAGGGGTTAATTTGCTTAACGCCACTTTCAGCAATATTTCAATTATATCATGGCAGTCAGTTTTATTGTTGAGGAAACCGGGGTACCAGGAGAAAACCACCGATCTGCCGCAAGTCACTGACAAAACTTTATCAGATGATGCTGTATCGAATACACATTGCCATGAGCCGTCTTCGAAGTCACAACTTTAGTGGTGATAGGCAACTACCATACAACCATGACTACGAAATATGATACAATGGCATTGACAGAACCAAATTTATGTTAATTCCATTCTGAGAACGAAATTAATTTTAGTTAGTAAATAAATGTTAGAGAATACCGATTAGGCAATCAAAAATAGACAATCCTGAGCAACTGGCAACATAGGGTACCCAAGACGAAGGAAAACAAAACAAAACACAACAGAATATGTGTTGGACACCACTCTATGCAAACACAAATAACGTAAATAAGACATGATTCCTCCCACAAAACGCTGGAGGTAAAGATGAACCGAACATCGTTTTTATGCTGAAATTAACAACAACAACAAAATATAGATATCTGTTTTAATACCTTTTTGTAAATTATACTAAAAAACAACAATATGTAAGACAAATCACTTCAAAGATAATTTACATGTTGGTCGCATTAATATGACACAGGTCAAGGTCTTTCAATGTTTCATAATGTACATATATAACAAAAATACTGCACAATAATCATGTCTTACTACTCTCTAGTTAATAAATATATAAAATAAAAATAGGTAACATACACATACGCCCTATTCACATAAACAAATGCGTGTTAAATTCAATATATTTTTATTGAATAACGAAAGACAATAGGTTTCGATTAAACCAAGACTTTAATCAGAAAAATAAATCTCAATTAAAAAAATAACTAATAGAGACATATTTGAAATCACACAATTTGTGTTCCCTTTTTAAGAAAAATACATGAAATTAAGTAAAATATTGAGAAAAAAACGCATGTGTATTAGTAGTGGGAGGCTAACCGAGTATTTTCAATTATTTGAGTTCCCAGATAAACACAATCTATGGTTGATTACACAGTGTATGTTCGTCAATTGATTGTTAATCGGAATTTTATGAAATTTAATTTTTATTTCTTCAAATTTTAATATACAACATTTCTGGGAATAGAGTAGTTTTTATGTAAAAAAAAGATTATCAGAATGTTCAGGCTACCTGAAAACATGACGGGAATAAACCGTCATATGAAATGAAGCATAGAAAATATATAAGTTGCCCTGACATTTCATTTGACCTGAGACATTTTATGTCTGTACTTTGAACTTATGCTGCTTGTGATATCAGTTTATTGGCATTCTGTGATTTAGTACAGTGGCGTTAGAAACGCACGCGTCAAGTAAAATACCATTATTTGTGAAGGACACAAAAACACCCACTAAGCGTTCACGTCCTAGTAAGATGCAGGCTGAAGTTCGAGCAAGATATTTCATTCAAGCTGTAACCATCATGATACCCATCAATACTATTTCCCAAAAAATTAAAAAAGTTAACAAAAACCGGAAATTAAAGCATTTACCGACATTGGTTAGTTCATGTATTATCTTGGATATTGGGAAATTCAAAAATAAAACTACAGAGTGCTACTCCACATTAAAAAACCCTTACAGAGTAAATATTGACTTCAGCATTAGTGAGTTACCTTTTTCGTTTTTTGTACCCAATGTGTAAAAATATAAATGGCAAAATTTGAAAAATGTATTGTGCAAATTTGAATAAATGTTTTAACTTTGAAATTGAATATTAATGGCTATAATCACATGCAAATTTAACATCCCAATATAATAAAATTCAAAAATTTAATGACCAGTGAACGAAAACCAATCCTGTAAAAACTATGTAAATTTATTAGATATATAAATATGATAGTTTGTCCTCCCGGCTAATTCTATCTGTCGATTTACTGTATTTGTATATATTGTATATAGTTTAATCTGTTCATTTATTAGTAACTTCTCTGTATATGTGCTATGCACTGTCAGTTTGAGAAATAAAGATATATCAGTAGAGATCAAACAAAATATGCAAAAAATTATGCAGTGATTAATCCTACAATTTTTAGAAAGCAATATTGTTAAAACATAATTAATAACTTAATAGAATATCTTAAATAGCTTTAGAAAAAAAAAAAAAATTAGAGATCATTTCGGAAAATAAAGATCATAACATACAAAATGAAAGACACTTCGCTCAACAATGTGATTCAAACTGCTTCTGCAGCTAATGTAACGTCAATTTTGATTGGATGACGTTCTATTACAATACAAATGTTATTGGCGTCCATAATTCATGCTGTGTGGAAAAAAATATTAGTCAATTTTGATTGGATGATGTTCTGTTACAATAAAAATGTTATTGGCGTCCATAATCTATGTTGTGAGAAAAAAAATATTAGTAAATTTTTATTGGATGACGTTCTATAACAATCAAAAATGTTATAGACACCCATAGTTCATGTTGTGAAGGAAAACAATATTACAGAATTTCTTAAACATCAAAGGGAGAAATATTAATTTTTAATCTAATTTCCATATACTGTACTTGTGTTAATATATATATATATAAAAGTAAACTTTATATTGCGTATCTTAAGTAAAACAGCCGCAAGGCTTTTATGCGCTTATTAAATTGTAAAAAAATACATTTTTTCAAGGTGTCAATAATTCTTCATGATATAAACCCATTTTGCGTCTTCACGAATATAACGCTCGTCAATAATATTAAAATGGCTTTTTCACTAAGATTGCGTCACAGTAATTAAAACCGGCAATGTATTTGAATTGCACATTTGTGTACCCGTGTTTAGCAAATAGTTTTCGGTATTCAGATGCACTTCTTTCCTGCCCTTTTGACATCAAAGCCAACACTAAATCATTTGTAAGACATATTTCAGGACTGTGTTTGTCATCACTTAATACCTTTTCCAATACCAATAAACTGCCACCTAAAAATAAAAAAAAAACATCTTCTAATTGCATAATTTAGAAAGTCTGAAAGAGTCATATATTTCAATACAAATATGTATATTATATCAAATCACTTTTATCCTCTCTAGGGTCTTTGTTGTTCTTGTTCCCAAAGACTATTCAATTATTTGGCTTTCAAATATTTTGA
This sequence comes from Bathymodiolus septemdierum, assembly GCA_963383655.1. NCBI lineage: Eukaryota > Metazoa > Mollusca > Bivalvia > Mytilida > Modiolidae > Bathymodiolus > Bathymodiolus septemdierum. Next base: position 64,060,679 of record OY726520.1, read on the forward strand.
CTTTGAGCGTACCTGATGAAGGTTTTCCAAGAAACACATCATGTACACTACATTGGATATCTACGCTTTTATTACTATGCTGTATTACTATGTATGTTCTCATTCATTGTTTTAACATATAATATATTGTATTAAAATTATACTATCTTCTTTAGCTTTCTGTTTAGTGTTTTGCAGACAACAAGTTGTCGTTTTTCCTTTGGAGATTGCATTGTCCATCTTCCTTCGAATTACGGCATACTGAATTACCAAACTTATCATTTTTTCGTTGGGCAAGTGTATGCACAATTTCAACCATAAAAGAACATTGTCGCTTCCGCCATCAAATAGTAACAAACTGCACGTTGCAAACTCTTTATTGAATCATGACAAACTCGTCTATTATATAACCATTACGTTTCAAACATTGAAATATCCTACGAATGCAAACTCATGAACACCACTCCGCATCAAAGGGAGCATCGACAACCCCTGCTTTGAAGGCTCAGTACAAGGTGAATATGTATATGTGCGTTAGGGGTGTCGATTTTTGCCCTTTCCTATGACTTTTCAATTGGAATTTGGAACAGTTTTGACAGTGTGGTATTTTCCCCATTTCATTATGCTGTTAGCTACTTATTAGCAGAGTATGTACATGCGATTCAAGTATAAGGCATAAATCTAAACCAGGACACAGTTATGCTTCTTCAAATACAGATACTAACCTGGAGCAAGTTTGGCAAATACTCTGTTAAGCAGTTTGTCCACATGCACATCATCCCAACCATGTATCACATGTCCCAAAATGTAGAGATCTGCGGAAGGTATTTCATCCTCAAAGAAATCTCCTACAACAATGACATTCTAGCATGTAGACATATTAAAAACTATTTTAACATGTAGATATATTAAAAACTATTTTAACGTGTAGATATATTAAAAACTATGTTAACATGTAAACATATTAAAAACTATTTTAAAATGTAGACATATTAAAAACTATTTTAACATGTAGATATATTAAAAACTATTTTAACATGTAGACATATTAAAAACTATGTTAACATGTAGATATATTAAAAACTATGTTAACATATAGATATATTAAAAACTATTTTAACATGTAGATATATTAAAAACTATTTTAGCATGTAGATATATTAAAACATTATTCTAACATTTAAATATATTAAAAATTATTTTAATATGTTGACATATTAAAAATTATTCTAACATATAGACATATTAAAAAATATTTCAACATGTAACCATATTAAAATTATTACTTCGTATGTGATTGATCTTCAAAAGTCTTACTCTAACCGTTTCTACCACACACACACACACACACACACACACACACACACTGTGTAGTTAATTACCCAGAACTCGTAATAAAATATTACTTGTCGGTACACTCGATTACCTATATTTTAGGGTACATGATTTGTTATTGTGGCTTGTTTGTTGTTTCTGCTTTATTTATTTCGATATACTTCATTAGTACAATAAACATAAAATTTCTATTGTATTAAGCTAGAGTGCAGAATTTTAAATATATTTCATAGTGTCACATTGATCATGTATGTTGATTGCAGATATACCCGGTACTAACAAGTACTTATATATATACTTACTAACTAAGGGTTAACCAGATCTAGATTAATTACTAATGTAATACCACTTTCAAAAGAACATTCAAATTAAAACAATAAATTGGTGGTATAAGGTACATGTACTGACCTACTTTAAACTGAACTCTTCCGTCAGTTGTATTGTGAGGGAAGAATTTTTGTGCAATCTGTACAACTGGTGGCAAGTCAAGCATTGTAATTTTCATGTTGGGGTATGCTTTAGACAATTCCATTGAGATTCTACCAGATCCACCTGAAAACAACAATATCACTGACAATGAACATGCTTTTAAATTTAGATGTATAAACTAATATCTATTTTAAGAAATGTGCTTAAATTGAAATAAAGCCAAAAAAACTATGAAACAAAATAGGGACTTTTGTTGGAAATATTTAGAATAGGGATAATTTTGGTTAAGATATAGTATAAAAGAAAATCAATGAAAATAGCAGAAACTATCTACACCCCTTTAAAAAGAGTCCATTTTTGACCTGTTTTGACCATGTCTTGCAACGTTTGGATATTTTTTACAAAGGAAAATAGCTGAAATCAGTTAAATAACTAACAAAATCATCCCTGTTAGAAGAGGATTATAGAGATACGTACCACCGAGATCAACTGCATCCCGATGTGGATTGAGATCAAATGCTCGCACTACTACACTAGCACAAGAACATGAGAAGGCATCCGTTGACACGATGAACTTAGAAATCATATCACTAGGAGGATTGTCCATGCTTTTTCCTTTCGCCATTGATGGTGGCATCATTGGCATCTTTCCCATCATGCCACTTGGCATCATTGGCATGTTTCCCATCATGCCACTGGGCATCATGCCACTTGGCATAGGTGGCATTTTGCTCATATTCATACCAGTCATATGTTTCGGCAAGTTTGGTTTGCTTGCATTGGTTGAGGCTGATTGATTGTCTTCAATTTTAATCGATTTCATTCCATTTTTCATATCGGCCATGTTCATTTCATTTTTCATTTCTTCCTGATTTCGCTTATCTGCAATATTTTTGTTAATATCCATCTTTGGAAGTCCTGTAATACAAATATTTTAATATTTTTATACACATAACAATGGAGAATTATTTCTTTTTAGCATTTTGCATCTGATGCATAGTTGACTCGTATTGGGTAGATTTCATAAGAAAAGTTTAAAGATAGCAAAGCGGTAATCAAAAGACGTAAGTCGACGAACAAACAATACAATGGCCAAAAGAAACAGAACAAAAGGACAAACAATACAATGGCCAAAAGAAACAGAACAAAAGGACAAACAATACAATGGCCAAAAGAAACAGGACAAAAGGACAAACAATGCAATAGCCAAAAGAAACAGAACAAAAGGACAAACAATGCAATGGCCAAAAGAAACAGAACAAAAGGACAAACAATACAATGACCAAAAGAAACAGAACAAAAGGACAAACAATGCAATGGCCAAAAGAAACAGAACAAAAGGACAAACAATGCAATGGCCAAAAGAAACAGAACAAAAGGACAAACAATACAATGACCAAAAGAAACAGAACAAAAGGACAAACAATACAATGGCCAAAAGAAACAGAACAAAAGGACAAACAATACAATGACCAAAAGAAACAGAACAAAAGGACAAACAATGCAATGGCCAAAAGAAACAGAACAAAAGGACAAACAATGCAATGGCCAAAAGAAACAGAACAAAAGGACAAACAATGCAATGGCCAAAAGAAACAGAACAAAAGGACAAACAATGATCCACAAAACATTACACAGAAAACTAACGATCGAGCAAAAAGGATCTACTAAAAACCAGGGGTGAGCTATATATGTTCATACTTTGATTTTATTTCATACTTTATCTTTAGTAATTAAAAGAGATACCAGAGACCACCAACAATTAACTAATTACAATTAATATCATAAATGGCTGTCAATTTAAATGTATAGTTAGTACAAAAACGTTGATAATATAATTCGCACGACGCGTCTCTGGAATAACTTTCATCAGGCACGTTCATAATTAAATGACTGGAAAACCAAATAATTTATAGACATCTATTTGTGTAAAGAATTCTAGCATATATTTTGCTATTCCAGTGAATTGATTTTTGTCTTTGTTTGCGTATAATGGTGTCCAACACATAGTGTGTTGTGTTTTTGTTTTGTCTTCGTCTTATGTACCTCATGTTGCCAGTTTATCTAGATTTTCCATTTTTGATTTCCCCTTCGGTGTTCTCTAACGTTTATTTAATATTCTCTTAGTTAATAGTACCGGACTTAACACAGATTCACGTCTATTTATGATTGCATAATTGTATGTGACATTTCCCTGTACATACATGCGTACTTAAGTCTATAAATCTGCCATGTTATTAAAGAAATGTGCAACACCTGTACTTCTCATTTTCTTGATTAATATTTCATTCATGTTTTGTACTTTATGTAATGAGTCATTCTCGTTATTTATCAATGAAAACATATCCTCCTCCAATTCATGTTTTCTTATAACAGCTGTTTGCCACAGTGGACATTAATGGATGAATTTATGTTTCATTCATTTTTGACATAAAATATACTACATGCCCAATTTCATTTTTGATTACAAAACTAGTATGATACTATTATTCGTTCTTATGCGTTGTTACGTTACATTTCCCCATAATATCTGTCAGATTTGTTAACAATTATATCATCATATTCTGTGTATTGTGGAGTTAGTATGATAAAAAAGAGAGCGAGAAATAATATATATATATATATATATATACCCGTCTTGAATATTGTTTACAACAGAAGAGTGTTATAACAAAACAGTTACAGAAAATATTCTATAACCACAATCGAAGAGAAATGGAAAAGATTCAAAACGATTTAACGACAATATGCACTGAAAAGACAATACACATGCACGATTCACGTGAAAGTATATACAAATGAGACTGTACACACAGGGGTGATAGTATATACAATAGATGTCAAAGGCAATATTAGCAAGAGTAAACAGAAACTAAAAGGGAAAAAGTAACATAAAATAGAAGATTGTTCTATCTAACAGAAGGAACAGAGTATAACACTCCTAGTAGTGCTAACTGACCACACTCTAATCAATAAAATAGAAGATTGTTCTATCTAACAGAAGGAACAGAGTATAACACTCCTAGTAGTGCTAACTGAGCACACTCTAATCAATAAAATAGAAGATTGTTCTATCTAACAGAAGGAACAGAGTATAACACTCCTAGTAGTGCTAACTGAGCACACTCTAATCAATAAAATAGAAGATTGTTCTATCTAACAGAAGGAACAGAGTATAACACTCCTAGTAGTGCTAACTGACCACACCCTAATCAATAAAATAGAAGATTGTTCTATCTAACAGAAGGAACAGAGTATAACACTCCTAGTAGTGCTAACTGAGCACACTCTAATCAATAAAATAGAAGATTGTTCTATCTAACAGAAGGAACAGAGTATAACACTCCTAGTAGTGCTAACTGACCACACCCTAATCAATAAAATAGAAGATTGTTCTATCTAACAGAAGGAACAGAGTATAACACTCCTAGTAGTGCTAACTGAGCACACCCTAACCAATAAAATAGAAGATTGTTCTATCTAACAGAAGGAACAGAGTATAACACTCCTAGTAGTGCTAACTGAGCACACTCTAATCAATAAAATAGAAGATTGTTCTATCTAACAGAAGGAACAGAGTATAACACTCCTAGTAGTGCTAACTGACCACACCCTAATCAATAAAATAGAAGATTGTTCTATCTAACAGAAGGAACAGAGTATAACACTCCTAGTAGTGCTAACTGACCACACCCTAATCAATAAAATAGAAGATTGTTCTATCTAACAGAAGGAACAGAGTATAACACTCCTAGTAGTGCTAACTGAGCACACTCTAATCAATAAAATAGAAGATTGTTCTATCTAACAGAAGGAACAGAGTATAACACTCCTAGTAGTGCTAACTGACCACACCCTAATCAATAAAATAGAAGATTGTTCTATCTAACAGAAGGAACAGAGTATAACACTCCTAGTAGTGCTAACTGACCACACCCTAATCAATAAAATAGAAGATTGTTCTATCTAACAGAAGGAACAGAGTATAACACTCCTAGTAGTGCTAACTGACCACACCCTAATCAATAAAATAGAAGATTGTTCTATCTAACAGAAGGAACAGAGTATAACACTCCTAGTAGTGCTAACTGACCACACCCTAATCAATAAAATAGAAGATTGTTCTATCTAACAGAAGGAACAGAGTATAACACTCCTAGTAGTGCTAACTGAGCACACTCTAATCAATAAAATAGAAGATTGTTCTATCTAACAGAAGGAACAGAGTATAACACTCCTAGTAGTGCTAACTGACCACACTCTAATCAATAAAATAGAAGATTGTTCTATCTAACAGAAGGAACAGAGTATAACACTCCTAGTAGTGCTAACTGAGCACACTCTAATCAATAAAATAGAAGATTGTTCTATCTAACAGAAGGAACAGAGTATAACACTCCTAGTAGTGCTAACTGACCACACCCTAATCAATAAAATAGAAGATTGTTCTATCTAACAGAAGGAACAGAGTATAACACTCCTAGTAGTGCTAACTGACCACACCCTAATCAATAAAATAGAAGATTGTTCTATCTAACAGAAGGAACAGAGTATAACACTCCTAGTAGTGCTAACTGACCACACCCTAATCAATAAAATAGAAGATTGTTCTATCTAACAGAAGGAACAGAGTATAACACTCCTAGTAGTGCTAACTGAGCACACTCTAATCAATAAAATAGAAGATTGTTCTATCTAACAGAAGGAACAGAGTATAACACTCCTAGTAGTGCTAACTGACCACACCCTAATCAATAAAATAGAAGATTGTTCTATCTAACAGAAGGAACAGAGTATAACACTCCTAGTAGTGCTAACTGACCACACCCTAATCAATAAAATAGAAGATTGTTCTATCTAACAGAAGGAACAGAGTATAACACTCCTAGTAGTGCTAACTGACCACACCCTAATCAATAAAATAGAAGATTGTTCTATCTAACAGAAGGAACAGAGTATAACACTCCTAGTAGTGCTAACTGAGCACACTCTAATCAATAAAATAGAAGATTGTTCTATCTAACAGAAGGAACAGAGTATAACACTCCTAGTAGTGCTAACTGACCACACCCTAATCAATAAAATAGAAGATTGTTCTATCTAACAGAAGGAACAGAGTATAACACTCCTAGTAGTGCTAACTGAGCACACTCTAATCAATAAAATAGAAGATTGTTCTATCTAACAGAAGGAACAGAGTATAACACTCCTAGTAGTGCTAACTGACCACACCCTAATCAATAAAATAGAAGATTGTTCTATCTAACAGAAGGAACAGAGTATAACACTCCTAGTAGTGCTAACTGACCACACCCTAATCAATAAAATAGAAGATTGTTCTATCTAACAGAAGGAACAGAGTATAACACTCCTAGTAGTGCTAACTGACCACACCCTAATCAATAAAATAGAAGATTGTTCTATCTAACAGAAGGAACAGAGTATAACACTCCTAGTAGTGCTAACTGACCACACCCTAATCAATAAAATAGAAGATTGTTCTATCTAACAGAAGGAACAGAGTATAACACTCCTAGTAGTGCTAACTGAGCACACTCTAATCAATAAAATAGAAGATTGTTCTATCTAACAGAAGGAACAGAGTATAACACTCCTAGTAGTGCTAACTGACCACACCCTAATCAATAAAATAGAAGATTGTTCTATCTAACAGAAGGAACAGAGTATAACACTCCTAGTAGTGCTAACTGACCACACCCTAATCAATAAAATAGAAGATTGTTCTATCTAACAGAAGGAACAGAGTATAACACTCCTAGTAGTGCTAACTGACCACACCCTAATCAATAAAATAGAAGATTGTTCTATCTAACAGAAGGAACAGAGTATAACACTCCTAGTAGTGCTAACTGACCACACCCTAATCAATAAAATAGAAGATTGTTCTATCTAACAGAAGGAACAGAGTATAACACTCCTAGTAGTGCTAACTGACCACACTCTAATCAATAAAATAGAAGATTGTTCTATCTAACAGAAGGAACAGAGTATAACACTCCTAGTAGTGCTAACTGAGCACACCCTAATCAATAAAATAGAAGATTGTTCTATCTAACAGAAGGAACAGAGTATAACACTCCTAGTAGTGCTAACTGACCACACCCTAATCAATAAAATAGAAGATTGTTCTATCTAACAGAAGGAACAGAGTATAACACTCCTAGTAGTGCTAACTGAGCACACTCTAATCAATAAAATAGAAGATTGTTCTATCTAACAGAAGGAACAGAGTATAACACTCCTAGTAGTGCTAACTGACCACACCCTAATCAATAAAATAGAAGATTGTTCTATCTAACAGAAGGAACAGAGTATAACACTCCTAGTAGTGCTAACTGACCACACCCTAATCAATAAAATAGAAGATTGTTCTATCTAACAGAAGGAACAGAGTATAACACTCCTAGTAGTGCTAACTGACCACACTCTAATCAATAAAATAGAAGATTGTTCTATCTAACAGAAGGAACAGAGTATAACACTCCTAGTAGTGCTAACTGACCACACTCTAATCAATAAAATAGAAGATTGTTCTATCTAACAGAAGGAACAGAGTATAACACTCCTAGTAGTGCTAACTGACCACACTCTAATCAATAAAATAGAAGATTGTTCTATCTAACAGAAGGAACAGAGTATAACACTCCTAGTAGTGCTAACTGACCACACCCTAATCAATAAAATAGAAGATTGTTCTATCTAACAGAAGGAACAGAGTATAACACTCCTAGTAGTGCTAACTGAGCACACCCTAATCAATAAAATAGAAGATTGTTCTATCTAACAGAAGGAACAGAGTATAACACTCCTAGTAGTGCTAACTGACCACACTCTAATCAATAAAATAGAAGATTGTTCTATCTAACAGAAGGAACAGAGTATAACACTCCTAGTAGTGCTAACTGACTACACTCTAATCAATAAAATAGAAGATTGTTCTATCTAACAGAAGGAACAGAGTATAACACTCCTAGTAGTGCTAACTGAGCACACTCTAATCAATAAAATAGAAGATTGTTCTATCTAACAGAAGGAACAGAGTATAACACTCCTAGTAGTGCTAACTGAGCACACTCTAATCAATAAAATAGAAGATTGTTCTATCTAACAGAAGGAACAGAGTATAACACTCCTAGTAGTGCTAACTGACCACACCCTAATCAATAAAATAGAAGATTGTTCTATCTAACAGAAGGAACAGAGTATAACACTCCTAGTAGTGCTAACTGAGCACACCCTAATCAATAAAATAGAAGATTGTTCTATCTAACAGAAGGAACAGAGTATAACACTCCTAGTAGTGCTAACTGACCACACTCTAATCAATAAAATAGAAGATTGTTCTATCTAACAGAAGGAACAGAGTATAACACTCCTAGTAGTGCTAACTGACTACACTCTAATCAATAAAATAGAAGATTGTTCTATCTAACAGAAGGAACAGAGTATAACACTCCTAGTAGTGCTAACTGAGCACACCCTAATCAATAAAATAGAAGATTGTTCCATCTAACAGAAGGAACAGAGTATAACACTCCTAGTAGTGCTAACTGAGCACACTCTAATCAATAAAATAGAAGATTGTTCTATCTAACAGAAGGAACAGAGTATAACACTCCTAGTAGTGCTAACTGAGCACACTCTAATCAATAAAATAGAAGATTGTTCTATCTAACAGAAGGAACAGAGTATAACACTCCTAGTAGTGCTAACTGAGCACACCCTAATCAATAAAATAGAAGATTGTTCTATCTAACAGAAGGAACAGAGTATAATACTCCTAGTAGTGCTAACTGACCACACCCTAATCAATAAAATAGAAGATTGTTCTATCTAACAGAAGGAACAGAGTATAACACTCCTAGTAGTGCTAACTGACCACACCCTAATCAATAAAATAGAAGATTGTTCTATCTAACAGAAGGAACAGAGTATAACACTCCTAGTAGTGCTAACTGACCACACCCTAATCAATAAAATAGAAGATTGTTCTATCTAACAGAAGGAACAGAGTATAACACTCCTAGTAGTGCTAACTGACCACACCCTAATCAATAAAATAGAAGATTGTTCTATCTAACAGAAGGAACAGAGTATAACACTCCTAGTAGTGCTAACTGAGCACACCCTAATCAATAAAACACTCAATCCCAACAATTATCTCGAAAGAAATATCCGGACTGATGTGGGTTTTATGGCGTTCGCATCTCTCAATCTTTAGTGTTTTATTGATCATTGTTGGTCTTTAAACTCTGTTTTGGCCACTGTAATGTCTGTTATTTACGGCATCTGATTATCTCATTGGCATCTTCTACCTTTATCGTAACAGTAACACACACGCTGACGAGTATTGACAGTGGTATTGATAACTTATTTATTATTAACATAATATATCACATTTAGCTTTATAGAAAGTGCATGATGTTGCACATCAGTACATGTAGGTAAGGTGATTGACACATCGTCTGTTACATAAAAATCAATGACCTAATATCATCATTTGAAATGACAACAATATTTAAAAACTCAACTTTACAAGGGTAAACAACAGGTGCAACTCATTAGTATTCCATAAGTATAAGCCGTATGTAAAAATTTCAATATTTGACAAGCGTTATTCCTTTACCTTTAATTGTTACCTGAATGTCAGATGGATTTAGTTTCATGTTCATTTCTATCCAAATGTTTCCTTTTTCAATTTCTAATGTTATGAGTATATTGTTGTAAAACACAATACAAATGACAAAGAGGGAAAACTTTATGTCAACACCTGTTTTGAGGGCGTGCAACATCACAAGAGATTACAGTGAAATCTGCTAAAATCGAACCCTGGATAAACCGAAATCCTGTATCAACCTAACTTTATGTATATCTTAAGTCCAAATATAGGAAATATTTGTTACCTTAACCTGTATAAATCGAACACCTGTCTATTCCAAACGCAAAAGTTGGTCTCAAGGAAGTTGTGTTTAGACAGGTTTTACTGTATTATGATAAATAATGTAGGTTAAGATCTAATTCATAGGCTTGCGTCTTTTTGTATCAAATGTACTAATCACAATTACAAGAACACTAACTAACATTGACGTCATACGTAAGTAAGATCTATTTTTGTTCCCCTAGATAGTACATATTAGTGATGATTCAGGCATATTGAAGAAGTTGTCATCTTTCTGTCTGATTCTCTCCTTGGGTAAAAGATTTACTATCCATTTACATTAATTAATCAATAAAAATGTAGGTTATTATTGTGCATGCTTACTTTTATATATGATTCTGATATATCGTAATCATCAGACTTAAAAGGGAAGACAAACTTTCATTTGTCACCACATAGTAACCAACAAACAAAAATGAGAATTACAGAATGCGAATGCAATCTGCGCCATGTTTTGTTACAGACACTTCAATGTAGCGGTTACTAAGCCAGTTAATGCAATTCCAGAAAAAGAAAAAACAATGGTCTACAAATCACTACACAAAAAAAGCAACATGAACCCCACTAAAAAATAGGAGTGAATTCAAGTGCTTTCGATTCATTTTACCATTGTTCAGTCTACTTGCAGAACACTTACCGGTTTTGAGAAGCTCTGGTAATTTCTCTGTCAAGGGTGCGCATATGGTTTCGTTCATCATGATTAAACCAATCATTGTAGGTTTCTTTGATCTTGTAAGGTATTTCGATGTGCTTGGAGCATTTTTGTACATATTTGTTCCTGCAATCAATAAAATTAGTTTTCAATAACAATTATCCAGTTTACTTGGCTTCAAATCACCAGACAAGTGTTGTTAAGCAAAACTCGATATCAATTTAGTTGATTCTCTTTTGTTTATATTTCGTACAGTTTCGTCATGCGTTTCTAAAAATAAAATGATTTTATTTATTATCAAACATTTAGATCTTAATATCCATTTAGTACAGACTTTAAATCGTGACTAAATCTTCTTAGATCAATTTTATAATTAAATATTATTCTGAGAAAAAATAATAAAATAAAACTAGTTCATTAATCTCTTACGTATGAAGCCACGTTCTAAATGCTCATCAAGTGAACTATATTATTAAGTCGTCACGATTTGTTATTTTGAACTTCACCTGTTGTATGTTTTTAGCTATTCCGGAAATCATAAGTTATCTAAACATAGATTTAATTCTAACTTCTGTTGGCTTTCACGTGCTGGCAGCGAGGGAGATAGAAACAAAAACAAACTCTTACCCTTTTTATTTTTCTCCGCCAAAATTAATTTATAGGAGATTAAAGCGTTTAACAGTCTTTCCAAGATGACCACATCATATCCAAATTTCTTAGAAATGAGTTCAGCAGACGTTGGTTCTCCAATCGTCTCCAATGCATCAAAGAAACCAGCTTCAATGCACTGCACAATTATCTAAAATGGATAAAAGAGGTGTTGTGATGTCATTAACGCCATTGATGTCAATCTTCCTCAGGAATAGGATTAACCATATCTCTCACAGTCATAAAACTTTCCGGGCAAGAGTTTGGTACTTGAACTCCAAACCGTCCAATCAGAATGCCATATTAATTGAACGTTCTAATTGGATCTTTGTCGAGTATGAGAACAAAACTCGTACTCTAAAGTTTTATGACGTAAGACCAGTTCCAATCAGGCTGATACAATGAGTAAAACAGGTGACACATTCCATACAAGACAATGAAACAGTTATAACAAGTGGCCAAGTCAAAACAAGACAATTAAAATGTTCAAAACAAGTTGCACATTCCAAAATAAAGCGAGAAAAACAAATTACTAATTCCATACAAGACAATCAAAGCAGTAAAATGGTCATATCTGAATAAGACAATGAAACAAGTGACCAATTCCAAACAAGCTATTACAGACAGTAAAAGAAATAACATATCACAAAGAAAACAATAAAGACAGTAAATATTGGTGACAAATTCCGAACAAGAAAATAACAGTAACACAAGTGACCAAATCAAACCAAGTCACTATAGACGATAAAATAAGTGGTCAATTGAAAACAGTCATTATAAACAGTAAAACAAATGGCTAATTCTAGACAAGTTAATATCAACAGTTAGACAGGTGGCAAATTCTAGACAAGGCAATAAAACAGTAAGACGAGCAACCAATTCTAGACAAGTCAACATAAACAGTAAGACAAATGGCCAATTCTAGACAAGTAAACGGAAACACTAAGACAAGTGGCCAATTCTGGACAAGGCAATAAAACAGTAAGACAAATGACCAATTCTAGACAAGTCAATATAAACAGTAAGACAAGTCAACATAAACAGTAAGACAAGTCAACATAAACAGTAAGACAAGTCAACATAAACAGTAAGACAAGTGGCCAATTCTAGACAAGTCAATATAAACAGTAAAGACAAGTGGCCAATTCTAGACAGGACAATATAAACAGTAAGACAAGTGGCCAACTCCTGACAAGTCAATATAAACAGTAAGACAAGTGACCAATTCTAGACATGTCAATATAAACAGTAAAGACAAGTGACCAATTCTAGACAAGTCAATATAAACAGTAAGACAAGTGGCCAATTCTAGATAAGTCAATATAAACAGTAAAGACAAGTGGCCAATTCTAGACAAGTCAATATAAACAGTAAGACAAGTGACCAATTCTAGACATGTCAATATAAACAGTAAGACAAGTGGCCAATTCTAGAGAAGTCAATATAAACAGTAAAGACAAGTGGCCAATTCTAGACCAGTCAATATAAACAGTAAGACAAGTGACCAATTCTAGACAAGTCAATATAAACAGTAAGACAAGTGGCCAATTCTAGAGAAGTCAATATAAACAGTAAAGACAAGTGGCCAATTCTAGATAAGTCAATATAAACAGTAAGACAAGCGGCCAATTCTAGACAAGTTAAAATAAACAGTAAGACAAGTGGCCAATTGAAGACAAGTCAAAATAAACAATAAGAAAAACGGCCAATTCTAGACAAGTCAATATAAACAGTAAGACAAGTGGCCAATTCTAGACAAGTCAATATAAACAGTAAAGACAAGTGGCCAATTCTAGAGAAGTCAATATAAACAGTAAGACAAGCGGCCAATTCTAGACAAGTTAAAATAAACAGTAAGACAAGTGGCCAATTGAAGAAAAGTCAAAATAAACAATAAGAAAAACGGCCAATTCTAGACAAGTCAATATATACAGCAAGACAAGTGGCCAATTATAGACAAGCCAATATAAACCAATATAAACAGTAAGACAAGTGGCCAATTCCAGACAAGTCAATATAAACAGTAAGGCAAGTGGCTAATTCTAGACAAGCCAATATAAACCAATATAAACAGTAAGACAAGTGGCCAATTCCAGACAAAGCAATATAAACAGTAAGGCAAGTGGCCAATTCTAGACAAGCCAATATAAACCAATATAAACAGTAAGACAAGTGGCCAATTCCAGACAAGTCAATATAAACAGTAAGGCAAGTGGCTAATTCTAGACAAGTCAATATAGACAGTAAGACAAGTGGCCAACTCCTGACAAGTCAATATAAACAGTAAGACAAGTGGCCAATCCTAGATAAATCAATATAAACAGTAAGATAAGTGGCCAATTCTAGACATGTCAATATAAACAGTAAGACAAGTGGCCAATTCTAGACAAGTCAATATAAACAGTAAGACAAGTGGCCAACTCCTGACAAGTCAATATAAACAGTAAGACAAGTGGCCAATTCTAGAGAAGTCAATATAAACAGTAAGACAAGTGGCCAATTCTAGACAAGTCAATATAAACAATCACACAGACACATAACACTATAAAACAAATGACCATATCCAGTTACGGAATATCTCACAAATGACCACGGATATTTTTTGTAATTACAACCCGATCCTTTCCTCATTCATAACTTATTAACGGGTTTGTAACAATGGTAACACGACGGGTGTCTCTAGTGGAACAGGATCTGCTTACCGTCCCGGAGCACCTGAGTTCATCCCTGGTTTTTAGTGCGCTTGCGTTGCTCAGTCTTTAGTTTTCCGAATGGTGTTTTGTACATCATTGTTTGCCTTCTTTCGTTTGGCCATTGTATTTTTCTGTACTTCGATTTACGGTTTCTAGTTACCCCTTTGGAATCTTCAAACTTTTCTTCTTTTTATTTACCATACAATATGACAGTCAGTGTGGTGTGAATATGATGTTGATATGTTCTTTAAATGAATACCAATACTACTGACAACGTTAAGCTCTCATTGTATTTGTTATCACTTACATCAATGTACTTTAAATGCACAGCTTATATAACAATGAAGTCAAGGTTGCACTACAAATGCAGAACGCATTAGTTAACAAAAAAAGAACATTGATTCTCTGGATACTGCTAGGTGAGTGACACCAGAAATACAATGATCATGTTATTTTTATGTAAAAAAAATATATTTCGTTTAGTTACTGATAATTTCTGTACATGTATTGGAAAAAAAACCTGTCTCTATTTAAAATGAGTAGTTGGGATCTCATTAACCTGTTTAACCCCGACACATTTTTGCGCCTGTCCCAAGCCTGGGTCTGCATTTCCAACGTTATAGGTCGTGGTCTTTCTTCTGTTCAACGGATTGAAGTGAGAGGTGATTATTCATTTTGTTGATATTGGTGGAATTCTTACATGCATACATCACTGTTTAAACTCTCTTCATAATTTACTATTTCGATACATTGTAGACTTTGGGCCTAATATAAAAACGTAGATATCAAATTTAGTGCACACGACGCGTTTCTGGAAGGCTCAAAATGGAAAAGATTGGAAGGCTAGTCAGGTTTATGGGGTGAACATGATTACTGGTATCTTTGATATAAACAATCTATAGAATATATACATTTCAAAATAAATCGAGGTTATCATATTGAATGATATGTTTTACTTCCGAACTTCATAGTTATTATGCCTCCATTTTAAGTAAAACATGTTTTACAAAGTAAAAATAAGATTAAAGGGTTCAACATGTGTCTGATCTGGTGAGTAAAAATATGCCTTAGTTCGATAAAAGTCGTTCAAAGTCATAACATGAATCGACATACCATTTTATACCAATATATATCAAAGTATATAAGGAAGTCATAAAGTGTTTCTGGCAAATACTTTCACTTTTATATTTGGTTTATGTAAACACAACCCTGCACTTTAATAACTTTTTACCTTTGTAAATTCGTGTCCTAATAATATACCATAAGATAATGATTAGATGTGACATTTTACCACATATTATTTTAAGCTAGAATTGTGGATAGTTAAGTAATAAAATAAAACAAATGTCAAATTAACACACTAACATTGATCATAAAGTTTTTATACACACGGCACCCCCTCCATATTGTTAGATTTGTATTCTATTCTTATCATGGACAAAATCAATGGATTTGGGAAATGTATCATAGAAAGTTACAAATAGAGGAAAGGGCCTGTATTAGATGTAAAAATAATATTGATGATGAGTGTCATTTCTTTCTTCATTGTTAAATAAAACACATTTTAAGTATACAGCTATTGAATCATTTTCATACTGTAGAAAATGATTTCATTTTTAAAGCTTTATAGATAATGATGAACTAAAAAGGCTTTTAAAATCCATCAACACCATCTTATATTAAAACTAGTACATACTTTATAGCACAGTTATAAAAACTGACAATACAAATTAAATTTTTAACGTATTTTTTGTATTGTATTTATGTTATGCTCCAATTGGGGATTGTTTTGCATTGATAGAGAAATGTAATATGAAAACAGCAAGTATATCATATTCATAAAAAAATATTTAATATGTCTATTTTTAAAATCATGGTTCTTCGTTGAGATTAATGTTTAGTTTGGTTTAATTTATGTTTAACGCCACTTTCAACAACATTTCAGTTAAATATCGTTGCGGTCAGTTTTATTGGTGGAGGAAACCGGAGTACCGGAGAAAGTCACTGACAATCTTTATCACATAATGCGTTGAGACTAAAAAACTGATTCAGCCATACTAATGTTTTGTAACAAGGTTGTAACATTAAGTAAAAAAGAAGTCTTATTTAAGATTGCCATTTATTAATTTACATCTTGGAGAATAAAATAATTGAACTCTCCTTACTAATCATACCTTTACACATACTTTGCAAAAATATAGGTTGGTTTATCGTGTTTAACGCCACTTTCAACAATATTTTAGTTATATCGTGGCCGTCAGTTTTATTGGTGGAGGAAATCTAAGGACCCGGAGAAAACCACCGACCTGTCGCAAGTCACTGACAAACTTTATCACATAATGTTGTACACCTGAGTGGGATATATATTTATGTAACTTCCAACAATCTTTGACACTTTAGAAAAATGTAAAAATACACTGTACACTGGTTTGTTTACCGTGAAAATTAATTAGGGGTGATATTATTTATATGGTAGAAACTTACATATTTTCTTGTGAACTCAAAGTACATTGTGATGTATTTAATGGTAATTGTTATATATAACAAAAAATAGTTGATTATTGACCTTTATTAAGCACTTGGCATTAAATACGATCAATAAATGTAAAAACAAGATGAACCTACACATTTAATTTCTTTTTTATTTGCATGACAAATTGCCAATCCATACATATAAGTTATATTAAATAAAATATATTTCAAATATGATGCAATTTGTACACAGATGTTCAGTGCATTTTTGTTATTGTCAACTAATATGCATAAATGACTAGTATTTTCTCAGTTTGATATACTGGAAGTTAATTTGTATAATTTGTTCACGCCACGATATAGCTGAAATATTGCTAAAGTTGGCGTTAAACACCAAGCAATCAATAAATCATGTTTACATAAATATAAAAAAAATGCAAAATGATGAAAATGGAGAGCCAAAAAGAATAAGGAAGGACACATTTAATTTGGAACATGGTACATTCAAAATACATGCATTTTTAGGTCTTAAAACTAGTCTAACCCCGCCACTTTCTAATGACGTGCCTGTACCAAGCCAGGAAAGTGAGCTGTCATGTATATGTGTATTAGGGAGTATCGATTTTGCCCATTTCTACTATGTTTCTATTGAATATTGGAACTGTTCCGGGAGTAAATGAAAAACAAACAAATAATACCACACAGTTGGGGTTAGGGTTATGGTGTTTAACGCCACTTTCAACAATATTTCAGCTATATCGTTGCGTTCAGCTTTATTGGTGGAGGAAATCGGAATATCCGGAGAAACCCACCGACCTGTGGCAAGTATTTTTTGTTTTTCATTTTATTATATGGATTTTCATGACATAATGTTAAAACTTTATAACCACCACAGCGTATATTTCCAAAAGAAAGGACTATATGATAGTCTTGTTTTCACATAACAGAGGATGTAGTAGCCAGGAGTACCAGAATGTGCTACACCCCTCCCTCACCCCCACCCCATCCTTATTTATTGTCCCTTTCATTGTGACTCATAAAGAATTACAAACGGGTCATTAATATCAAAACAATCTATTCTAAAAAAAACTATCTTGCACACATAAAAAGAATAGTTTACCAAAAAAAGTTTACTTAAACCCCTTATTCATTTTCTATATAATAACAAAATTGTTTTCTAAAATAATCAAAAGTATTTTTCCTGAGTTAGCATAATTTGTGGCCAAGGTCGCTTGGATTTAAATTTTTTACTGGACTAAGTAGTAAACATATTAGCCTTGAACGTTAGTGTCCAGTCTTTGATAGCATTGGGTTATACGTATTTAATTAACATATGCACTCAGTTGTTTATATCTACACTACAGTATTAAGTACATTCATAGTGTGACAATATCACTGATATAGACAAATCTATAGTTCGTACGTAATATAATAACAATAATATGTGAAAACTAATTAATAAAAAAAAAATTTTTTTTTTTACCGTCAACGTAACTTACAAATAAAATAAATTATAAAAAAGTAGAAGAAAAAAAAAGAAAAAAAATTTCCTTACCTTATATTTCGTAGCCCCATTCACAATTTCCAAAATTTGGTCCGCCAAAGGATCAGAACTAAGTTCCATTTCGTTCGTTTGGATTTCTGTCATTTTTTTATCTGTATTTTCTTCAGATTTCCAAAAATATATAGGAAAGTAAACTCACCGGCCGGCTTATAGTGTCTGACAGCTAGAAATCAGCTGATCGCGGATTTATATTCAAGAAACGAGGTCAAACATTATCCATATATGGCATAAACTCCCTCCCTTTACCTAATTTACAACCAATCAGAAAACAGATCCGATTCATTCAAAAACTGTATACAAACATACACTTACATACGTTCACCGATTAAATGAAATATGTAAATTTGACGGTAATACATATTTATGTTATCAAAGCTATCGATTTCTTGTTAAGTATAACGCATATTTATGTTACAAAGGAATGTTTTATTTACAATATAGATACAGATATAGGTAAATGATTAAAAGAAATAAAGGATTTATTTATTTGTTTTATTTACATATCATCCACGTTGTTTTTTCTTCTTTTCCAACAAGTAGTACACAAAATTAACATAATTAAATACAAATAAAAACCACTCATATAAACATAATGTGCAAATAAACAAACAAAATATAGACAATTCCGAATGTTTTGGTGTAAAATATGTTAAAATTTATCCAGAAATGACTTCAGAATAATTTTTTGAAAAAATATGGTTTTGGTTGATTATATAGGGATTTGTTTACATTTCCGAATACTTTTGACAGATGACATACAAGGTTTAACGAATTGAATATATTTTTCTCCCCGATTTTTTTTTCGGTGTATCAAAATATGTTTTCAGACTTTTTAAAACTACATAATATTTACAGATGATATTGAATTTAAAATATTAACATTTTGCTTATCAAATTTGTAAATTTACAATATTAGACGAGACGAACACAAAATACTCAAGTCCGAACGAGACGGACACATGGTTACGATGTCGGAAAGAGACGCACACATAGTTACGGAGTTGGAAAGAGAAGGTCACATAGCATATGATTTTGAATGAGACCAACACATAGTAACCAAGTCCGAATGATTGATTGTTGCTTAACGTCAAGAATGCGACATTTGAGTTATATTCACGACATGATCAAATTAACGAACAGTATATATTGTAGGTAAAAAAGATTCCACTGGCACTGGCATGGGTTGTCAGAGACCATATTTATACCACTAGGAGATTCTACATGCAAAGGGTGTAGTATTCTACAAAATAGAGGCACCCATTATCGTCATGTCCTGTGGGCTAGTTGTGTCACACAACGAGTGGAATCCTCCTTTTAAGGAGTTGTTCCCACGTGCGGACCCATGTTCAAAATGAGACGGACACATAATTCCCAATTCTGAAAGGACGATCAGCTACCAGAAAATCACATTCGTACCCTGCTCTTTTTCCAGCCACAATTTGTTTATTACTATAGAATATAATTACACATACATTCAAGCCTGTACATGCGGTCACCTGTATTGAAAGGTCACCTTTTTCTTGTCGTGTCATAGAAAATTTCATATGAATTGAACCTATTTCAAGAAGTCACCTGTCTTATTAGGCCACTTTTACTTGGTCTCAAAGGCGACCACTTTATACAGGTTTGACTGGACTATTATTCCGTATAGAATAAATAATATGCCTCCTTACGGTCAAGTAACCATAGGTCGTGTAAATGAAAGATTCTACATTATGACCTCAGATGTACATCAGGTTGTTCAACATTTTTCTATTCTTAAGCAATTTATTTTGGCAAGGTTTCATTAAAAAAAAATCTGTTATTTTGTTGATCTGTTTACAATTTGATGAAGGGACTTAGGGCAAAGTTCTGTCCTATTAGACCATCGTAGGATTTGTAGTTGGCTATATATATCTTAAATGTACGATAAATGAAATATCGTATGTTAGAATAAACCGACTTTGGACAAATTTCTGTTCTGATACCATACTAAGTCATGTCTTCATTAGCACGACGCCTGTAATTCTGTAAATTCAACTAATATAATTTATTTGAGGTTACAAATTCTCTGTATTTTAAATTTTCCCATAAATGCGAAACTATATTTGTGTGTATTAAACGTGACAGTATAGTGATATATGGTCCCAATCCTAATCCATTCTATTTTTACCAACAAGGAAGGAAATGTGCATGATCTATTATATCAAGAAAAATCGATTTTCCATTTCTTGGTAATCTTATTTTCACGATATAGACCGATTTAATCGTTCGATAGAGTAAATGAACAAAATTTTAAGGGTTTTTGCCTATATAATTGATATAATACTATTCTCTATACCTATGTATTGCCATGCTTTATTGAAAATAAAGATATAACAAACAAGCAAAAAAACAATAATAAAACAAACAAAAAAAGCAAAAAACAAAAACAAACAAATAAATTAAAGCAAACAAAAAAAGCCAACAAAAAAAAAAACCCAAACAAACAAAAAAATCCAAAACCCTAAAACAATACAATCCCCCCCCCCCAACGTAAAAAAAAACAACCAAAAACCACAAGGCAAAAGCAAACCCAAAAAACAGAGCAAAACAAGAAGTAAAGACTACAGTTCTGAGATGTATCTTCTATATATATATATATATATATATATATATATAATTTTAATTTTAAGCAGTTATCAATACCACGTTAATTGTAATGTAGGTCTTTGTTTAACAGAGGTGATTAAATATTGATACACTTCATGGTTTTCAACTATTCATAATTTTTTTTTATTTGTGTCAAGATTCAATCTGACAATTTGCGACATCTTAACATCATGACATACAATGCACATCTTATTTTTCAGTTGGATGACATTCATACAAAACAATCGTCATAACCGTAGATATAATTGTAGATTAGCTTCTTAATTACACAGAAGTCAGTAACAATCATCGTACGAAATGGCTCAAGAAGGGTATACCTTGAAGTTTTACCCAGCTCAAATTAGGCATAGGTGACCCTAGCAGAATTTGACGAACCTGTTTAGGCCCTTTTGGCTTACTTGCTTCCTAAACGTTTAAAATTATTTTGTTTTCCAACCTATCGACTTTGAGCGTACCTGGTGAAGGTTATCCCAGAAAAACCTCATGTGCACTATTTAAATTTGATATCAACGTTTTTATTAAACGTCCTGTATCCTAGCCAATACCGACAATGCACACAATTACTCATAATCTATTTATTGTACGATGTTGCATTTATTTGACGACCTATGATTGGATAAAATCATTCCTAAGAATAACGATGAAGGCAGAGCCATATATGGAAATCTAGAGAATAAGATTAATACGCTATACTGGCCAGTGGAAAATTCCATTCCTAAAAATAACGATAGAAGCAGACTGTAGCATTGTGTAATCTATTATTGCATAATTTGACCTTGACGCTGTCCGAAATAAAGAAATATTGTAATCGATAACTGAGACGACGTATTTGACCAGGCTCTCTCTATATATATATGTGTGTATTTTGATTTAGCATAATTAAACACAACTGCAAGAAAGATGATAATTTATATTTTCTTCTAAAATAACGTGCAGTTACGAAACGATGCAGACGTAAAATTACAGAAGGTCAGTGGGCGGTGCTTAATTTTGTGTATTTGACCATTACGTCTTTAGCCTTAGAACTTCCAAAAAACTCCGTCAAACATAGTTCTTGGAAAAAACTTAGTTATGTTTCAAGTTATAGATCAGCAACATCGTACAAAAATGTTATAAGCTCCCGTGGCCGACTATTGTTATTTAGACGGTAAGTAAATAGTTGAAGGGTTTGCGCTGGAGCGATCACCCTTCAACGATTTACTGACCGTTTAAATAACGATAGGCGGTCACTAGGGAACTTATAACTTATAATATATACGTCTAAAAAATTTAGACAACAACACCAAATGTATAACAAGAGTAGTAACAATCAGTTGCTGCTTTTACAATGACATCATTTTCGTCTCACCGAGACATAACGTCGATCTAAATGTGAAATTCAATCTCTGTTTTTGTTTATTTTTTGTTTTACTTCAGTGACTTTTGATTCCCAGTTTACTTGTACTCATTCATGTCACTTGTCTGTGTTTGTGATATACATTTATGTCTTATATCATACACAAATTAATGTAAATAAATCTATTATGTGATTATTCTGGTCGCAATGGCGCAATTTATTTGCAAATAAAGCATATTTGTTGTAGTTAAACAACATTAAGAAAAAAACTGGTAGAACGTACTAAAGTGGGTCACGGGTCACTGTAATCGGGCGGCTGCATCGAGAAACAGATACGGTGTTGAAAAAACTGTTGATACTCATAAAATATTGATAAATGCAATACAATTTTATGTTTGTCTTCAAGAAATATGATAGACAAAACCATGTGTGATGTTTTATGACGAAATATCTCCGATTTCTATGTAAATTTACGAGTTGAAGTGGGGAAACACCCACAGGTAATATTAGCGATGTATTTTTATCTTGGACAAGAATAATGAGCGTCCTGATTGGATGACCGATTTAAAACACACTGACTCCGCATGGTAAAATGATGAATGTAAAAGAAATCTATGTTATATTTATTCATTTGTTTGATTCTGGAATATTGTTGATCATTGAATTAAACAAGAAAAAAGGTTAAAAAAAAGGGGAGAGGGGGGGGGGGGGGGGGGGGGGGATTTTATTTGTGAATTTTACAGTTTAATAAATGTTATGTTTCGACAATTTAAAGAGAAAAATAAAAATTTGTTGCGACTAAAGCTTAAATCAGCGTTAAAAACTGAACAAATATCAGAGATTTATTTTAAATAGAAAATCTGAATTTATTATTTATTAATGATACAATTTTATATCCCTTGGGAGGGGGAGTGGGGCTATGTTGAAAATTTGAAATAAAAACACAGGACCGGACTTTAAGCAAAAATGATAATCCAGGATTAGATTTTTTTTCCAAAAAAAAATCCAGGACCCCTGTGTCCATGATTTTTTCTTTTTTTTTAAAGTTAATAATATGAAATATTGACATCCACAGTTGCCTTATGGACAGCACATTTCTGTGTCCACACTTGTTGTTGTATGAACAAAATCTTTGATATGAACATTTTTTTTTTAAATTCCTGTGTGTGTCTATGATACATGTACTTATATAGGGAGACAAACCTTTTGATCTCTATAAATATTATATCATATCACAAAATTTCTGATAACAAAAGACAAAACAATACAAAATATTACATGAAATAAATTATACACAAGATAGAATATTAATGATAACAATAATAAGGAAAATGACTACGATACAATTGGAATATTTTTGATGTTGCATGTTAGCTAAAACAGTCCGTTTGACCAGCCTAAAACAGGACTAAAACATTAATTAAAAATCAACAGTTCAACTTATTGATTTTTTTTCTTCACACATTTACTCATATATCATCTACCTACTCTGACAAATAATTTCAGAATTTTGACACTATTTTCAAAAAAGTTGCCCATTAGGTCTCTATGTTAAATATTTGTACCAAATGTGGATATATGCAGAGGGAGTTAGTATGCTTGTTGCTACCAACTTCCAGTGTAAACAATAACAACAACACATGTGATTTTATTTACATTTCACTGTCATGTGATTACCTAATTTGAATGTCACCAGAACCCAGTCATGCATGAGATGTTCATTTCACCCAAAGTTTAGCTTTTTACATTTTATTGGAAATTATTTTAGAAATTTAAAAGTAAAAAGTATAAATGCAAGCCTTTGAATTTTAAATCTTTTTCTTTAAATTCTAAATAAAATCACTTTTGTTTTGGTGTTTTCTAAAGCCCAGTATTTGAACTCAAAGAACATGGTTATAAAGTAAGTCTATGTGTATTGACCAGATATACCATGTAAATAGCCCATGCTTTGCATGCTTTGTGTATACTTTTAGAAAATGAAAACAAGTTTTATGTATGTTTCTTAAGCATAATAAAAAAAACAAGTAATTAATATATATTTTTTTTAAATATAATAGAAAAAATATAAAATAAAGGTAGAAAAAAACAACATTTTTTTTGTCTTTTCATAAATTAATATTTACAAATTAAAAATTATCTGCCCTTATTTAGAACTCTACCAATACTTATATAGAAAGGATAGTCATGCCTCTCAAAACTTCAGATGAAAAACAGGATTTAATACTAAAACTGTTTGATTATTTTGAAGCCGAATCAAAATTGTCACTTGGTGAAAGTGAAATGAACATCTCATGCATGCTTGGGTTCTGGTGACATATTCAAATTAGGTAATCACATGACAGTGAAATGTAAATAAAATCACATGTGTTGTTGTTATTGTTTACACTGGAAGTTGGTAACAACAAACATACTAACTCCCTCTGCACATATCCACATTTGGTACAAATATTTAACATAGAGACCTAATGGGCAACTTTTTTGAAAATAGTGTCAAAATTCTGAAATTATTTGTCAGAGTAGGTAGATGATATATGAGTAAATGTGTGAAGAAAAAAAATCAATAAGTTGAACTGTTGATTTTTAATTTTTTAGTCTTGTTTTAGGCTGGTCAAACGGACTATTATATATATAATTCAATTTACGTTTATACATTCTTACTTCCGTATATATACTGAATGTGGTCTACGCTTAAACGTAATTAAATCTGTATATTTGTAAAGATACCGATATTGATCAATCATACTTAAAATATTAATTTTGACCTCGTTGCTCTCATATTTCAAATTCGTCAAATAAAGACATTTAAAAATTGACGAACGTTGCCTGAAGTGTGCAAATAACAACACAGCACACCAAAAATAATTTAATTAGATTAAATTTTTGTGTACATTCATTCTGGCGATGTAAGTATTGTGCAAGTACCTTAAATCATGCCCTCAGAACATGACCACTGTTCAAGTAAACCAAAGTTATTTTAAATGGTTTATATATAATTATATATACTTGGACAAAAGTTTAGCTCAGCTTAACTTATTTCATACATACGTTTTTCTTAGTAATTACCTTTATTTCTTATTAATGATTGGGCTATAAAATAGGTAACACCGGGGTATAGTTCCTCTGCTGTGACATAGAACACACCACACTCGAAAGGGTAGACGTCAAATATGTCGCACTAATGAAATACACGACTCGCCCATATAATGGGACATATATGATCACTCTGTGTGCAGAGAATGTCACGGTTTTTGCACGTAAAAAATAACTTGCATCAGCTCCTTAATGCTGCGTGCGAAAGAACAAATACCAATTTTATAGTCTTTGCCTTGATCCGATTGGAACTCGAACCCACGATCTACCGCACTCGTGGCGAGCACAATAACCATTACACCGATGTTGTTACTTGTGATATAATAAAAGTTGAGTTTGTTTGATATTTACGAATAGTATTTGTCGTTCAGGACATTTATAATGAAGAATACATGTGTAGCCAATGAGAGTCGTATTGAATTGTCCCGAGTTACCTTTCTGTTTTTTCTTTACTGTTTCATCTTCTAATACATTGTTATTCAGTGCAGTATCGCGTATATGAATGAGGTCATTGAGACACTGACTTGTGATCACAAGGTCAAGGAGTCCACCCCCGTTTTATAGAGGGGTTCGTGATGGTCGATCTTTAGTTTTCTGTGTTTTGTAGATCATTGTTTGTTCTTTTTCGCTTGACTATTGCGTTGTCTGTTCTTATTTGACTTTCAGCTCCTGACTACCTCTTTGGTATCTTCAATTTTTGAATAAATAATGTTTTATAACACAACTTCATCAGGGACAGAACTATTGTCTTAAATTCTAGTACCGTAATATTTTGTCTGTATATATATAAATATATTGCAGTGTCGAGTATGAAATTCACAGCTCTGTTGTCTGACCGCACGGCAAAATAACTGATATTTTATCATTCTATTGTCCGAGGGAGATCTTTTTCCCGTCTTATTGATTGTATGTAAAGGTATTAGGTTACAGTGGAGTGTCACATATATGCAATGAGACCAGACCACTGTGACCTTTGATGTTTTGGATGCCAATATCAGGTATGCTAATTATACATATTATCTACTGTTCAGCTTCAATCCTTTTGACCTTGAACGTACTTTCAACTAAAGATTATAAAATGGGCATTTAGGTCCTTTTAATTTACAGACATTGTCCTTATACATGTATGTCATCATAAATCCTACCTATTGTTGTCCCCTTGATTAATCTGTTATTACAGAACATGACCTACAAATAAATTGTTTAGTTATCTACGTCACTTTCTTATTTGTGACGTCATACCAGACTAAATAATGAACTCTTGACATATATTAACCCTTCACATGAGGGCATTTATAGTGGACAAAATGACATATAAAGAAATCGGTTAAAAATCAAAAATAATTTCATTTAATTCCAGCTTACGCTATATAGTTTATCTTCTGTCACTGAACAATTCTCGACTCGGTGATTATCTACATCTCATCTATCGAAATGAGTTTGAAGTAAAGGATACTACGGACTCTTACAAAATTTGCTTCATACTTTGACCTTTACTTTGAAATCGGCAACGGAACAAGATCAAAAACAAAACTCTATGGCAATCGTAATGACTTCACTTTTTCATAGTCAGCAGTAACATCATACGTTATTCTTTGGCTTGTGCTCAGCGCAGTGATTTTCTGGTCAGAGCTCAGCTACTGACACAAACAAGTCTATTTTGTTTGTAGGTTGAAGTCATTTCTACAGTCGTCATCACAAATACTAGCCTTTCTGTGATGGATAGATTTATAATAGCCTTACCTTATAACACTAAATTTGATATCTACGTTTTTATTACTATCACTGGATCGAAACTTCTGCTCGTGGACTATTATTCCTCGAGGGTATCATCCACCTAGTGCTTTGGCACTGGCAAGATTTACATATATTAAATATATATTTTTGTCGAAATCTAAGGTTCCTAAATCATGCAATTATTATTAGCCGATTGTTGTCGTCCTGTTTAGGCCCTTTGCTTTCCATGCTTCCAAAGACTTTCAAATATTTTGGATTTGAGCGTACCCGATGAGATTTATTCCAGAAACGCGTCATGAGCAGTAAATTGACCTACGCTTTTATTTCTATAGTGGACACAGATAAAATAGCCTGTCTATCTGTACTGGACAGATATAATAGGTTAATTATTTACTCTAAATGTCAAGTTAACATCTACCGTGGTTTATTGAGTGAAATTATTTTTAGCGTTGTGAAGCTATCAGTGTGTTATCTGAAGGACGCGAGGTTTATACAGGCAACACAATGATTGTCAAGGCCTCCATATTTGAATTACGTGCCAAAAACTGCACCTATGGTTGTTCAGATATTATTAAATATTATACATATAATAATGTGTAATGCAAGCTGTTTCTTTTGCACGTTAGATCATTATAAGACATTACTACAGACAGATGTTTTAGCATTGTAAGAGTTGAAACACCTCTTCTAATCAGAACAATATAATGATTGTGTGGGTGAGACTATATATAAAGGCAATGACCCAGTTTATTAGATCGATCTTTTTTTTAACTTACAGTTCTTAAATAATATATTTATTATTAAAACTAAGGTTTATCCCCCTCGGACATAGGTAACATGTGGCCGCCATGGTCGTGATCGTATGATAGTTGGATTTACAACTACCTGTGCAATCAGTGTCTATCACCACTAAAATTGGGAGTTTGAATCCCTGATGGAGGTTATCCCAGACACGTGTCGAGTCCGGTTGGTCTTTACCTCCAGTTGTTTGTAGGAGAGCTCATGTCTTATTTGCTTAATGTGTGTTTGTTTGCGTGGTGTCCAACACATATTGTGTTGTGTTTTTGCTTGGTTTGTTTTCGTCTTGTGTACCCTATGCTGCCAGTTTCTCTGGATTGTCCATTTTTGATTGTCCCTTCGGTATTCTCAAACGTTTATTTTAATGAATTAAACCCTTTTTGTGGTATAGTTACATTTCTTTATTAATGTCATTAACATATATCAGTTAATATGACCCCAATCTTCTCTATTGATTTGTGGATTAACCTATAAACACGAAGAGAGTGTAAATGCTGAATCACTAAATGGTTTACAAGCTACTAGACTAGAATATAATCTGGGATTAGTAGTATTATGTAAGTTTTACGTCCGAGTCACCTTGTCAGGTATTGCGGACAGATTTGTCTTCTTTTTGCAAGCCTTTCACTTGCTGTTTACATCCCGTTGTTGTGTGGGTGTCGGTGGTCTATCACCAAGGTCTGTTTCTGTGGTATAATCTGGGTAGCGATCTATTAATGCTGGGTCGTCTGGATCGAATGACTCTGAGAAGAACACCGATCCGTCTTTGAATTCTGTCTTATAAGTTAGTTTACCTCTGATGTACGGACTTCGTACAGCTGTACATTTATTCCATGGTGTCCGGGGTTCTTCCGTATCGAGGTATTTTGTAGGCGTTAATTGCCTGCCAATAAAATTATTTCTAATCTGGGATTAAAATTACAATTGATATTTTATTCAAGGATTGATCGCAATTTTGACCTCAATCAGGTTGTACACATGCGGGTTACGCAAGGGTGTGTACAACGTGACTGAGGTTATTTCGAATGAACCGAACAAATAATTTCGATCAATCCTTATAAATTAATTCAAACTTTTTTTTGCTATGATATTGAAAAATATATTTATTTTTCCAAAATAAGGCAAATAATCGGAAATAAATTTGAATAACTTCAAAGGTGCCTTATTTAAAGAAAATCACCTGATGACAACGGCACGCGACGCCTTGAGAGCGACGTCTATTTTTAGATTCATACATTGACAAATAACCTCAACTTTTTAAACCAATCAAAACACGTATAAAATGACATGTGACTCTAAAATTAATTTATATGTATTTAACATTGATTCGTCGTAAATATCCAAAAATCATTAATGGTCAACGCATTACATGTAAATACTTACCTATTGGGCCCATACAACTAGTTTAACCCCGCCACTTTTTATTGAGGTGCCTGTACCAAGACAGGAAAGTGACAAGGTCATGTATTTGTGTGTTAGGGTGTCAATTTTGTCTCTTTCTACGACTTTTCTATTGTATTTTGGAACTCTTCCGGCAGTGTGGTGTTTTCTATTTGTCATTTTATTACATCCTAGGGAGACCACATTAATTATGTTTTAAAATCCACCTGTGATGTAAATCTATTGTCTAAACTCTCCATTATTTTTAAGGAATGGAAAGTTATGAACAATGTGGACAGGGGCGGAGTTATTGTTCTCTTTGGACTTTAGATACTATATACAGACTTTTTTTTGTTACAAGATTAATAATTAATAAAATTAATAAAGTACAATGGGTGGATTTTAAGTTGGAGAATGTCCTCGTATCTCTCCATTCCTTAAAATCAATGGGCCTCGGCTCCAATATTTTTAAGGAATGGAGAGTTACTTGGACATTCTCCTATACTTGTACAACAATATTATAATTGTTAGTTACGGATATTACAATGCAACGGAGATTACAACGCTTAGAAGATCCGTAAATAATAATCCTCCAGCAGATATGTAAGAGACGATGGATTAATAAATCCACAGAGAATGTCAAAGTGTGGGTGGATTGTGATTTACAAATATCAATTATCTAAGTTTGCGATGAATCCCCCCATTTGACACAACACTCGTCATCGATTATTCTATAATTGCATCTTACGTAATGTATAAGAATAATAAATAATGAACAGCTTTAATTGATTAAATATAGATTTTAAATGTTAGATGTTGATTAACCATATCATTTACTTTAGAAGTATCGTTTAAAAACAACGATTAAATATGGAAAACGGTCGATGTTTAGAAATATAGTATAAATGTGTGTTAAATCTACAATGAGTATAGCCTTTAATAAATGGTTGCCGATCCATTAACCGATAAACTGAAAGTATTAATCAACAACGGTGGGGGTGGGGGGAGGAGTGTAGTTCCATAATATCTGATTGAGGCATATATAGTTTCAGAGACCCGTTAACCTTTTCTTTTTTTGTATTTTCTGTGAATCGTGACTGTGACATCACTCTTTTACTTGTACCTCCTCAACAAGGAACAAAAGCAAAGTCATAGATGCATGTACTATCTTGCAAGTAAATTTCTTAAACGATTAGATTGATTAGCAATTTATTTAATAAATTATCACAAAAAATGTCCCGCTAACAATGCTACTTAACAATATGCATCCTTCGACACGATTATTTATTTATTATCTTTAATGGGTATTACGCTAGAGTAAATCGGTATATACCCCGTTTTTGCAAATATGGAATCGTTCAACTTCCCGGTGTTTTGCAGCATTCTGTACAAAGCTTTACCAAATAGAGAAGAGTTCCATAGCTTTTTCATGGCAATTATGGTATTACGTGATTAAGCAATATCATTAATAAATGTGATGTTGAGAAAATTATAAGTTATGTACAAATCAATCAATCTTTCGAAGGCGACAAGTTCACATAAAACTTAAAGTAAGTGCACTGAGTTTTTATTCCCTTTTCCGAATCGCCATTTTGTAATGCCATGGACAAAAATATACCAACGAATACACATGAACCTGGATTGAATCTAAAACAGATCCCATGGGGTTTCGGAAAATTATCAATTTTTTAATATAAATTTTAATGGTATATGGTGTTCCAACCGTATCGATGTTCCAATGATTAACGTGCTCGCCTCGAGTGTGACAGATCGTGGGCTCGAGCCCCGTTCAGATCAAACCAAGGTCTATGAAATTGGAATTTGTTGCTTCTCTGCTAAGCACGCAGCATTAAGGAGAAAGAACAAAGAATGGTTGAGTCGGAATCAAGATAATGTATCCGAGTGGAGCGACATGTCTAGTACAAAGCAAATCTCATCATCATCTCATGGAAAATTAACTTGTTCTCCCCATGATATGGCTGAAAGGTTGCAGAGTTGGCGCTAAACAATAATCACTCACGCACTCTTTTGGTTTGATACAAATCCTGGTACAAAACATGAGGAGATGTCGTTACTATTTAGAATATCAATAAAATGGAAAACATTAAATACCACTCTGTTGGTTCTCAAAACATAGAAACATAATATAAACACTACTATATTCATAATCAGTTAAGACTGATAATAAAAATGACATTTTGTCTGTTTATTTTGCGGTTGCGTGTCCATTTTCTAGGACAGACACTACACCAATGAACTCTGGTCAGTGTACCGAGATATTTTTAATAAAAGAACGCAAATAGTCTTAATGTTAGAACTCAAAAATACGAGAAAAGGTCAGATAGATGGATATATAACAATGCTTCATATAAACACTAAAATATCATTAATCAATTTTGATAATAAAACTGAAAGTTTAACCGTTTATATTGTGGTCGTGTGTCCATTTTCTAGGGCAGACACTACACTAATTTAATCTGGCCAATGTATCGAGATATTCTCAAAAATACGAGAAAAGGTATAAGATAGATGGGTATATACTAATACGCAACTTTCATTAAGGGTTATAGATACCAATTACCTCAAACTATGCAAATCTCAAAATTTTATTGGGTGCCATCGTGGCCGTGATCGCATGGTAGTTAGATTTGTAACTACCTGTGCAATCAGTGCCTATCACCACTGATGTTGTGAGTTCGAATCTCGATCAGTGCGAAGTGCACACTATGATATGATAAAGTTTGTCAGTGACTTGTGACAGGTCGGTGGTTTTCTCCGGGTCTTCCAATAATAAAACTGACCGCCACGATATGACTGAAATATTGTTAAAAGTGGCGTCAAACACCATATGAAAGTTGTACGTATATACAAGAAAAGCTTACATGTATTATATAAAAGTTGTACGTATATACAAGAAAAGCTTACATGTACTATATAAAAGTTGTACGTATATACAAGAAAAGCTTACATGTATTATATAAAAGTTGTACGTATATACAAGAAAAGCTTACATGTACTATATGAAAGTTGTACGTATATACCAGAAAAGCTTACATGTACTATATAAAAGTTGTACGTATATACAAGAAAAGCTTACATGTATTATATAAAAGTTGTACGTATATACCAGAAAAGCTTACATGTATTATATAAAAGTTGTACGTATATACAAGAAAAGCTTACATGTACTATATAAAAGTTGTACGTATATACCAGAAAAGCTTACATGTACTATATAAAAGTTGTACGTATATACAAGAAAAGCTTACATGTACTATATAAAAGTTGTACGTATATACCAGAAAAGCTTACATGTACTATATAAAAGTTGTACGTATATACAAGAAAAGCTTACATGTACTATATAAAAGTTGTACGTATATACCAGAAAAGCTTACATGTACTATATAAAAGTTGTACGTATATACAAGAAAAGCTTACATGTACTATATAAAAGTTGTACGTATATACAAGAAAAGCTTACATGTACTATATAAAAGTTGTACGTATATACAAGAAAAGCTTACATGTACTATATAAAAGTTGTACGTATATACAAGAAAAGCTTACATGTACTATATAAAAGTTGTACGTATATACCAGAAAAGCTTACATGTACTATATAAAAGTTGTACGTATATACCAGAAAAGCTTACATGTACTATATAAAAGTTGTACGTATATACAAGAAAAGCTTACATGTACTATATAAAAGTTGTACGTATATACAAGAAAAGCTTACATGTACTATATAAAAGTTGTACGTATATACAAGAAAAGCTTACATGTACTATATAAAAGTTGTACGTATATACCAGAAAAGCTTACATGTACTATATAAAAGTTGTACGTATATACCAGAAAAGCTTACATGTACTATATAAAAGTTGTACGTATATACAAGAAAAGCTTACATGTACTATATAAAAGTTGTACGTATATACAAGAAAAGCTTACATGTACTATATAAAAGTTGTACGTATATACAAGAAAAGCTTACATGTACTATATAAAAGTTGTACGTATATACAAGAAAAGCTTACATGTACTATATAAAAGTTGTACGTATATACAAGAAAAGCTTACATGTACTATATAAAAGTTGTACGTATATACAAGAAAAGCTTACATGTACTATATAAAAGTTGTACGTATATACAAGAAAAGCTTACATGTACTATATAAAAGTTGTACGTATATACCAGAAAAGCTTACATGTACTATATAAAAGTTGTACGTATATACAAGAAAAGCTTACATGTACTATATAAAAGTTGTACGTATATACAAGAAAAGCTTACATGTACTATATAAAAGTTGTACGTATATACAAGAAAAGCTTACATGTACTATATAAAAGTTGTACGTATATACAAGAAAAGCTTACATGTACTATATAAAAGTTGTACGTATATACAAGAAAAGCTTACATGTACTATATAAAAGTTGTACGTATATACAAGAAAAGCTTACATGTACTATATAAAAGTTGTACGTATATACAAGAAAAGCTTACATGTACTATATAAAAGTTGTACGTATATACCAGAAAAGCTTACATGTACTATATAAAAGTTGTACGTATATACCAGAAAAGCTTACATGTACTATATAAAAGTTGTACGTATATACAAGAAAAGCTTACATGTACTATATAAAAGTTGTACGTATATACAAGAAAAGCTTACATGTACTATATAAAAGTTGTACGTATATACAAGAAAAGCTTACATGTACTATATAAAAGTTGTACGTATATACAAGAAAAGCTTACATGTATTATATAAAAGTTGTACGTATATACAAGAAAAGCTTACATGTACTATATAAAAGTTGTACGTATATACCAGAAAAGCTTACATGTACTATATAAAAGTTGTACGTATATACAAGAAAAGCTTACATGTACTATATAAAAGTTGTACGTATATACAAGAAAAGCTTACATGTACTATATAAAAGTTGTACGTATATACAAGAAAAGCTTACATGTACTATATAAAAGTTGTACGTATATACAAGAAAAGCTTACATGTACTATATAAAAGTTGTACGTATATACAAGAAAAGCTTACATGTACTATATAAAAGTTGTACGTATATACAAGAAAAGCTTACATGTACTATATAAAAGTTGTACGTATATACCAGAAAAGCTTACATGTACTATATAAAAGTTGTACGTATATACCAGAAAAGCTTACATGTACTATATAAAAGTTGTACGTATATACAAGAAAAGCTTACATGTACTATATAAAAGTTGTACGTATATACAAGAAAAGCTTACATGTACTATATAAAAGTTGTACGTATATACAAGAAAAGCTTACATGTACTATATAAAAGTTGTACGTATATACCAGAAAAGCTTACATGTACTATATAAAAGTTGTACGTATATACCAGAAAAGCTTACATGTACTATATAAAAGTTGTACGTATATACAAGAAAAGCTTACATGTACTATATAAAAGTTGTACGTATATACAAGAAAAGCTTACATGTACTATATAAAAGTTGTACGTATATACCAGAAAAGCTTACATGTACTATATAAAAGTTGTACGTATATACCAGAAAAGCTTACATGTACTATATAAAAGTTGTACGTATATACAAGAAAAGCTTACATGTACTATATAAAAGTTGTACGTATATACCAGAAAAGCTTACATGTACTATATAAAAGTTGTACGTATATACAAGAAAAGCTTACATGTACTATATAAAAGTTGTACGTATATACAAGAAAAGCTTACATGTACTATATAAAAGTTGTACGTATATACAAGAAAAGCTTACATGTACTATATAAAAGTTGTACGTATATACAAGAAAAGCTTACATGTACTATATAAAAGTTGTACGTATATACAAGAAAAGCTTACATGTACTATATAAAAGTTGTACGTATATACAAGAAAAGCTTACATGTACTATATAAAAGTTGTACGTATATACCAGAAAAGCTTACATGTACTATATAAAAGTTGTACGTATATACAAGAAAAGCTTACATGTACTATATAAAAGTTGTACGTATATACAAGAAAAGCTTACATGTACTATATAAAAGTTGTACGTATATACAAGAAAAGCTTACATGTACTATATAAAAGTTGTACGTATATACAAGAAAAGCTTACATGTACTATATAAAAGTTGTACGTATATACCAGAAAAGCTTACATGTACTATATAAAAGTTGTACGTATATACCAGAAAAGCTTACATGTACTATATGAAAGTTGTACGTATATACAAGAAAAGCTTACATGTACTATATAAAAGTTGTACGTATATACAAGAAAAGCTTACATGTACTATATAAAAGTTGTACGTATATACAAGAAAAGCTTACATGTACTATATAAAAGTTGTACGTATATACAAGAAAAGCTTACATGTACTATATAAAAGTTGTACGTATATACCAGAAAAGCTTACATGTACTATATAAAAGTTGTACGTATATACAAGAAAAGCTTACATGTACTATATAAAAGTTGTACGTATATACAAGAAAAGCTTACATGTACTATATAAAAGTTGTACGTATATACAAGAAAAGCTTACATGTACTATATAAAAGTTGTACGTATATACCAGAAAAGCTTACATGTACTATATAAAAGTTGTACGTATATACCAGAAAAGCTTACATGTACTATATAAAAGTTGTACGTATATACCAGAAAAGCTTACATGTACTATATGAAAGTTGTACGTATATACAAGAAAAGCTTACATGTACTATATAAAAGTTGTACGTATATACAAGAAAAGCTTACATGTACTATATAAAAGTTGTACGTATATACAAGAAAAGCTTACATGTACTATATAAAAGTTGTACGTATATACCAGAAAAGCTTACATGTACTATATAAAAGTTGTACGTATATACAAGAAAAGCTTACATGTACTATATAAAAGTTGTACGTATATACAAGAAAAGCTTACATGTACTATATAAAAGTTGTACGTATATACAAGAAAAGCTTACATGTACTATATAAAAGTTGTACGTATATACCAGAAAAGCTTACATGTACTATATAAAAGTTGTACGTATATACAAGAAAAGCTTACATGTACTATATAAAAGTTGTACGTATATACAAGAAAAGCTTACATGTACTATATAAAAGTTGTACGTATATACAAGAAAAGCTTACATGTACTATATAAAAGTTGTACGTATATACAAGAAAAGCTTACATGTACTATATAAAAGTTGTACGTATATACCAGAAAAGCTTACATGTACTATATAAAAGTTGTACGTATATACAAGAAAAGCTTACATGTACTATATAAAAGTTGTACGTATATACAAGAAAAGCTTACATGTACTATATAAAAGTTGTACGTATATACAAGAAAAGCTTACATGTACTATATAAAAGTTGTACGTATATACAAGAAAAGCTTACATGTACTATATAAAAGTTGTACGTATATACAAGAAAAGCTTACATGTACTATATGAAAGTTGTACGTATATACAAGAAAAGCTTACATGTACTATATAAAAGTTGTACGTATATACAAGAAAAGCTTACATGTACTATATAAAAGTTGTACGTATATACCAGAAAAGCTTACATGTACTATATAAAAGTTGTACGTATATACAAGAAAAGCTTACATGTACTATATAAAAGTTGTACGTATATACCAGAAAAGCTTACATGTACTATATAAAAGTTGTACGTATATACAAGAAAAGCTTACATGTACTATATAAAAGTTGTACGTATATACCAGAAAAGCTTACATGTACTATATAAAAGTTGTACGTATATACAAGAAAAGCTTACATGTACTATATAAAAGTTGTACGTATATACAAGAAAAGCTTACATGTACTATATAAAAGTTGTACGTATATACAAGAAAAGCTTACATGTACTATATAAAAGTTGTACGTATATACCAGAAAAGCTTACATGTACTATATAAAAGTTGTACGTATATACAAGAAAAGCTTACATGTACTATATAAAAGTTGTACGTATATACAAGAAAAGCTTACATGTACTATATAAAAGTTGTACGTATATACAAGAAAAGCTTACATGTACTATATAAAAGTTGTACGTATATACCAGAAAAGCTTACATGTACTATATAAAAGTTGTACGTATATACCAGAAAAGCTTACATGTACTATATAAAAGTTGTACGTATATACAAGAAAAGCTTACATGTACTATATAAAAGTTGTACGTATATACAAGAAAAGCTTACATGTACTATATAAAAGTTGTACGTATATACAAGAAAAGCTTACATGTACTATATAAAAGTTGTACGTATATACAAGAAAAGCTTACATGTACTATATAAAAGTTGTACGTATATACCAGAAAAGCTTACATGTACTATATAAAAGTTGTACGTATATACCAGAAAAGCTTACATGTACTATATAAAAGTTGTACGTATATACCAGAAAAGCTTACATGTACTATATAAAAGTTGTACGTATATACCAAGAAAAGCTTACATGTACTATATAAAAGTTGTACGTATATACCAGAAAAGCTTACATGTATATACAAGAAAAGCTTACATGTACTATATAAAAGTTGTACGTATATACAAGAAAAGCTTACATGTACTATATAAAAGTTGTACGTATATACCAGAAAAGCTTACATGTACTATATAAAAGTTGTACGTATATACCAGAAAAGCTTACATGTACTATATAAAGTTGTACGTATATACAAGAAAAGCTTACATGTACTATATAAAAGTTGTACGTATATACCAGAAAAGCTTACATGTACTATATAAAAGTTGTACGTATATACAAGAAAAGCTTACATGTACTATATAAAAGTTGTACGTATATACAAGAAAAGCTTACATGTACTA